>KE504151.1:10353-395657 GCA_000344655.2 Fomitopsis schrenkii
ACATTGGTATTACAATAACACTGTTTGTGATCTCAATAAAGCGCATACTTATACACATACTGAGCTATACGGGGCTGAGTCAGTAAGTGTGTAGGTGTACTATGTGGGCTTCATTGATATCACTATTATACATATGGGTTCGTTGATATCACTATTATACATATGGGTTCGCTTCGCGCCCTGCGTCTGTCAAGGCGCACTCGCCTCGTCTCGTCCGCCTCAGACTGCCCGACGTCGGCTAGTTCAGTATTATAGGTCTATCTACACGTGTCGGCTGGTGTCGTCTAGACCCATAGTATGGGCCTTTACTCGCGTCGGCTAGGCTATGGGGTTAGGGTAGTACAGCTGTATGGTGTGGCCCCAGAATATCTCCTGCACACACACCACGTCGTGGTCGCGGTACTGCTCCAATAATAGAGTGGTGTTCTCATGTGACTTCTGTACGTTCGCTGAAACGCACTGAATCGTATATACTTGTGGCTCGGGCGCCACTTCCGGATCCGGTAAGGGTACGGGGTCTACATCTGGTGGAGCACTGCCACGCGCAGATAAGATATCGTCTATGGGGTCAGGAAGCGCCGGCTCGACCTCCGCGTCGTTCGCATCGCCGTCGCTCCCCTCCTCCGCCAACTCTCGCAGTCGCTCCAGACGAGCCGCCAGGGTCTCGTTCGTCGCGTACTGTCTTCCGTGGTACAACCCGCTGGAGGGATCGTGTCGATTCGGCGCCTCAGAACGTGCTGGGGGCGCCGGGCCGTCACCAATGGGAGTTGTCATTGATATGGCAACTACTCACGTGGTATTATCGTGAGAGCCCTCGCCGACTTCCATGCCGGTGAGGTCCTCCAACCCCTTTGAGACGTCAGCGGCAAAGTCCGCGTCCTTCTCCTGTGCCTCGCGCTCGGATGCCTTGCGCTCGGCCCCCGCCGCCTTCTTCAGACGCCGGATCTCCTTCTGCTCGCGCTCCTTCTGGGTGCGCTGTGATTCCGCCTCGCTGCGACGCTTGGCGATCCATTCCTTGTCGCGGTTGTGCTTCCAGAACCGACAGTTGATCTTGTCAGACGGCCCGTGGCCGGCGACCTTGCAGTTAGGGCAGTAATAGTGGGCGTCTGGACAAACGTCCGGCACCTTACCACCCTTGAGACCGACCGAGACACAGCAAAGCGCATGCTTCGCGTGCTCAGTCTCGATGTGCGCGCCGCCGCAGAGAGGGCAGGCTTCAGCGTACGAAGCGCACTGGCCCGAGGTATGACCCCAGCGCCAGCACTTCGTGCACGGGACTTCAGCGTTCGCTGCGACGAGACGCTCGACGGGCAAAGCTCGGCCGTCGAACTTCACCTTCTTCTTGGTCAGCCTATAGGATGCCGACCCGCTGACGGTGTCGCGGATGTAACAGATCCATAGACCTGATCCACCCGCGCCACCGGAGAACTCCGCTATCGGGGACTGATAGCAAGGGAGAAGAGCGTCCACGAACGCCTTCGTCGCCGCGTCGCTCGCCGCGCACTTCCTTAGCTCTGTGTAGACCTCATGAGGGGTCCAAACGCCGTACTTCGCCGATGACTTGCCAGTCGTCGGATCGTTCTTGTACTTGTGGAACTGCTTCAGCCCGACGCGCGTCAGCCGTTCCGCATGGTCCACGTTGATCGTTGAACCGATCAGCCGTGCCGTGATCTTCCCGACGAGGTAATCGCGGATTGCAATCACCTCCTTGTCAAGGGGGCGCTCCGAGCATACGATCTGAGCATCGTAGCCGGACTTCTTGAAGACGCAGCTCTTGGCCACGATCAACGTACCGGAGCCGAGACCCATGCGGGCCCACTCCAAGATCTCCTCCTCCGTGATGGAGGGGACGGCGGCGGCGAAGGCCTGGCTGGCCCGCACCACGACAGTGCGCGTCGCAGCACCGGGCGAACCCGCGTGATTGACATGCACGACCTTGGGGAGCGGCTTCTTTGGGCGCTCCTCCTGCTTCTTCTCGCCCCCGGCGGTAATTGCCTTGGGAGCCTGGGCTGGCTGCGACCCCTGAGTGGAGCCGAGCGTGATCGGGTTGCCGGCGGAGCCGGGCATGGAAAGGCCTAGGCCCGCAGCGATGGCCGAGGCTTCGCTGAGTTGGACGGTGGGAGCAAGCTCCCCGATGGTGGCGGCGGCCCGAAGGCGCGCCCAGTCCTCCCTCGTGTCGAACTTCCATTCGTCGACAATCTCACCCTCCTCGCCACGCGCCTTCTTCGGAGCGGGGGGAGCGGTGTCCTTATCCTTTGGCGCTGCTTTCGCAGGCGCATCCTTCTCGACAGGCGCTGGCCGCTTACGCGGGTCCTTCGTCTGCGAGTCCTGAGCAGTGTCGGTCCGCTGCGAGCTGGAGCCCGCTGCGGCCTTGCCCGCATATGACGTCCCGGCGCTAGCCTGCACCTGGAACTTCGAAACTTCCTGCCCCAGCTGGCGGAGCGTGGCCTTGATGTCGACGGTGTTTTGGTTGACACCCCCGAGCAGCTTGGTGAGTCCAGCCACCGTGCTGTTGAGCTCGGTGACCGTCCCCCGGAGTCTGGCGTTTTGGTCCGTCAGCGCCTTTATCACGTCCCCTTGGGACACGACCAGATTCGACAGCTTGCCGGATGCTGCCTTGGCTTGGGCGAGATTGTCGTTCACCTTGTCCGTCTGCTCAGTCTTGTAGACCGCCCAGTCGTAAACCTTGTGCGCAAAACGCGCGCGCTCACGTGTTGCGAAATTGATGTGCTTCGCGAACTCGTCATGGAAGAACTTCGCGTGTTGCGGCCCTCCCAAGTTCTCGATGACGCCTGCCAGCGCCACGTATTCTCGGATGATCCTGAACGACTCGTGGTCGAGCATCGTATCCGTGTTGCCATCGAGGTCGTCGACCCACTCCGTGGCTGATTTCTTGAGTTCAGACGTGCCGGACTCGAGGAAGTACCTGACATTCGAGAGAGTCTGGGCAGCGGCCGAAACCGCCCAGTCCTCATCGAATCCCGAGATCGACGTTAGGCACTCCTGATAGGTGACGCGCCTGGAATAGAGGTCTCCGGAGACGACCGCTTCTCTGCTCTCGGGCTCCTCGGACGCCCGTGGCGTCGTGAGCTCCGAAACCCCGACTGAGACAGCTGGCGTCTGCTCACGGACCGGGGAGTCCGCGCGCTCAGTCCGCATGTCGTCGTCCTTATCGATATCGCCGTCGTGCTGCTGCCGCGAGGCATCAGCCGCCGAATCGATTTTCACACGCGATTCACGAGGACGTACCTCCATGATTACGCTCCATGGTTGCCCTCCCCGGCCGAACCCGTAGACGTCCTCGTCCTCCTCCGGGTGGGAGGAGGGGACTGCAACAAATTGCGAGTCCGGAACGAGAACGACGGTTTCGCCAGTGAGAGGCGGGTGCGGGTTGCCAGCGAGCCCCAACGTTGCCGTCGAGGCCGCAGCTCCCTCCTTAATGGCACGCCCGGAGGCTGTGCGTTCGATGCCCTGCGCTTTGGGCACTTTCTTGTCCTCCTTGCGGGGGACGTGGTAGTCCGCGGATCGAATGCTGCCTGCCGCTGCAGCAGTATTCGACCCCGGTCGAGAGGTCGAGGAACTGGTATGGGCAGGGGGCTCCTCATCGTAGCTGTCGGGGGAGAAAGGGTCGTAAGAGGGTGGGCGCTTGTCGGACATGGTGGTGGTATGAGGAAGAGATGCGGCGAGGATGACTATGTTACACCTACCGTAGTACTCGGTTCTCTTCAGGATGTTGTCGTGCTATGTCGCCTGGGTTGTTACGCGCGCGAAGACAGTAGTTGACAGACGAACAAGCCTGCGATCCACTTTGATTCATAGCCGTTGTGTTTGTATACTATACTGTCTCCAGGATCAACCACCTCCAGACCCTTCAGATGATATGCCCGACAGGACCCAGTGCTACGCAGCTGTGATCGCACAGCATGCACATAGTACGTTCGCGACTAGAGTTTCCTAGCCGCCAGGTGATATTTCCCGGGTTGTTCTCTGCTGCATATCTATGCAATCATATCAGAAAATGCTGAGACTGGTGTCATGTCTACCTATTCGAAAGCACGGACGACTCCATCATCGGCGAAGCGGCATCAGCACTGAGATGGAGCGGTGACTCGGGGCTACGACTTCGGAGGCTCACTGAGGTAGTCCGTTTTCCATCTACCCAAGGCGACCTCCTTTCAAGAGTCGCAATAATTGTAGACATTGATAAGCAGTTGTTCGTGAAGTATTGTGCACGGGTGTAAGATTCAGATCTTCAGAACGAGTGTGCGCCTCCCCCACCGTGACGGAAGGTCACGGTCACGGGTCAAGTCGCACGCACGACGGTGACGAGCGGCGCTTTCAACTTTACACGTTCGAGTCTGCGTGCTGCGTGCAGGTCTGCCCGAGCAAAAAGCTGTCTACAACTCGGTGTGTACGCTCTGCTGACTGGGATTTTTTTGCGTCACTCACTGTTGCACTCGAAGACATGCCACACTATCCGACTGATGATGATGGGGGTCATCGCGCTCTGAAGCACTACGACATCCTTTACCTCATCTTGGAGCACTGCAGCCTGAAAAGTCCGTCCCAGTGGGGGGACTTTCCTGATGCACATGCTGGGCACGGCATCGCCGATGATGATCAAGCTTGGCGAACTCTTGCTCGGTGTGCATGCGTTTCCTGAACCTTCTCGAAGCCTGCTTTACGCATACTTTGGCGAGAGCTTCCCTCCCCTGTCCCGTTGTTCTCCGTTTGTTTGCCTTTGGTCAATACGACCCTTAACAGCTTTGACGCTGGGTACTGGGTGTGCATGATGCTCTCCGTCATGCACACATCAGTCCGATGCTTATATGCCATTATTGTTAGACTTCCCACGAAACCCCCACAAAGGAGGGCCTCGAACGATTTGCACACTATGCAAAACTGGTTCAGCGAATCTCCATATATGCAAGTCCTTCAGACATTGAGGATAGCATCGATCCTACGTTGATGTTCCACCTGTCTCGAGCCTTTGGCGGCGACCCACTCCTCCCGGCAGTCAGAGAGATCCGATGTATGCTCTCGCCATTTCTCGACGTGACCGTCCTTTGCCTAGCTGGCAATACTTTGCGTAACCTTGTCATTTTCCACGATGGCGAGCCATTTCATCCTCATAAGGCACCCAATATACGAGAGACTGGTTCACTCAGACGACTCCTTCGAGAGCTACCGACGAAGACTCCTGATCTATGCTATCTCTCCCTCCATGATCCAAACACAGTGCATCAGTATCAACACATAGCTCCTGTTGGACGCCTACGAGAACTCCGTTCGCTTCGCCTCACGTTCCGACGAGGCCCCGACCATTGGCTAGGACCGTTCATGTCTTCAATGGGGAAGATGGTGCACCTTCGTGACCTCTGCCTAGGCCTAGGTCAAATCGACTCTAAATCCTCCCTGATCATTCACGGCTTTCGCAAACTTCGGAAGCTATATTTTCAAGGACAAGGAGTCGAGTACCTGGCCACTTTGATTCCTCTGGCACAAGCCATGCCGCCGGGCATCGCACTGGAATATCTAGAAATACACGATGCCATCGTTGGTCACTGCCTCTATGCTGGCGATATCGAGGCCGAATCTCGCGGCCTGGAGGTTCTCGTGTCCAAAGTGGTACAGACGCTCACTCGGGTGTTTGTATCCCTCGCATATCACCGTCAAGCAATGCCTCTAGCAAGCTATGCTGTGCCATCCTTCGCCCTTCTCCGCATCTTCGCGCAATTGGATTGCCTCCAGGATCTGGACGTGGAGCTACCTCCGTCAATGTTTGTAACGGATGATGATCTTCGTAGGCTCCAGGGGGCTTGGCCGCTGCTACGAAGGATGGTGCTTATTTGGTCTGAGATAAGGGAAGCACGACATACGCAGAGAGGATGGGTGCCTTCGGGGTTGTACTCCACTGGCAAGACTCCGTCCTTTCACGGCATAATCGACTTGATCTGGGAGCACCCTCGCGTTACAGAGCTCATGCTATCTTCTGTATGCATATCCCTTCCCGGCGGGCCTGTCAGCGCTTCGTGCGGCCCAAGGACCCTGCCTGAAGGTCTAGCAGTACCCGACAGCCGAATCCGTGACCCTGTGGTATTTGCGCGGATCATGCGTAGCTTGTTCCCGACCATGCACGTTGGGGAAGGAGAAAGTACTCGAGGGGGGGTCGACGAACAATCGAAGTGGGGAATTGCTCTTTCGCATTTGCGATGCGGCAAGTATTGTGGACATAACTTGCGGTGGCCGCAGGATGACCCATGGTAGAATTGCGCCTCTGGACCTGAGTTGTTTAATCCGCATAAGCATCCGATGTCTATACTGGAAATGCAGACACGCTCAGGCTCCGCATCTTTTGATTCTTTTCTAACGCCCTGTGATCAGTAAGTGATCCGATTCATCAACTTGGAGAAGCAGAGACGAATAAGTTACTAATAGTCATAGACTCAGCCAACGCATGTGTGCTGAATGCCTCCTGATTTGATATGTCAGTTGTCCCACCCGCTACCACGCGGGATCGGGGCTCAGCGCTTCAGCAATTGACCTTCTTCCTCCTTCACTACACATCCGAAGGAGCGGTGTTGGCATGTCCATGCAAAGTCTACTGCAAACCTGTTGAGAGCTATGTCCTTCAAGTTGTCTACGGATATAGTCATTCACACGGTTCTAGCTCCTTCTCTCTCTGATGTCATATCATATACAAGTTGCTTCTGGCCGCTGCAGGCTACTGGCGAAAAGTACATCAAACTTTTGGCAAGCAGGGGGATCATTTATGTCGAACGCAATGTGATGTCAGGAGCACGGTATTTGTCGCAGATGCCTGTACATGTGAACTCGGCAACAGACCAATTCCACCACCATTGACCGAGCAGGTTTTCACCGCGGTTAACTTATCTGCATGGGGTGCGGGCTCGGCCGTCGTACAGTCCGCACACACCCCAGGCCAGGTCCCTAGCGCCGATTCTGGTGTGTTCAAGTTCAGTTGAGACTTGAAGCTTGGAGATCAGATCATCACCGCCTTCACTGCCCTACGCCACCACGGAGACAGTGGGTGATAGGTGGGATGTTAGTTTGCCAGAGCAGAGCTGGTATTGAGCTGTGCAAGCAATGCAGGGTAGCTCCTTCAGGATCCTCGAAACAGACGTTCGTGATGCACCTACCGTCGTACAGAAGCATAGACCTGTCTGACACCTTCCAGTGACGCTACCCATCCTCCTGTACGGTACCGCACAGGCATGCTGCGCTATCTCTGGGGGTGTGCATACGAACTCACATCAACGCGACCGGGGGTCCCTCTCGATTGATAGTATCATTCTTATTATATAACACTTGAAGCTCGACGAAGAGCCTGAGGTCGTGATCCGCCCGCAACAACTAAGCAGCACCCTCAAGCTCCAACCACGACAGAAGCCAATACCACCTACTCAATGTCCACCATCCTTCCCTTCATATCTGCTCGCGCACTGGCCTTGATCTTCTGCTTGTTCTTCCCATCACTCGTCCTTGCGGAGCTGGTGTACAGATTCATCGACGACGAATGGGGCGATCCTGTGACGGGCCTCAAACCAGTCTACTCCGTCAACTGGAACTATGGCCCAGACTGCCCAGTCACATTCTGTTTCGTGCGACCAGACCAGACGAAGACCTTCAACGGCACATGGCATCACACGATGTCGAGCGCACCGAGTACTGCCGGACACCAAGTCACGATAGGCTTCACCGGTGGGTTGTTAGACTTCCATGACGCGGCGACAGGCTCACCATGCAACGACCTAGGCATTGCGATATCGGTTTATGGGGTGATGGCCAACCCGCCAAGCCAGAATGGCAGCGTACTCTTCACGAACGCCACCTTTGAGCTGGACGGAGAGTTCGTTGGAACGTACTCTCATTTCCCGAACTCGAACGCCGACCAGTTCGAATACAACGTTACGATATTCAGTGTATCCGGCCTCAGCAACACGAATCACACGTTGGTCGTGACGGACGCGCAGGGCTCCGAGCTGTCGCTCCTATTGTTCGACTACGCGAAATATACGTGAGTCTGCTGGCTCCATACTACCATCAGATAGCGTAACAGGGATTAAAACCACTCAGCTACGAGGACGAGTCAGCAAGCACGACGGGCTTGACAACCGTGCTTGGTGTGACGCGGACAGAGACGGCGTCGTTGGCCACAGTCAGCTCCGGTCTCACTTCAACAGTCTCTCAGAGCTCGGCACACAATTGTGAGCGATACTGACCTGAGACTTGAACCTTTCTCCTCACCTCCACGTACAGCGCCACCCGTCACCGCCATCACCTGCGGCGTAGCCGGTGGAGTAGCCTTCATCATAGGATGTTACTGCCTCTGGCTGTACGTCAGAAAACAAAGGGCAGCGCCATATGCGAAGGAAGAAGACGCACGTATGGTCGATCCGTTCGTCCTGTCCCGCGCAGGTTGCAAACATGAAGCTGACTTGCGTTGCAACGTGAGGCCTGAGGACTTGCTCATGGCGCGCTTGACAACGCCTCAGAGGAACGCAGAGAATTACACTGCTGTCGCTGAGCCCGTGGATAGGAACGCCACTGTTGAGCGGAGGACAAGTGGCATCAGCTCTGTTGGCGCGACGACGGGCGTCGTATGTTCCCCGCAGACCGACGAGCATTGCTCAGTCCCAGCGATGCCAGACGTAGATCTGGAAGCGCACTCGAGAATGACGAGGAAACTAGCGAGGGTGCGGGCGGAGATGGCGCAGTGGGAGGCGGGAACGCGGCGGATGAGGCCGGGGGACCCGCCACCTGGACTGGGTCCTGTATGAGTTGACATGAGGCGGTATCCTGATGATAGAGTACGCTTGCCTGCGTACCATCGTTTAATGGAGTGTACATTGGGTCAGGTTCTGGGAACGGGGGACGTGTGCGGCCAGAGACTTCTGTGTAGCTCATAGCGAGTGACTTTGGGTGGCAAGAGGTATGTCTCCGGAGGCGGATACCGTCAGGGTAGCGAGGAGACGTGAATTCCGACCCCGGAATGGTGCGGAGGGGCAAGGACGTGGTGCGGTGGGTAGGACGACTCGGGAGGGAGGGTTTATGGGTCCGGACCCGTGTGACACGCGTTCGCCACGCCACTTTTCCGTGTTTGTAGGATTTAATCGGAGTGGAACGCCTAGCAAAAATCTGTAGGGTATTGAATTGATGACAGCTGCACGATGTTTTGCGTGTAACTCACAGTGCGCTTCGCTATGACCGCGTCTGTTTGCGATAGCATTGTCCCACATCAAACCTATCATTTCGCCCACGATACCGCAACATACCTATGCCGTTGTAAATCCCCTAGATGATTTCTGTCGGTGACTCGCGTGGCTCGTTCGAACGCGGTCACGGAAGTGTGGCTCCGGATTGTAGCTGATGTTGTGGCCGCACACACAACCTCCTCATCCCCCACCTCCGTCGCAGTCGCCCCCGCATAAAAGCCTGCCTTGCCGACATGACTATGTCCTACCCACAAAGCACGCCGCGTCAGCGAAGCATAAACCAAGAGAAGAAGTCTCCGAATCGTACGGGGGCACAACGGAAGCCAGAGAAGGCCACACTGCCGGTGGAAAGCCATGTTGCACCCGCTGAGGAGGGTTTGCCGGCCGCGGAGACCACCGAAGGTACATGGGACGCATCGGGTACGTCACTATCATTGTTCTACGCGTGCTTGGGCGCGCAACGACTGACCAACGGGCCGACATAGAGTACGTGCCTGTGGGCTTTGCACGGAACAGCTGGCCCGGCCTACAGAACTTCAGAACGTGGGTTATCTTGTAAGTAAATCCGAGATTGCATTGTCCTCGGCGATCCAACTGAGACGTACGGTTGTAGCGGAGACACCTATAGCGTGAATAGGACGGGTGTTTGGGTACGCACTTTTCTCTTCCATGCCGCAGGCGCGCGCAATGCTTATGACGCCATATGAAGCATCGTGAGCTGAAGAAGGTGTTGCACACCAGGGCCAAAGTGCAAGTCTACGCCAAGAAATCGGGTAGCGTCCGCCATGACCTACCGGACCAGGTGGACAAATTCGTGAGCGAGCACCGCTCACCCTCGCGCAGACTGAACCCAAGGGAAACACTCTACGGTCAGTTGCGACAACCGTCTAGCCCTTCATCTATCCTGACCACATTGCCTCTCAGTGTTCGCCGCCGGCCTCTATGATTGCATGTGAGCCTTCCTGCTGAACACCTGTCGACGTCAGGCTGACCATGGACTACAGGACATGCGATAGCGAGGCCGCCATCAACGCGGCGGTCGACGCGCTGTTCAACGGCGTCAGAAGATTATACGGCCATAATGCCCGTAATTTCCTCCTCTTGGACGCGCTGCCGGGCGAGCGCATGTCTCTGCCCGACGATCTCCCGAAGCGGGTGGAGTCCCCCACAATCGGCAAGAACATACGCTTGTGGAACAGAGGCCTTGTGGAAGGCACCTCGAAGTTCGGTTACAGAAATGGGGATACATCAGTATTCCTTTTCTCTGCGAATCGAGTGGCCACTGACCTGCTCGACGGGTTCATCGACGATGACTACAGAGAGGGCGAAGTGCGCACGGTACACGAGGAGTTGTGGAGGGCCCTTGGACCTAACGAGACGGGGGCGATCATCAAGCAGCTTCATACCGGGCTTGCAGAGGTAATCTGCATCGCATTATACTATGCAGAGATGGATACAGGACGCTAGCTTGTCGGCTTTCGACGTGTCGGATAGCAAGGCCACCACCTCTTGCACCAGTGCCCCCCCTATACAGTTCAAGTTCGTTGTAATCAGTTCCATGCACCTATACCATCCCGAGCAAAGATTATACATACAGTCAAGCGTGCATCACTCGAGTGCGCCATGAGCCCATGACTCAAGGCTCAATCGCCGTCCGCGCGAGACTAAACATGACATGTAAGTACACAACCATAGCGACGTACGGGGCCGATTGGTTGTCGCAGCATCGCCTGTCTGCCCTGTAGGAAAGCGAGTTGAGTGAGTAGGGAGCTGCTGGATGCCGAACTGCCATGAGTTACTGTACATACCTTGTATCATTCATCCATCTACCGTGACCTTAAATTGTGGCTCTGATGCAAGTCCGCTCGCTGCGGACGGCCAGCCGCCGCGTGTAGACCATATCGATGAGATGCAATTCTCAGGACGTGCTGTGGGTCATGAAGTTATAAGTGAAGGTTACGGTCCACGACGCTGCCACGTCGAGGACTCGGAGGGTTTGAGTCAATGAGATTACACGTGGAATTCTCAAATAAATAAATAAAAAGAGTCAACGAGATTGAGTGCGGCCGTCCCTCCAAGCCTCGATTAGGACCTCGGGCACGCTGGGCTCCCGTGACCTACCGTTGATAACATCACATGCACGGTGGCTGAAGTGCCTGAGTAGCCTCCACTGCAGACGGCGAGCGTTGTCACTGTCTTCATTCCTTGCCGTCACTGTTATTTAATGCTACGGCGACGTTCTTTCCGGTTCGGCCGCGATTGATGATAGAGCCAGAGACAAATAATATGATATCTTCTGCGAACAGGCGCATTTAACGATGCGTGCGACGACACTGAGACTACAAGGAAAGCAATACAGATCCGATTGAATCAGCGATGAGAGCGATATTTGAGACATCGGTTAGAACTTTGCGAATGCATCTTAGCGTCTGCGAGGACTATGTAAACGAGGGCGATGGCATCAGAGAAAGCAGGAGATATATATGAGATATGCACGCACACTGACGAGGAGCTCCTGCGTGAAGAACGACTTCACTTGCCGGTACAGCGGTAGCCACTTTCTTGACCGCCCTGATCCACCGCATCCTTCGTCAGGTACCGACCACCCACAGCGACTTGCTCCCCTGCCTGCTCTTCTCGAACACCGAATACTCCTACGACGCTGCCTCGCACTGCTCGACTCACACCCCGAATGACCACACTCCTACCCTCCGCCCCACCCGGCGTACCCCAGCCAGGCAAGGCTCCTCTAAGGAGCCGCCACAAAAGTCAGAGATCCTCGTCGTCGCTCAAGAACTCATCCTCATCCTCATCGTCGATCGTCTGGAGGTTCGTGAAGTCAACCTTGTACCGGAGGAGGCCTCCGATCCCACCGAAGCCCTTCACGAACTGCGCGCCCTCCTGCGAACGGTTCGTGACGAACTCGAGGTTCGCGCCGAACTCGCGATACTTCTCCGCGAACCACTCGAGCAGCGACTGCGGCTCGCAGGCCTGCTCCATCTCCAGGCCTGTCGACTTGTCCATGAACTTTTCGCGGTCCTTCTCCTGCTCCTTGTTCACGTGGATGATGATCTCCTCTGCAAAAGCGATGAGCGAATTTTCTGGGGCCCAACACGCGCAACGACATACCTCCTGCGGCGTTGCGGAGGACGTAGCGCGTGGTGTCAAGGTTTTCCCAGACGATGAGCGTCTCGACCGCGCCAAGATCGAGTGCTTTCAGGGTATCATCGACACCAAAGCAGTACTTGCCAGTGTCTTGGCTAATTTCGTCGAAGTATTTCTGGATGAGCCTCTTCTCCTGTACGAATTTGACGTTGGCTAGAGACTCTGCTGCGAGCTCAATAGCCTGTCACGATCAATCAGTAGTGACTCTTTGGCGCGCACAATGGTGATCAAGTACCTGGTTGAAACCATTCTCACCACCGTAACTGACATCGACGACCTTGATGACCTTTGCCGACAGCCTCGGGTCGAACATGTCGCTCAGACTGAGCTCCGTCTTGAAGTCCGCGCTACCCGCGAGCACGAGGCCAGTCACGTTGACCTTGTCGTTCGTGATGAAGTTCTGCACGGCCAGCTCGGCGACCTTGCGGACGTAGTTGTGCCGCTTCTCGTCACGCAAACGCGCGAAACGGAGCGCGGACTGTCCACCACGGCCGTGCTTCTTCGGGAGGTCAACGGTGAACTTGTGGATCACCTCGCGGGTGTTGCCCGCGACGGTACCGAAGAGCGTGCCGTTTCCGTCCATGACGATGAACCCGAACTTGGAGTCGGACTCGAGCAACTCCTGGAGCGCTTCGGTGTGGAACTTATTGTCACAGAGGTAGAGCGATCTAACGCGATATGTGAGCAGGCGGACAAAACGAACGGGCGTGCGACGTACGTGTTTATAGGCTTGTGCGGCTCGAAGTCAAACGACACCTTCTTTTCCTTCCCTTCATCCGTCAAGATCGTGCCAACGAAGAGCACGAGACCATTTGGTGGTACGCGGTTGTACAGTTTGAGACGCTGCTGGGTACTGGTGATGGCGGCGAGCACCGATAGCCTATTCACTCGGGACTTGATGTTGGAAGCGGTACCGTATTCTTGCGTCAGCATCGCCGATATACGTGAGATTTGATCCTATAGCCAATCGCTCAGGAGATCGTACACAAGGGTAGAATTGGTTCTACATACCTTTGGCGGGATAATAAGACTGATCATGGATGTGCCTGCTCTGCATCTCGGATGAGCACAATATTCCTGCGAGCACGACGAAGGAGGCTGCTCACCCTCTTGCTGCATCCAAGCTTTTGATGAGTTTTTTGATCTTCCACATCTGGATATTCTGCTCGGCAGCATCTTGACTCATCTTGGCGTACTCTAGTCGTCGACGTTGAGAGGGCTATGGTACAGCGGGCGAGAAGAAGGACGAGGGATAGGCCAAGGAGGGTGGACAGCCTGGGGCGTCCAAATTTTAGCGACCGTACACCGCAAGTTACCGGATTACTGACATAAGTCGTCGGAGTATTTATATCGATCGATTGCCTTCTTTCTTCACTGACTTGCCAATAATACAACAAACAAAATTATAAAATGCAGGCATTCAGATTGGTCGGATATAGCCTAGCGTACAGCATCTCCGGCTCGCTCGAGCCTCTGCTCTCAGTCACGGTTCGGCACTTTCGCGACACGCACGGTCACAGCACTGTCGCTCTACTTCGACCGAAATTAAATGCCTGCGAGTCGGAAACGTGCGAATGACTCTACTCTCGAGGACGCCCCCAACAAACGCCCAAGGACTGACTTTGAACACGACATGGCCGATGACGGTGCCACCCACGAGGATCAGACGTCGGAAGATCGCGACGAGGCCCGTCCTCAACAACAGCAGGACGTAGAGGCACCTGTAGCTGGAAGGAGCGACGCCCAGCAGGCCACACACGCACGGGCGAACGACGCAACCGCGTCCGCCGGCCCCTCCAAGCCAAAACACACCATCCGCAAGCTCGTCCCACCACGCCCGTTCCCCACTGTCCCAACCTCCGTTTCCGCGACGGGACCCCGCTCGGCCCACACAGAGGGCAAGAACTACATCTGTATTACGCGCAAGACGCAGTTGGGCGCGTACCTGAGGCGGTGCAAGGATGTGGTGTTGAAAGACGGGTGAGCCTGCTTCACATCGAATTGGCTCCCGGTCTTGATGGGTGTCCTCCAGCTACAAGACATTGCACCTCAGTGCTATGGGCGCCGCGATCCCGCACCTCATGCAACTCACGTTGTCGCTGCCCGGCATCCTGCCCTACGCGTCGGAGGAGATCAAGACGGAGGTGCAGACCGGGACGGTGCAAGTGCAGGACGAGGTCATGCCAGACGACGACGACGACGATATCACGTATCAGACGCGAGGGAAGTCGACCGTTAGCGTCGTCATCACTATCGGGGATGGCGTAGACGAGAACGTCGGGCGAGGGAAGGCGCGAAGTCGAGGCAGGCAGGCAGCATCCACGGTGGCCGCTGCAGGCGGGAACACCTGGGCAGCGAGAGCAAAGAAGAAACAAGCACGGCCTGGTTCTTCGAAACGGATAATGGACTCTACATGATCTACGGATAGGCCACTCTCCTATGTCTTGGTTGATTTCTAGTTTGTGATTGCAATCGCGAAGCATAAGCTCACTGTTCGATAATATCGCACAAAGCGACCGAAACGCGACCGAGCACGAGGCGGTTACGGGCCGTCAGAGAGAGATCTCCGCAGAAGTACGGGCGAATCCGCGTTGTGTCATCGGTCCCCCGAGCCCTTGTATTCCGTCGTGATGATGGAACGTGCCCGCCAAAGTGTATGGCCTGGGGCGTAGGCAGGCATGGATGCCCTTTGCGGCGATGTCAACGAGATGATCTGCTTATTGGCATGGCGCCTCGATGATCTGTGCGTTGATAGCTATATGAGTGAGCAGGAAAATCCGTTGCAAGGCCCTGTATAGGCGTACTCAGGCGGAGTAATCCTAGGTGTAAGGCATGGTATGACATAAGCCTACCCGTACGGCGCATTTTGCCTGTCAGTCAATGTAAGACAATGGCAGACTATCATGGTTATACCAATGAATACAGACACCTCAAGGCCTCACGAGCGATATATAGCCCCCTTCCATTACACTGCAAATCCCAGTCACCGCGTTCAAGAGCCGTATCCTCCGGGGTCGAGTTCCATCATGTAGCGTGATATAGGCACACCTGAGAGCTAGATAAGGTAAACATAAGCTAAATTCCCGGATGTATACCTATGTACACGCACCCTGCACATAGGTGAGATAGCCCAGCTTGGGCTAGATGCGCTTATATTAGTTTAGGCAAGGTTAAGGCATCTAGGCTAACGAAGACATGATACTTACCCGTCGCACCCATGATCTACTCTGGGTGTACCTATACGGCCTAAGCTAATGTACATTTAACTAATGTATCCCTTCTTGGCGCACCCCCGTATAATCGGACAACGCGCATGTACACTCAGGGGTCACATTTTCATGTGTTTACATGTGTATAATCGGACAATACCTCGCTAGACTGACCCCCATAGATACGGGCCTTGAACGCAGTGAGTGTGACGATGGGGTAGGCGCCTGCATACATCGCACAAACGCCTACAAGCAGTCTGCAGCGCTGAAGGCGGGCATTGACGTCAGCGCTCATGGCTATGACGTAGATACTTTCCTTTCACGGCTCTAATCCTTCCTCTTCTGACCGTTCTTCGTGTTCTGTGCTCGCGTTCCCGGGCTACCCGTCTTTGAGGTCTTGAGGTCGGGCGCACACATATATAAAGGACGGCGGACACAATCAATCAAGCTAGTACCCCCCTTTTTCCCGTACTCTGAACTCCCAACAGAAATTCCAGTGCAGACACGCGACGCAGGACTTGTCCGAGTCGCATACAGCGGTGAGTCGACTTCTTGAGCTCTCAATGGTCACTCAACACACTGTCTCTAACCTCTCACACTCTCGCTCACGCGTGTGAGACAATTGTCCCGTTGTCCAGCCGGCGAGCAACCTTATGCATCAATCCCTAAATATGTGATTTACCCATGACGGTCATCTGAGCGTATTCTCCCCCAACCTGACGAATCTCTGCCGGGCGCCTTGGCTGGGACGGCGGCGACGACGGACCGTCGTGCCGAGGAGCGGGCTTCGCGATCACATGACTACGAGGACGAAAAAGGCGCCCGACTGGGGCGCGTCGAAAACGAACATGGACCAAACAAAGGCCAAATAAGAGGCTCGGAGGGGGGGCGATACTCTTTGATTGCGACGGCGATACACACGACAGCGTTCACTCCCAGGTCTCTACATCCCGGCGACGCCCCATACCCCTTTCATTCGTACGTGTAGCCAGTCTTTGTCACGCGTTGCCGCGAGACGCTTATTTGCACACCCTGGTGCGGACCCACAGACGTACACAGAGAGGTTTGCACCGTTTGCCTATTTCGTTGGTTCGTTTCGCGTAAGGACGCCAGCACGCCTCCTTGGCTCGCTGCTCTACCTTCCCAGTGCCAGCAGGTCCTAATCTCCTCTCTCATCATCCTGACAGGCGCGGCCTCCTCCGTACACACATTCATTCGACGTGCAAGGCAAGTCACACCTCACTCTGCTCGGTGTTCGATAGAGAAAGCACCCGGGAACCACATCTCGTTCAGATCGGTCTAGTCCGTATATCATCGCGTCGCCATAATGGGGGTCAAAGCCTGGGGGACCGCGAAACGGGGACCCCCTCGTCTCCAGCCAACCATGCTTCACGGACCGGTGACAATGGACAATGCAACACCCTGTTATCTCGATCAGTCACTCTTCCAACGTTTCCACTGTTTTAGCGCATTTTCATTTCCATTCATATTCGCTGACCCCGTCTATTCCATAGCCGGCTATACTTAAACCCAACGATTCACTCAAGCCACAACCTCTGTTTGGGGCCACACTGTTTGGTTCGTACCCTTATAACTCCACCTTGCCTCTTCCATCCTGCTTTCTCTTCACTTGTCACCGTCCTCCTCCCTTCGCTCCTCCTGTGGCCTAGATTCTCTCCCCATCTGTTCTGTTGTACATCATCATCTCCGTTGTGTATCACTACCCGTCGCTGTATTCCTTAGTCTATCCGCCATGCGCATACCCAGCGTACTGAAGCCGTCTCGTCGAGCAGAGTTACCAGCACCGTATACAGTCAAAAGCAAGAAACGCATTGGACTTCGATTCGGCCTCAAGGAGAACATGTCATTCTTCGGCTTCTCCTCAACGAGCAAGAAATACCTCGATGTCCCCGCCGCGCCTTCCCGCAAGGTCAGCCAGAGGTTGATGAAGCCCGCCGCGCACACGGAGATGGACGACTTCCTCTCCTCCGAGGCGGACGACCTCGAGCTCTCCTTTGCCTCCACCATGTCGCTCAACTCGCCGCCGCGCCAGTCCCTCGACCTCTCGCCCGAGTCGGAGCCCGAGAACCCCGACTACGCGCCCATGGACATTTCCCCCGCTGCCCCGACGCGTCTTCAGGCCCCAAGCATCCGGAGCTACGAACCCGTCGACAAGCAGCGTGCCTTCGTTGGCCGCCCCCGCGCGATGACGAGCAACGCCCGGCTATTCGGTAGGGACATGAGCAACAACACCGGCCACGACTCGGTCACCAGCCTCCAGTCGGTGGCCAAGTCCACTGGGACCAACAGCGCAAGCAAGCGTCTTCAGCGCGCTGCCCTGCCCTTTGAGTGGATGGCCACTGGTCAGGACCCCAATGTCGCGGCCAAGGTCAGTTGTTCGATTTCAGTCCAGTGAGCCACTCGCTCGGGCTCGATCGCGACTCATAGAACGTACTGTGGCTGACGACCTTTGCCAGCCTCAGGACATTCCATCGTCCCCCGCGGCGTCCGACGCTATGGACGTCGATTCGTCCTTCGTATACGTCCCGTCGCCGTCGGTGCCCAGCGATGGCCCGCTCTCCGCCGTCCCGACGATCACCGCCTTTGACGTGAACAACAACCCGCTCGCGGTCCCTACATCCGCTGCGCCGACTGTAACGACGTTCGAAGACTACTTCTCCCATGTGCCCTCTGTTGACTTTGGCGGCTTCGGCGGTGGCTTCGCCGTGCCGAGTGGCATCTCTCCCGGCGACTCCTCCGAGAGCCCCACCCAACCGTTCGCCAAGAAGCGCCGCTCCTCGTCGCCCATGCGCGGCGCGTCGCGCTTTCTGCAGCAGCACCTCCTCGAGGAAGCGGCCGCCCTCGAGTCGTCGCCCGCGCCATCCTCGCCGATTGTGCGCAAGCTCAACCGCATGCCGAGCGCGCAGCTCCTGCGCAAGCCCATGCTGAGTGGCCTTGGGGCGCCGATCGAGCTCAACGAGAACAAGAAGCGGCCGAGACGCCCCGCCCTCAGCGCCATGATCGCGCCGGGCGGGGGCGTAGTGGCGGGCCCCCGGTCTGCGAACCTGGCCGGGGAGAGGGACAGTGTCATCCCTGCACCGAGTCTGCCGAGGCACGTCCTCCCGCCCGTGCGGCGCGCGTTCTCCGCGATGCTCCCGCCGACGCTTCTGGAGCAGTCGATGTCGTCGGAGGACGGCCAGTCGTTCGACAGCTCGGCGGAGATGAGCTCGCCCGCGCAAGCGTACGCGAGGCGGCAGCAGGTGAAGACGATCCGGCGCTGTGACGGGACGGAGGACTTTCGCTCGGGCACGGGCGCGACGTCGATGGTGCGCCGAGACTCGGAGGCGATGATGAAGGGGCTTAGGAGGACGGAGGCGCGCGAAGACCGCGCTGTTGTTGAGCCCGTAGTCGCTGAGCGGGACACTCCGAGGAGCAAGTACCTGAGCGGCCTGGGCAGCTTTGGAGACAATGAAGCACACGGGAAGATCCTGCCGTGCCACCGCGTCCGCGAGGACGGGTTGATGCGTATCACGAGTAGGACCGTAAGTCGTCTCGCTTTCTGCTAGCATTGTCCGGCCGTTGATCGCTCGTTGCTCTCTGCCCAGATGGATGATCTTCTTGACGGCAAGTACGACTCCCGAATGACCACTTACCACATAATCGACTGCCGCTTCGACTACGAGTACAACGGCGGGCACATCCCCGGGGCTATCAACATGAACACCACCTCGGACGTTGAGGACCTCTTGCTCGGCCTTGGGGCGACCAAGCCGACCCCTTCCACTAGCGGCGACGCGGGCAAGAAGACGATCCTTGTTTTCCACTGTGAGTTCAGCGTTAAGAGAGCGCCTACATTGTGAGTGGCTTGCCTTCCTCTTTCGGTCAATCACATGCTCACTGACGACTTTGCAGTGCTAAGCATCTTCGTTCCAAGGACCGTTCGTTGAACAACCATGTCTACCCCAAGATCCACTACCCTGAGGTCTACATCCTCGAAGGTGGGTATAACCAGTACTTCCTGGACTCGGGAAAGCGTTGCCAACCCTGCGGGTACGTGAGGATGGACGACCCCCACTACTCCCAATCTCGTAAGGAGGACTTGGACCAGTTCCGCAAGGGCAAATTCGGCAGGACCAAGTCGTACGCGTACGGCGAGGGAAAGATGGTCTCCGGGCTTTCACAGCAGCCGAAGAGGAATACCGCACCCATCGGCGGTTCGACGCACCTCTTCGCGGCCGCGAATGCGGCGCGTACCCGGCGTGGCGGTCTAGGCAACTCCGCGCTACAGATGCTTGCGGAGGGTGGGAGCGTCGACCACGAGAGCGATGGCGAGGACACCGACATTGGTGACAGCCCCTGCCCGCCCCCGACGAAGACGGTCACGTACAAGGTCAAGAAGGTTGCCCGGCTCGGGAGGACCGAGACTTACGACGGCGTCCGCATCCCCGTCGCCTACTGAGTAACGTCGCACCAGGTGACACGCTCGATATCTTCCGGTTCTCGCTTCATCGCCGCTGTTCTCCTCTCCTCTCCTCATGCCGCCGCCTATGTCGCCACTCATGCTCTGAAGACCGCAGTCCACGTATCCCGACAACGAATGAACAACAACTCCCTACACGTTATGCACGAAGACCTCTCATACTTTCATGGCAGTACGTCTGTTCGCTGGTTACGCTAGTTATGTCGATCGTCCTCCTGTCCGCCGCCTTCACGCGGCTGGATCTATCATCGCCTCTCGAATCCAATAAACACGAAAACCCATATCGCGTTTCCTCTCGCCCTGTCATCTTTCTCTCATTATCCCCCACAATGGCGTGGCGCTCACCGTGTCGTCCGCTACCAATCCGCCACGTGCATCATCATCAACTCTCGCATTGGCCCCCGCCGCGCATGATATGCTCGGGCGCCAGCTGTGTATCTATGGTTTGGTCTCCTCGCATATCTTCGCATGTAAACATAATTGGTAGACTGTTGTCGCAGCCGCATCATCCTACTCATCTCCCCTTTGTTTTCCTTCTGCCTCGTCTCCCCCATCTTCCATGTATCTATCGTCATACACATATTCGCTGTGTCGACGCTGTTCAGGCTCCCTTTTGGGTCGGCGCTCGCGCTTCCCTATGTTTTCTTGGACTCTCATTGACATTATGCACTCCGCCTCCTCCACGGACACGCTATATACAACAGATTGAACAACGCGCTTTATAGGCTTGTGTGATTGGTCTTCACGTGGGCTGCGTCCTGAGCAGTCGGCTTGGGTTTCTACCTGCGTATCCCTTTACTAACTCACTGCAGCTCGTTGATCTTGGACTTCGGCGTGCGTCGGTCTCGCTGCGTGCTGACTCAAGAAGGGGTCCCTTCTCGCTGATGATACTGGCTGATTACATCCATTTGCCCAGGAACACCCTCCGGCAGCCTCGCTCGGTTACTCAACTATCCCTTGAGCCTTGCGTCTCATCTGCGAGAGGCAGGATGTGCATGAGCTGTCATCAAATGACATGGTAGTGAAAAGCAGGGACGACTGAAATATGGTGCGTGTATGTCGAAGTATTACATACAGCGCCCGGACTGATAACTGAAACCACTTCGGTGGCAGTCGGCCCTCATGCACTCTTGAAAGGGTATTCAGAGTGATGCCCAGCCGGTGGAAACATTGCGTCTGCGTTCCGCCTCCGCGGTTTGTCAACAGGATAGCGGGTCTTCGACATGGTATCATGCCACTCCTGAAGGCCGAGGCAGTTCCTCGGAGCTTTCGTTCTAACTAACAGAAGGACCAGATCATGCCTACAGGTGTACATTTGTGCAGGGCAGCCATGACATCTACACAGCCCGCGTGCGCTGATGTCCAATCCCACTTCAGTCTGCTGTAGAAGTAAGTAACATGCCGTCAGACTGTTTCTGTGGTGATCAATATAACAGGCGCGACTTGAGGGGCTGTCCCACTCACTCGTTTGGGCGCCGCGGGCAGTGCGCCTCCGGAAGCTACATCTCTGTGTCTGACATGTATAGCGATGGGGAGATCCGAGTTGCTGAATGTCAGGAGTTCTGATTGACATCTTTAGCCTGGCGAGTAGAAATGGAAAGTGAGAGTCAACCAACTCTCGTCTAGGTCGTCTAATTACATTGACTATACAGGATGATCCTGCCGTGGTGTCGGCTCTGCCCGCGTGCACCAACCGCATTGTCTACAACGCTCAGTTCCGAGGTCTCCATTTGCCAACGATATCACAACGAGAAGCGCGACCGTACTGCCTGCTTTGCAGAACAATCAATTGTTGCGCGGCGTCCACCAACTTTCGCTGCGACTCACGGGTGCGTGCGCTGCATTCGCATTAGCAGTCGGTTGATACGATTGCGCGAATAACGGCGTTCATATCATCTGGCATGCTGCGCCCAGGTGGCGCCGACAGATCCAGAGGGTTGGCGTCGTTGCGAGCAGATCCAGCTAGGTTACGGGTGGAGACGTAGGGTACTTGACGAAGCGAGCTTCTGCCGGCGTGTTTACCATGTTGTCAGTGAGTCGTTATGTATTTACGGCTCAGGCTTGCTATCATTCCAGAGGATGCATTCGTTTCCCTGCAGAATCGCATCGCCTGTCATACCAAATATACATGTCATAGCCCGCCCAGAGCACGAACGTATGCAGGTGCCATAGGATTGTTCATCTGAGTCACTCAGCCAGGATGTCAACTGTCTGCCGCAGCTTGAGAGGCTGACGTTGAGGGTAGTCAGCTGTCATCCGCACTGATGACATCCGCACTTCGGGCGCACGTCTTGATGCGCCCACGCCAAGGTAGCCATTACATCTACAAGTACTGGAGGACACCTTCTGTTAACCCCACATTCCTACTAGTACAGCACCATCGGCCAATTGACTCGATCACATAGTATGATGTCGCCTCAGTGGCCATGGGTCACTCATAGCGGTCCAGGCGGCTCTCGGGCGCACCGTATTGCATTGCTGCTTCCTCTACTCCTCTCCCTCGTTTCCCTCGTTAACACCGAGCCGACAAACAGAACAATCGACGATGAATGGGGAGACTCTGTAACAGGCGTCCTGCCTGTATATACGGGCAATTGGCACTTTGGTCCAGATTGCACTGTCTGCAATGTGGTCCCAGCTTTGAGCGAGGCATTCGATGGTACATGGCACGATACGACGTCGACCATCCCACAGGGCGATCATTATGTCACGCTTGGCTTCACGGGTAAGGAGTTGTAGTATCGTTCAAACTGTGAAAGGTCCTGAGGTTCTCTTTATTCAGGAACAGCTATATGGGTGTATCTCATTGTTTCCAACAGTGTCGCCAATGATCCGCCGAACACCTATATCTTCACGAACGTCACGTTCGAGCTTGATGGCTACCCAGTCGGTACCTACACTCACCCACCCAACGCTAGTGCCACTCAATACGAGTACAACGTCACCGCCTTGAGTAAGACGGGTCTGGACAACATGCAACATACACTCGTCATCACTGCGGCGCAAGGCTCGCAACCATCTCTCCTCTTATTCGATTGGGCTATGTATACGTAAGTCGCCCTAGCTATTCAGACCCGGGTTACTTACTTACTCACGTTGATGGTTTCACTTATGGCTCGGAAGCTTCGATGATGATCAACCAAGTAATACTACGACACGAACAGAATCTACACCGTCCTCCAGTGGCGGGCTGGCCCCACTGGGACATCCCAGTGCCAGTGGAACCACTACAGCAATTCATGCCAGTCAGAATAGTGTGTACCACGAGCCGCCTATTGCTACTGGTTGTTCTGCTTACTCAGTCAGGACAGAGCAACCAGACGTTGCTATCATCGCCGGAAGTGTGATTGGAAGTGTTGCGTTCCTCGTTGCGCTTTGCCTCCTACTCTCCGCATTCTTCCGTACTAGACGGCGCCGGCTATCAAGACGCGAGGGGTTGTCTGGCCTGCGGGGGATTGATCACACGTCCTCGATGCCCTGTCATCATCACATCACGGCATACGTCCAACAAAGCGACCTGGAGTCCCCACCGCTCAAGGAACAAGTGACCCGAGCCCCACTTCCTCGTCCTCCATTTGCGGACAACGACAGCATTCTGCCCGACGTCAGCCGACAGCGGCTTGCAAACATATGCGAGTCTGCCCCACTGGTATCGGGCAGGGACAATAGTACGAGCACGTCGCAACAGGTTGACAGTACCCGGAGTCAGCCATTACCTGGAGTATCTGGCATGCAAATTACAGAGGCGTCAAACGTACACGGGGATCTGGCGTCATTACAAGCCGAATTGGCCCGTCTAAGAGCAGTGGCGGCTAATACCACCGGCACGCAGTGGGATGAGCCACCTCCTGCATATGTATGATTTTAGAGTCAGATCGGCGACAATACGTGCAATTTCCATGACTTCACACACAACTCTACTGGGCGTTGCTTCAGTCCAGATCTGCGGTAGGTCTGCAGCGTCTTTCGAACCATAGGCTGTGGTATTACTGCTCGCTCGACGTAACGGCCATGGCCAACCAACTTCCCAGTCGAGGGATGCTTCATCTCGGTGCCTCTCGGTGCCACCTTACGTCCTCTATTGTTCCGAGCCTTCATACGCTACTCTATGGCCACAATCGGCATAGCATCCTAGCTCCAACAGCACACGCCCCCACTTTGATGACTCGTCGACCCCTCCTTCGTCGCAGGCATCGCCCCAGACGTGCAAGTCCTCGAACAGCGTGCGGAGCACTTGCCCGAGCACTACGGGATCACGTATACGGGCTTCTGGCACTGTCAGGCCTTCGGGCAGGGTCCTCGTCCAGTACACGCGCCTTTTGAGATGGTTCGGTACGCCCATGTCTAGAGCTGAAAGCTCGAGCTTCCTGAGATGAGGATGGTCCCGGATGAAGTCGACGACACCATCAAATGTAGGGACTCTGCGTTGAGAATACTTCTCCCTCCTCCACTTGAGATCGAACTTCCACAAGAGCGGCCAAGCATCCCGTAGCCTGCGCAGCTCGTGATCGGTGATCCACATGGTAGTAGGCAAGTCGATGACGCAGACTTGGAGGTTGTGCAGTTGCGCGAGGATATCGAGGATGGTGGACGACGGGTTGTCGCGGCTCGTCGGCTGTGATTGCTCACGGCGGTTGTATAACCCATAGTCCCGATCTCGAAACAGATCTACAGTCACCCAAGTCAGCGTCTTCGCGGCACTGGTGACGAGGATCTCCAGACCGCGGCACTCCGCCGCTAGGTCGCCTACGTAGAGGTCGTGCTCAACAGCAGCTTCGCGAATGTCGAGGCGTTCCAGCGCCAGATCGCGTGGCATGATTCCTGTGAGGGTGTTCAGGGACACCAGGTGGTCCGACCCGGCGTTGTAGCCTTGGAGGCACAGACGCCGTAGCTCTCGGAAGCCGTCCTCAGCAATTGGAGGCAATCCAGAGACCCAGTCGCCTAGGCTGAGATGAAGGTCGCGAAGGTGCTCCAGCTTCGCGAGCATGGACATGAACGGCCCGAGCCAATTGTCCTGTCCGCGCCGAAATCTGAAGCGCAGCGAACGGAGTTCCTGCAGGTTCGCGATAGGAGCTATATGCTGTAAGCAGTGTATAGTGTCGATGTCGTCTATGTAGAGACTACGCAGCTCTGGGGTCCTTGATGGTAGTTCGCGAAGGAGCCGCCTGAGCGCACTCGCGATTTGCTTGTCGGCGAATTTCCCTGGCAATGGGGGACCGTCGTGGGGGTCGAAGATGAGGAGTTCACAGAGTGAATCTCCAGCTAGGCATAGAACGGCCATGTCGACAGAAGGCGTGAGATCACAACGAATCTCTTTGACGTTTGGGAGGAGTGGGCGGTAGCCGGATGCTATGGAAAGATGGAAGACGAGCATAGGATCAACGTTCTCTTGAGGATCTGAGCGGTTTTCATAGTCAGCCGGAATGGTGACGCTTCGCACAAAAGCTGCATAATAGTTGTAACGTTGGAGCCCATGCTCTGTAGGGCTCTCGTAAGAGGTCTGGAAATAACATCAATATGACACCCATATCCTGATTTAAGGGTGAGGGCGGTGCATACCCATATACGTTGGCCCACCGGTTCCCATTCTGCCCTTTCCACATCGACGCGGATCATGGGCAGGCAAACAAAACATAAGGGGAAAAGCGACGGAAGCTCTCGCCATAGGAGACGTAAAGCAGGTCTCGAGAAGGCCCGGCAGACGCGTGAGCAGCGCGCAAGTGTCCTCCAGCTCTTCCTCCCCGGGGCGTGAAGTCTGATGTGACTACCCACGAGATCGTCGGCTGCATCCGAGTCTGCATAGTCGTCTGAGTCGTACCAGGGCCAATCGGGAAGGCGCCCGCAGTGCTCCAGGACGAGGTAGATAACGTCCGAGTTCTCTAGAGCCCGGTGGACCACGCCACCGAAGCTGCGGTCGCTATTTTGAAGGGCCAGTAAATGAGTGCAATGGGCGGGATGGGGACAAAAACCTTCATGTGAATGACTCATGTACCGTAAATAAAGTCAGCCTGACGCTCGATAAATGATCTGCTAGGCTGAGAAGTTCTCCTCGGTGAGGTGACTAGTGGTTGCAGCGGAGGAGGATTACCTGAGACGTGACTTCTGTTATATTTCTTGTGGGTCTTGCACAGCTGGTACCTCGTCAGTTCGTGCTCATGATGGTCACCATCACTGCGTGGGCGCCTGTAACCGGCGGGAAGACGCCTGCGTCGATCCAGATCTGTGGCGGCAATGTGGCACGTGCTTGTACCCTTGAGACTTGAGTGCGACGATCATGATGGCCAATCTGATCCTCCTTTCTCTTTTCCTCCATCATGCCGCATCTCTCCCACTGCCCTCTATTTCTCAATGACTGTCCAAGTAGAGTAGCCTGGCATTGAATCAGAATGCACATCGCCAGCGGGTGCGATGCCGATGTCACGGTTAGTTGTAGTAACTCTTCTGCAACAGCTGTCTCGAGTCAAGCTCACGCTACCCTCAAGTCCTGTCAGCATCATTCGCGCCACTGCAACCCGCAGTCGTCAAAAGCGATCATCCAGGTTCAGATATACATGGAGGTAGTCAAACATGGGGTAGCTCATGAACTCCTATATGTCAGCCTTGTATCCGTAGCACTCGAACGGATACAAGGCGGCCATATCGGAGCTCTCGTCTATATGTCTCAATTCTCAAAATCACTGAAATGTCTCTACATGATGGGTTGATTACGAGAGCTCAGTGAATCCACTGTACTCTTTGCAAGCATGGTGCTACACAGCCGTGCCATGTCGCCCTCAATCGTGGCCAGATCGCTGCACTGCATAGCGAGCCGATCGCCAGGGCCTCGTTGTTCGGCAGGAAATGAGCTCAGGACGCTTGAAGAAGCGAGCAGAGCATCGATTACCAGCCACCACGCTTCCCCCATACACATTCAAGGGGACCCTCCTCTGCCTGTGCACCCAGACCTCATTCCTCTCTACCGCCACCGATGTACGAGCAACAGATGTCTCTCCCATGGCAATCAAGGTACGCTGAGCCCTTTGTTGAAGCCCCAGTAGCCCCGTCTGATGTTGTGGCACAGTCTTTGGTAGGTTCAAGGGGTCCCGCGTTGGGCGTGTCGTACCTATTTTCGGGTGAAGTTTGGATATTGGCACGCTTGCGCAGCATAGGCATCAATTCGGTGACATCTACTTGATGGGCACTTGTTCCCGGGGTCATCGTTTCTCGTTTATATAATTGTTTACTAGGCACCGTATATTGCGCGAACGATTGCAGCATGTAATTGAGTTCACGTTGACGTCGAGCCTTGGTAGTGAATGATCATTACATATCTGCATGATTGGGTGGTCGCGGGCGACTGAAAGCGGGGAAGACCTTTCATTCATTCAACAGAACAAGCGACAATCTACATATCTACGTTTCGTACACTACACATGGCATTCCAATCCTTCAAGCACGTAGTACACACAGTATCCCTTTGTTTCCTCGAAGGCACCGCGCCCAAGCCATCATCAACACGACGACGACGTCAACAGGCACCTCAAGCCTGGACGTCCAAGTGCCCGCGGGGCAGCCTCGGCTCGTCAACGAGGTACGGCTCGCCCGTCTCCTCGCGCATGAGGTCGTTCAGCCAGGCGCCGTGCGGCTGAAGCTTGACGCCGCGGCTGCAGTACATGACCGCGAGGTACATCCACGCCGCGGCGTTGCCCACCGTGCCGACCTCGTCCGACACGTGCGTCCGCGCGTACTCGCACATCGTCTCGTACAGCTCGTCGTCCGTGACGAGCTCGAAGATGTGCTTCGCCACCGCCTCGTTGTCCCCCGCGTCGGTCAGGTACCCGCTCTTGCCGTCGACGATCTGCAGCGGGATGCCGCCCGTGCGCGACGCGATGACCGGCTTGCCCGTGTGCAGCGCCTCAGAGACCTTCACCTCGAAGCCCTCGCGCGTCGAGAGCTGGACAGCGAGGCGTGAGTTATCCATGAGCGCGTTCAAGACTGGTATACGCGTTAGCCTTGACTGATACTTCAGCATAAACATATCTAGCACTCACGCTGGTCGCTCGGCGGGCAGCGCATAACGATGATATCCTTTGCGTACTCGTTGTACTTGCTCGCGATCAAGTTGATAACCTGGTCATAGATGATGCTCGCGTCAGGGTCGTCGACGGCGCCGTGGCCACAGAGGAGCAGCTGCGGGATCTCCTCGATGGGGATCTTGCCCTTCGCCATCTTGCGGAAGCGCGCATACGAATCGATCACGTTCGGGATACCCTTCGCCGGGTCGAAGCGCGCGATCTGCACAATGTACTCGCGCGCGGGCCATGCGAGCTCGTACATCTTGTCACGCACGCACAGCGAGCGGAACTCGCCCATGTAGTACTGGGAGTCCCAAGGGTCAAGGTGCTTGTTGAGGCCATCAAGCCTGTGAACGCGTCATGAATCAGTATGTTGTCTAGAGACTAACGGGAGGCACGCAGACTGACCAGTCAGTGGCAGCGCCCAGCAAAGTGAGCTTCTCCGACGGCACATCGGACGGGACGAACTTGTTGACAGGGTGGCTGATGAAGAGGTCCGCGTGCTGGATGTTGTTCCAGAGGTATTGCCAAACCTCCTGTTGCGGCGAGCCCTCCTGACTGACGAGGTCACTGCGGATCTCGATGTGGGAGCGGTAGATAATGGGCATATCCGGGCGCACGCGCTTGATCAGTGGGATGAGCCCCGGCATCTGGGGGTCATCTGCACAACGATGTTACGTATCAGAGACGCGGACCATACAGAAGTAGAGAGGACGAACCGACGAAGGCGATGTCGACGCCATCCTTCGCCAGCGGTCCACCCTCAGCGGTCCAACGCAGGCCGTTCTTGAGGATCCATTGATCGAATTGGTCCTTCTGCTCCTTGGTCAGGCGGAGACTAGGATCCGCGACGCCTTGCAGGATGTTGTGATTGTTCTTCGTCGTCCGGAACACAGCCGGAGAGGGGTTCGGGACATACCTGCGATAGCGCGATTCGCAGGTCAGATGCAGTCGGAAATGGCGCGGCAACCCCTAGTGGGATGCGAAGCTCCACAGGAAGCGGACGCACCATGCAGCATCGACGTCCAATGCAGCGAAGAATCGCACAAGCGCGTGACGCATCTGTGACGGGCAGACACAAGTTTGAGTGTCCGTTCTGACATCCCCGCTGCCGAGGGAGAGAAGCCCCGGCCGGAGATGAATGAAGACCACTCACGAGAGCAACTCCTCCTGAGAAGTTCCGAACGCGTCGTCAAGTCAATTGAGCCCATTCACGACGTTTGTGAGAAGGCGAAAGACACGCATGACAGAAGGCGCAACCGATCAATCTCCGCTGGTGAATAGGAACAAAGGGGGAACGCGGGGTAGTTCCGCGGTACTCACCGCCCTGAGGCGTCGAAGAGAAGAACGCGAACTTGATCTTTTTCTCGCGGAGCTCGTCCGCGAGTTTGATGACCGCGTTCCAAGTGCCCGGGTGGACGGTCTTGCGGTACTCGTCGAGGTCGTCGAGGAGGTGGATCTTGCCCCCGGCGTCCACTGCAACCTGGTTGCGCGGGCCGATGCTCAGGCGCGGGTTGTTGTTCGGGCCGAAGTACATGATGCACTTCCGTGCGGCGGAATCGGCCTGTTCGTCGACCGTTCGCGGAATCGGCAACTTCGTCTGAGCATTGGTGGTGAGCTTGGAACTATCTTGCAACTGGTTCGGGTCGTAGTAGACCGTCGGGGTCTCCGCGCCCGAGGGGACATATGACCCGGTAGTGGAAGAGATGCGGTGCTTGATGTTCGGGCGGGTAATTGAGTCGGTGTGGTAGGGCTTGATATTGAACACGATAGGGACGATGTCCAGATCCAGCCACAAGCGAGTGCACAAGTTGGGCGCCTGTCATCACTATTCAGTCATTTGCTCGGTTGGCTCCGCCATTCATCGACGCACCTCGCGTAATAGACTGAGCGTCACACCAGCTCCCAGGAACTTGCACAAATGTTCGTTGGAGAACTTGCGGAGGGTCTCGAGGACGTGTTGCTCGATCGCGGTAGCTTGCTTCTCGGGGTCAGTCGCGTCGTACGGCACGACAGACGACGCGAAATCCGTGCAGTAGACGGAGTCGTGGATGGACATCGCAACCTCGAATTGGGTGCTGTTGTTGATCACGCCCCCTGCAATACCGGCCCACATGGGCTAGAAACGACGGATGAGTGCGCGATTGACAAACTCCGCGAAGCGAAAACCGACCTGCAGACTCGCGTACCCGGGGACATTGGGACGCTTGGACGAGACGACGCTGGAAAGTCGGCGTCGTGCAGCCACAGAGGGTTTGGACTCGAAGGGATGCGGGGGAGCCATGGTTGAGAAGGATGAGGGAGAGAAAGATATGCGCGGAGGGGCAAGAGGTTATATAGGAAAGAGAGTTCGAAGCGGAGAAGGACGTCGAAGACCGCACGCAGTGGGCACCCAGCGCGCCTGAGCGATCGGCGCAGGAACGAGCTCATGTCACATACGTCACACCCCAGCTGCGAGGGTCACTCCACGCTCGTCTAGACAAGTCTCCGCCCATCTCTCCGCCACCCACCGTCGCCCGCTCCGTCATGAAACGCATCTCCCTCGCTACCCCCTCAGCAGCGCCCAGAATCGTGCCCGGCCCCCTCGTCGCCGCTGTCCGCGGTGTCCGCACCCCCGACCTTTGTTGGGCCTAGCCCCGTCCTACAAGACCATCTATATGCGTCAATCTGCCGCGATGTCAGGACAAGAACACACGCACCTTCGGCATACCGATCATGAGAACCAGACCAGCCTTAACTTGGCCAGTCTGTTCCAGTCGAACCGTCCGTTCCACTGAGGGACTCGCGCATCAAGGACATCGTGGCTCGCCGTCAGATGGGCATACGGCGTCTCTTGCCTCGAGTTCGATTTTGCTACGACCCCATTGGCCTTGCGGCGGACGTATGCACGCAGAAGAACGAACGTATGGGTCTCGGTGCAGAGGAACACAGGTGGCTTTACGAAGTCCCTCGCGGCACATCGTCGCTGCAATTTTTGGTCGAGTATGTGTTGTGTCAGTGCGAAGATAGGTTCTTGGTCATCTTTCAGACTCACCAATGCCGCGTATTGGTAGTACAGAAGACTAGCGTAACGAATAGTGGCGTTATCACGTCCTGTTCGTAATTGCTGCTATGATATTTGTGTGTCGCAGTCGCAGTTGGGGAATATCAATAACCCTTACTTTAGACTATTCGGGCTTCAGTGACCTAAGGTTCCGGGGTCGTGCTCATAGCGCCCTGTTATACTAGAGTACGGGACTGACGGTTGTTGGCATACACCGAGGAAATTCTCGCTGTTTGAGGTGGCTTGAGTACTCCTAGAATCAACCAAAGAAGATGGGGGCTCATGACGATATGAGACCAAAGAGGAAGACGTAAAACAAGGATTCAAAACTACGCGCCGGTGGATGACTAGTGACTCGGACGTGGATGTCACAGACCGTCACACCGCGTCTCACCGCTGTGTGGCGCACGCGTGTCGGGAGTGTCCAGGATCATCCTCGCCGACGACACCCACCTCGGTCGACCCAGGCAGCGACGATGTCAAGCGCATCGCATCGCCCATATCCCATATCGCCCTCCGTAGACCATATCTACGCCGTCTCGCCCACCGCGAGTACGTTCTACACGTCCAGGTCGGCCTACCCGAATTTCCTCCCGCTACAGGACACCCTCCGCGTGCACGTTTCATGTGCATGGCGTGGGCTGGTCGACGCCTCTCGCTGGGACACAGTGATAAGACTTGTCGCTAGGTACGCTGTGCGTTGGCAAGTGTCCGGGTCATAGCCGTGAGGCTGACCTCACCCGGCAGCGACTCCGAGATCCGGGGGAATGTGCTCAAGTCTATGCTCCTGAACGTCCTCTCGCTCGCGTCGATCTACCTGTTCGACCTGCTCCTGTTTCCGCTGGCAAAGGGAGAGCACTACTGGCTGCACCGCAACGTTGGCTGGGCGTACCAGGTGCTATGGCTCCTCCCTGTCGTCAGCATCTCCCTCTACCTCAACGTAAGTCCCTTTCACCTGCGTAGGTTCGGATGCGTCGAGGAGGGTGCGTGAGTAAGGGCGTCAGTGTGAACACCTTGGGATCTATGCTGGTCCCCCGCATTCTGCGCCGCAGATCACACAACAAGCCAGCGAAGGTTACGCCACTGTGCATCGCTCGGGTTTTCGACCACCGAATCTGCTTTCTGAGATCCATTGCACCTACCAGCGTCTCCACGACTGAACGCAGAACTACTTCCATGCCTTCAGACATTGCGGTCGCTTCACTGCTATTGATGGAGATTATGCGGGGGCTCCTGAAGCTGCAACGAGCATTGAGTACATCACTAACCCCGACTCGTAGAGAAGCTGGTGCGGCCTGATCGCGAAGCGCACCTTCGCCCTTGAACACGGCCCCCGCGCAGGCGCCTCGCCACCGTCGACCTACTCGGGCCTTCTCAACTCTCTCGCGACGTCCGCATATGCGGGGATCATGGTCGCGACATCACTCGCGCTTTCGCTCGTGCTGGCACGTGTGCCTGTGGTGGGTCCGTGTGCGGGGTTCGCATTTTTCTGCTGGGTCGACGCGTGAGTGCGTGTTCCATGGGCGTACTGGTGTGAGCTACGCTGATGCACGCATAGATATTATTGCTTTGAGTAAGTGTCTCAAATGGCGACTTGTGTCATCGCTGAATGTCTGTATAGGCACGTATGGATTACTAGAGGCCTTTCACTCTCTCGAAGAGTAAGACACCTGGAGGAGCGATGGGCGTACTACTGGGCCTTCGGTGAGTAATCACGCTGTCACACAAATCGCTGAGATTTAGTATCGTCGCGCCAGGCCTCCCCTCGACGGCTTTATGCATGTGGGGCAGTAGTCTGGCCAATGCCGCGCTATTTGCGTTGTTCTTCCCTGCAGTGAGTCGTCCCTCTCAGTCACGCGACTTTCTTCTCAACGCGATGCAGTACATTATCATGGCTCTGCACGCACGCCCGGTGCCAGTGGATCCTTACAACCCGACTGTCTCCCTGCCGCAGGGCATGGCCTCGAGCACTCTCGAAGACGTCCGCCACCCGCACCCATTCGTCCCGATCCGCCTGCCAATCTTCGCGCTCGTCCTATGGCTTAACGACTGGGTCGTTCGCCTGCTCAGTCTTGGTGGCGCAAGCGCGGTCAGCAAACAGCAGCTGCCGGGGATACCGAAGGGTGCGAACAGGGGCCACCGCCGGATGTTCAGCGAGGCGGTGGACAGCATGGAGGAGGGCGACTTTGTGGAGCTGAGTCCGGTCGTTGGGCTGAGCCCGCAGCTGAACCTACCGAGTAGCGGCTCTCTTGCGAGGATGAGGGCGAGTGGGAGTCTAGCGAGTGTCGGATGGTCTCCCAGACAGAAGCGAGACTGAATGTTAGAGGCCGGACGGACACGTAGATCTCGTAGTTTCCACAGCACACGACACACACCACGCATATGCTTCATGACCCTCAAAGACGCACGTTTAGTTCGCAATGACTTTTGCCGTCAGCCAAAGCCCGCCCATTCGATGGAAAAGTACGACACTTCCTGCTTCTCGTCATCCCAGCCGCAGAACAGATGTGCCTTCTTCGTCGCGGTGCCCAGTCGCCCGTGTGCGACAAGTTCCATCGGCTTGATCGTCGAGACCGGCGAGTCGACGACGGAGGCGACGAAGTGCGAGTGGTAGCGCATTGGGTCGCCTGCCCGCGCAGACGTGTCAGCTCGCGGACACCTCTCTCACACGAGTACGCACCGGGATACACGAGGAAGTCCCCGCCGAACCTGATGCCGCCACCCATGAAGTTCCCCTGCTCCCAGAGGTCGCGGAAGACGCGGCATTTCGCGCGCTCGTGGAGGTTGGCGGGGTACGTCCAGATGCCTGCGGCTTGTGCGTCTGCGATGCTCTCGTACCTGCAGCCCTCCGGGTCGTACCACGCGAGATCGGAGGAGCTTCCTGGGAGGGTGACGGTATACGCTGGAGCAGCCTGCGCATTCGGGGTTGCGGGTCGTTGGTCTGTCGGTGCCGCAGGAGTCATGCTCGACCCGGACGCTTCTATGGCGTCGGGATCTTCGCCCTCCGCGAGGGCCTTCGCGCGCGCTGCAGCCGCCCTGCGCTCTTCACGCTCGCGTCGCTTGCGGATCGCCTCTTCTGACATCGACATCTTTGCGGTCTTTTGAGACATTTCCTTTGCCTCGGCCAAGGCGATCTGCTGCTTCGCTTCTGCGGCGCGGTCGGCGTTCCATCGCCTCAATGCGTCTACAGAAGGCGTGCGATGGGCTGTGGGGTCATCGGCCAGAACGGCCAGTTCTATACAGTAAAAGCGGCTTGGTGAAGTCTAGCCGACTTGCACGGAGATGGAGGGGGTGCGGCTTACGTTTATCCACGAGCAGGACTACTTCTTCCGGCATGAGCAGGAGGGGGGCTCCGAGGAAAACGTTTTGCTGTGAGAGATGCGGAAGCGTGCCTGTCAAGACCCCGCATATGTGATGGTCCGCACGCAAGATTCCGATATCTGTTGTACAAAACAATATGTCGGGTCGAGGAGATTTAAGCAAGGGGCGTGTGGTGCGTACCATCAATATCCCAGACGAATGCTTTGTTATTAGATACACGAAGAGGTATTCTTCGTGCCATGGCACAACCCTTCTCGTCCCAGTCAAGCCGACTCCCCTAGGCAGCCACGGAATGCGACCTTTTTGAGAAGAGGAAGACGGTCGTATGAGTAGGAGGAGTCAGTGTGTTGCAGTGAAGCCAAAGATCGCGCGTTGGGCGCTTGAATTATGACGTGACAATAGCGCGCCGTCACGTTTGTCACGTCACACCGCGCCTCGTCAACGCAGCTGCCGAGCCAGACAGCGTCCATCACAACCACTACCTCTTTGAACTCAACGATCTCGAGCTAGGGCGAGATGGCGGATGACTATCCGTCTCCCTTTCGTACGTATGTCTCAGTTTTGTACACAGACCATCGTTGACAAAGCTCTAGGCTCTGAGCCGATGAGCTTGGTACAGCTCATCGTGCCAACTGAAGTCGCTCATGACACTGTCGCCGAACTCGGTGAACTCGGAAATGTCGAGTTCAAAGATGTGAGCTCGAGCCCACTGGTATCACATGCTGAGTTGACTGTGTCGTAGTTGAATCCTGATGTCAATCCTTTCCAACGCTCGTTCGTGGGCGAAATCCGTCGGGTCGACGAGATGGCCCGGCGGGTGCGCTTCTTCCAGACACAGATCGAGAAGGAGAAGGAGAAAGTCCACATTCGGCCCGTGTACGACTCTGCGCCCCTCCTCACCGTGGGCCCGCGGGCTGCGCAGACGATGGACGAGCTGGACACGAAGCTGAAGGAGCACGAGGCACGTTTGATCCAGATGAACGAGAGCTACCAGCTTCTCAGCGAGCGCACGAAGGAGCTTGTGGAGGCTCGCTACGTTCTTCGCGAGACTGCTGTCTTTTTTGAGCAGGTACGTTCGCCTCGCTGAGTGGTGGGTCTATATTCACGCTCTCGCCTAGGCCGCCAGTATCGAATCCACTGGGCGCCCCTCTTTGGACGACAGCTCGGCTCCTCTGCTGCAGCACGAGGACCGTGAGCAGCAGTACTCGTCTAACATCTCTTTTGACCTTGAGTGCGTGGTCTCTCTGATGCTGCGCCTTTGGCTCATCACCGAATTACAGCTTCGTGGCGGGTACAATCGAACGCTCGCGCCTCCCGACCTTTGAGCGTGTGCTCTGGCGTGTGCTACGCGGCAACTTGTACATGAACCATACGGACATCGCCGAGCCCTTCGTCGACGCTGCGACGGGTGAGGAGACGCGTAAGAACGTGTTCATCATCTTCGCGCATGGCGACACCCTCCTCGCGAAGATCCGCAAGGTCGCCGAGTCCATGGGTGCGACGCTCTACCCCATCGACCCGAACGCGGACAAGCGTGCGGATTCCATGCGCGAAGTTACTGCTCGTCTAGAAGATCTCCAGGTGGTGCTATTCAACACGGGCGCGAGCCGTAGGGCGGAGCTCGACAAGATTGGGGAGAACATTGCCTCCTGGGTGGACGTTGTGAAGAAGGAGAAGGCCATATACGAGACGCTGAACCTACTGAACTACGACGTACGCCGGAAGACGCTCATCGCCGAGGGCTGGTGTCCCACGATGGACATCCCCCAAATCCAGTTGGCCCTGAGACACGCCACGGTATGTCTGCCTTGTTTGCTCCTGGAATAGCTTGCTAACGTCTTTTCAGGAAGAAGCAGGAACCAACGTGCCTCCCATCCTACACGAGCTTCGCACCACCAAGACGCCGCCGACGTACATCCGCACGAACAAGTTTACCGAGGGCTTCCAGACTATCATGGATGCGTACGGCATCGCAACGTATCAGGAGGTCAACCCGGGTCTGTTTGCCACAATCACATTCCCGTTCCTATTTGCGGTCATGTTCGGTGACATTGGGCACGGCGCGATCACGGTCGTCGCAGCAGTGTTAATGATTCTCGGGGAGCGCAAGCTGGCGAAGGCTGATTTGGGAGAGGTGCGTACCCATTGGCGGCGAACCGGGCAAGGCGCTTACAGGAATGCCCACAGATCATCGGCACGTTTTTCTTGTATGCAAACCCTATTTCGCTATTGGTGCGATGGATGCTGACCATGCCACAGCGGCCGGTACATCATCCTGCTTATGGGTCTGTTCTCAATGTACACCGGATTCCTGTACAACGACATCTTCTCCAAGTCGCTGCATGTCTTCCACTCAGGATGGGATTTCCCCGCGAACGCTACTGGGACAGTCCAGGCCACGCCCAATGGCCGCACGTATACCATGGGTATCGATCCCGGCTGGCACGGAGCTGAGAACGCGTTGCTGTTTACGAATTCGTACAAGATGAAGATGTCCATCGTGCTGGGTGTGATACATGTGGGTACCAGCACCCTCGCCTCGTAGTTGAGATACTGATTGCGATCTGCATTCAATCTATCTGCATTCAATGTAGATGACCTTCGCCGTCTGCCTGCAAGTGCCGAATCACATTCGTTTCAACCGCCGCAGCGAATTATGGACGAACTTCATTCCTCAGATGCTCTTCCTGCAGTCGATCTTTGGCTACCTCGTCCTTTGCATCATATACAAGTGGTGCGTCAACTGGGAGCACTCATCAACGCCGCCGCCGTCACTGTTAAACATGCTCATCGGGATGTTCCTCTCTCCGGGTGACATCAAACCTGGAACGCAGTTGTATCGTGGCCAGAGCACGGTGCAGACGATACTGCTACTGATTGCCGGTGTGTGCGTGCCGTGGCTTCTTATCGCCAAGCCATATCTCGAGTACAAGGAGATGAAGAAGATCGAGGAACAAGGTTATATCAACCTCCATGGCGAAGAGGGCGTCAGAGCTGTCTCCGATTCGGAGCTCGAAGGTGAAGAGGAAGGGAACGGCACGGTCGTTGCGGAAGCGCACGCCGCGGCGGAAGGCGTGAGTCAAGCTTCGAATCCACCCGTTGATAGAACTTTGTCCTGAACTGCCTCACTTGACAGGGGCACCACGATTTCAGCGAGGTAGTGATTCACCAAGTTATCCACACCATCGAGTTCTGCCTCGGGTGTATCTCACACACCGCCTCGTATCTCCGTCTGTGGGCTCTGTCACTGGCTCATGCTCAGCTATCTGAGGTGCTATGGAACATGACCCTTGCGGGTGTGCTAGGCATGCCAGGTCTGTTTGGGTGGATCGCCGTGGTGCTGATGGGGGTGTTCTGGTTCATTTTGACCGTGTTTATTCTATGTATCATGGAGGTGCGTTAGACCCGCTTGGCGCCGGAGCGGCTTCCCGATTGCTGATCACGGTTCTTTGTGCAGGGTCTGTCCGCCTTCTTACACGCATTGCGTCTGCATTGGGTGGAAGCCAACAGTAAGCACTATGAAGCTGGTGGATATGTGAGTGCTCGTATCGGCCCATCGATGGGCACGCCGGATCCATGCTGACTGATAATCCGGGTCTCTTTCACCCGCTAGCAATTCACACCGCTGAGCTTTGCGAAGCTGACGGAGGAATGAGTGGGCGAAGCTGTGCTGGACGTGCTGGCTGTAGCATGTATCTAACTTGCGGCCCCAGATGACGGTAATATAGCGCGTACCTAACGAGTGTTAGCAGCGTGTGGGGTAGCGACAGCGTTACCCCACATTGAATCGGCTGATCAGGATCGTTGGCGTCTCGGAGCATGCTGAGGGCAACGCGATGAGCCGATGAGCGACCCGCTCTGACTGGCCAGGCGATCTCTCCAGGCTGTGTCGAGCGGTGGCCAGCCAGCGTAAGCGCCCGGCACGTGCCGTGGTGCGTCTTTTTTTCAGAGTCCGCTTACGCAGATGGTATCGTATATAAAGACGGAGAGATCAGCTGCGAACTCTATCCCCACTCTCCGGCTTCCTCTTTCTTTTGTCCATAGAAGGTCAGTACTCCCACCGTCTCAGCTCGCCGTCCGCTTACGCCCATTCTTAAGGCTCCGGCCAAAGCTAGAATTGAGTGTTTCCTCGTCCTTGACGGTCCTCTCGCGTTCCATCGCACTTTCACGCACCCAAGATCATTCTATCGTTAGGTGAGCAACCAAATCTTGTGCGCGCATACGTTCCCGGGTTTAACGGTCCCATCGGTCATGCAGATTAACGAAATGCCCGCTGTTACCGCCAACGCTTCTGCTATTGCAGCACCCGCATCCCTCAAGGCTGCCGTTGCACCCGCGGCCGGCCAATTTGACGTTACCGGTCTCTTTGTCTCTGACAAGTCGACCCGCGATGCCGCAGCCGCGACCCTCGTTGCGCTCGCCCAAAAGGATGGCCCCGCCGCCTTCCAGTCCATTGGCTTCACCGAAGCCGCCGTCAAGGCGCTCGGCGACAAGAAGTCGCCTGCAGCCCGTGAGGGCGCAGCGAACGCTGTTGCTGCCCTCGCCAAGTCCGACGCGGTGAATGCCTTGGAGCCCCTTTTCATTGACTCCGGTCTCTACAACGCGCTCCTCGAGTGCTTTGCCGACAAGATGCCCGCCGTGCGGACGGCCGCCATCGAGGCACTCAAGGCGTACGTCGCGGCTATGAACCCGTGGGCGACAGCGCTTGTGCTCCCTGCCCTTCTGCACGAGATCAAGACGGCCGGCAAGTGGCAGCTGAAGACCGGTGCGCTCGCCGTGCTCAACCAGCTCGTTACCAGCGCCCCTCTCCAGACCGCTCGCCTCACCCCCGACATTGTTCCCATTCTCGCGGAGGCGATCTGGGATACCAAGGCCGACGTGAAGAAGGCTGCGAAGGATTCGCTTGAGAAGACCACGGCTCTCGTTTCCAACAAGGACATAGAACGCTTTATTCCTGCTCTTATCAAGGCTCTGATCAACCCCGTCGAGGAGGTCCCGAAGACGATTAACCTCCTCTCGGCTACTACATTCGTTTCGGAGGTGGATTCCGCTACGCTCTCGCTCATGGTCCCACTACTTGCTCGTGGCCTTAATGAGAAGCCTACTGCCACCAAGCGCAAGGTCGCTGTGTGAGTAGACTCCGTTATCCTGGTCTGTGCAGATCCTAATAGCAACTTCAGAATTGTCGATAACATGTCCAAGCTCGTAGACTCCGCTGTGACCGTCCGCCCCTTCGTTCCCAAGCTGCTTCCTGGCCTCATCAAGGTCGAGACGACAATTGGTGACCCCGAGGCTCGCGGTGTTGTTGGCCGCGCGATCGCTACCCTGCGTCAAGTCGGCGAGGTCCCCGCTGACAACGATGGCACGGAGCTCCCCCCCTTGAAGTTGGCTGACGAGAAGCATCTCGCGCACTCTCTCATCGCCCTCTACAAGAAGGCTGGTTCGCAGGCTCCGTCCGCGGGCTCGATTGACATTATGTACGCCGCCAACCTTGCTGCCAACCTCGTCAACGCGAAGAACTTCGACGTTCCTGAGTGGCAATCGCTTGCCGCTTACCTTGCGTTCGCTACGACGACGCCCGACGCCATCTCCATCATCAATGAGTGGGTCGTGAAGTCTGCATCGCAGGACGACGATGAGCATAATGTTCCCGATGACGAGGAGGAGGGCGAGGACCTGTGCAACTGCCAGTTCTCGCTCGCCTACGGTGCTAAGATCCTACTCAACACCGCTACCCTTCGCTTGAAGCGTGGTCACCGCTACGGTCTCTGTGGTCGCAACGGTACCGGCAAGTCTACCCTCATGCGTGCCATCACCAACGGGTAAGCAGTGACTGCATCTGTTCAATTACGCCTGTCCTGACTCTTGCCTTTAGCCAAGTCGAAGGCTTCCCCTCGCCCGACGAAGTTCGCACCTTCTACGTCGAGCACGATATCGACGGAACCGAGGCCGACACTGCAGTCCTCGAATTCATCCTCGCTGACACGCGTATCGAGGCCTCTAAGGAGGAGGTCATCGAGACCCTTGCGTCCGTCGGCTTCAGTGACGAGAGGCAGGCGCAGGCCATCGGCAGCCTGTCTGGTGGTTGGAAGATGAAGCTTGCCCTTGCGCGCGCAATGTTGTTCAAGGCTGACATCCTGCTCCTGGACGAGCCTACGAACCACTTGGACGTCGTCAACGTCGCGTGGCTGGAGAACTACCTCACCGGACTTAAGACTTGCACGTCCATCATTGTCTCGCACGACTCCGGCTTCCTTAACAATACGATCACCGATGTCCTTCATCTCAACCGCTTCAAGCTCAGGAGATACAAGGGCAACCTCGAGTCATTCATGAAGCAGGTACCCGAGGCTCGCTCGTACTACACCCTCGAGGCCGCGGAGGACTACCAGTTCAAGCTGCCCGACCCGCCTCTCCTCGACGGTGTCAAAACCAAGGAGAAGTCGCTACTCAAGATGCGCAAGGTCGGCTTCCAGTACCCGACGCAGACCGTCCAGCAGCTGTACGACATCACCCTCCAAGTTTCCCTCTCTTCCCGTGTCGCCGTCCTCGGTCCCAACGGTTCCGGAAAGTCGACGCTTGTCAAGTTGCTCATCGGCGATTTGGAGCCCAACAGGGGTGGTGAGTGCTGGAAGCACCCGAACTTGGTCATCGGTTACGTCGCGCAGCACGCGTTCCACCACATCGATAACCACCTCGACAAGACGCCGCTCGAGTACATGCTCTGGCGCTACCAGACGGGTGAGGACTTGGAGGAGATGATGAAGGCGAACCGTCAGATCACCGAGGAGGAGCAGCAGAAGATGAAGGAGGGTGGTGTCGTCGTCATCGAGGGCCAGAAGCGTCTCATCGATGAGATCATCACGCGCAAGAAGCTCAAGCAGTCGTACGAGTACGAGGTGTCGTTCAAGAACCTCTCCTCGTCGGAGAACATCTGGTTGCCGCGTGACGAGCTTATCAAGCGTGGCTTCGAGAAGAAGGTTCTCGAGGTCGACACTCGTGAGGCGCAGCGCCTTGGTCTCCTCCGCCCCCTCGTTCGTCGCGAGATCGAGAAGCACTTCGCTGACTTCGGTCTCGAGGCCGAGTTCGTGTCGCACAACTCGATGCGGGGTCTCTCCGGCGGTCAGAAGGTGAAGGTCGTGCTCGGTGCTGCGACATGGCGTCGCCCCCACATTATCTGCCTGGACGAGCCGACGAACTACCTCGACCGTGAATCGCTCGCTGCGCTCATCAAGGCGCTCAAGGAGTTCGAGGGTGGTGTGCTCGTCATTACGCACAACCGCGACTTCTCCGAGTCCCTCTGCCAGGAGGTGTGGGCCATGCGCGACGGTCACCTCGAGGCGTCCGGCCACAACTGGGTTGAGGGCCAGGGCGCCGGGCCACGTATTGACAAGAAGGACGGTGACGAGGACGACGAGTACGACGCGATGGGTAACAAGATCGAGAAGAAGAAGGTGAAGAAGATCAGCGCATCGGAGGCGCGGAAGCTCAAGAAGGAGCGCATGGCGAGGAAAAAGCGGGGCGAGGATGTCAGCGACGACGAGCTCTAAGCGTGCTCTTCAAGCTTGTTGTTGTATGTATTCTTTGTCTATGTCGCTGTGTGTTCTGTCCGGACGTCTCCTGGCTATCTCTCGCACATTCTTGTAGTCTGTACCCTAGCATTAATATTCTATCTTATTCTGTCTCTTCTCGCAACGCCTTTCGATGTGTGAGTGTGCGCGTGAGTGGTCGGGAACGTCGGAACGATGTTTCCAGCGGCTCGAGTGACATTGAGGTCGCTTGGCGCAGCGTCCGAACATGGCTTGTTGCAGTTGTCCACCAACACGACTTTCGCTTGGCTGCCCCGAGGATGAAGGTGCGCAGCGCTCGCACTGCATCCCGGTTCTTCATTCCTTACCCTCGCCCATTTACACTGCTGCGCTCTCGGCTGTGCAAGTCTCTTTTCGCGCAACGAGGCCGTATAATTGGGAGACCGACCAGGTGAGGCCGTACCCTTACCATACCCCGCGCGCTTCTTACCAGTCCATCGAAGCCTCTGACCTTCCTCATTTCCTCGCATCCATCCCTTGCAGGCGACCACTTCGAACGACTTTGACGACCCTTGACGATGCCGTACGTCCCCGGAGATGTGGACCATACGTTCTACCACACTGCACGATCAGTGGAAGACACTCTCAAACCGAGTGCGGAGCAGCGGATAACACTCATCGTCGCGGGATGTTATATCATCGCAATCGCGATCCTGTGGTGAGTTCTGTGCAGCTTTAGTAGGAGGAAGGGATGCTCAAGCTGTATTGTAGGCATGTCCCGTATCTATCAGCCATTAGTGAGTGCCGCTACTCGTTTCGACCTGGAGGTGGAGAGGAAGCTAAGAACGTTCTTTTCACTCTGCATAGTTTATCCGTTTAAGTGAGTGGGGTATTAGAGAGACCAAGTTTCTGGTATCTGACGGGGATCCGGTAGGTTGCTGACTGTCGGCTTCCACGAGGTGAGTCTGAACTTGACGCGGTTGTGGCGCGGAGGCTGATGAAGGTGTAGATGAGCCACGCCTTCATGGGCGGTATGTCCCTCATCCATTACGCATCGATGCACACCACTCATTTTCCTACCCAGTCCTCACATGTGCACATATCCATTCCATCGAGCTCGATCGTGCGTTAACGTACGTGTTGACGCGTACTGCGGTGTACTGACGAGAGACTACAGCACGAGAAGGCGGCGAGACTCGTATGTCCGGGGGCATCCCCTGGCTAACCCTACCCGCCGGATACCTTGGTTCGGGCTTCATCGGTGCTGCCTTGATCGCGTGCGGATTTGACACGAACGCGAGTAAGGTCGCGTCGCTCGTCCTTGCGGTGTTCTTCCTGTTTACCCTATGGTGGGCACGGAGAGACTGGCTGTGAGTACGAGACGTATGGCTCGTCTCCTACGTGATTGACCGTGTATGTCTCGCAGAACATGGCTGCTCATCGTTGGGATGGCTGGGCTGATCGTGCTGTTCTGGTTCGTGGGGGGAGGCGTAGCCTTGAGATACTTCGTGAGTGCACTCAGCCGCAACGCCATGTCTAGCGGTACAGACTCATGAACTTGCGTCAGATCCTCTTCATCGGTGTCATGTCTTGCCTCTACGTCCTGTGGGATATCATCGGTGCGTTTTCCCGCACTCTACGCTCCCGATGTCCGTCTCACTCTCGCTTCCCTCGCAGATGACACAATCGACCGCAAAGTGAATAGCTCCGATGCCTCTGCATTCGCGAGGATCTGCGGGTGCTGCCCATCGCAAGGTAAGCCGTTAAGCATTGTCTATGACTGAACGCTCACTCCTCGGCTAGTGTGGGGCGTCATCTGGCTGATCATCGCCTTCTGCTTCTTCGCCGCAGGCATCCTCGTTGGGCTTGCCGCCTTCAAGGTCGGTTGTGTCTCGCCCACTGGGCTCTTTTCTGCTGATGGTGTGCGCTTCTTCCAGGAATCAGCTAGCCAGCAGGCAGAAGAATCGAAGCATTTCTTGCCTGTGCCCGGCTCCTCTGGAGCTCGGCTGAGTTTCTCGACGCACCCCACCGCACTGCTTGGTACCGTGCTATCAACATATCTTCTGCTATGTATCGCATGAATACCCAGCTGAACGGGAGTGCAGTATGGATACAGACCTGTGTTATCTTATATCATCCTCATCTGTCGATACAAGGACCTTATTCGCTGGCTTGCTAACGATCTTGCTCTTCCAATGCGCATGTAGATTATTCGACCCCGCACTTCAGTGGGTTATCCCCATAGCCGTCGACGTTATAGCTAGGCAAGTTTCTTTTACTACCCCCGGAGCGCTGGTATCGAGCCCGGTCGATGCGGATTGGGTAGGGGCGACGACGTCAAGCCTCTGCTCAAGGCATCGCGATCCGCCCAGGACAGTATTTTGGCGTTGAATGTAGGTGATGTTACTGACGTCGGTGTCAGTCCTGCGATTACACTCGGTGAAGGTCCGGGGCACACAGCGGGCAGTGACTGCAGTACAATATGGTCGTGGCTGCGAGCCGTTTGTGCTCGATGCCTTTACGCCGTGAAGACAACTTGAAAGGTCACTCCCCTGCCGTGATATACAGAGCTGCATCCAAGGCCACGTATCGATACGCCGATGAGAGTACAGGTGTTGGCAATTTCGTGCGACAATCTTGTCAGCTCCTTTGACGAAGACAAGGTACGCCGTCCATTTTTTGCCCATGTTCCATTCACACTGTGGCTGACGTCGCATGTTGATCGCTCACAGCTATGAGTGGTTGCACCTCAATGTTTACAGTACGTCCGACGTGACAGCGGCAAAGATGATTCGCAAAGACATACAAGGATATTGATATATAGATCTACAGCCCGACATGGATGAAGGGTGCCCAAGTACTTGGAAGTGGGAACTCGCCACTGCTGGAAGGTGCACGTAACTTCTGTACGGCTTCGTCCAGTGCGAATGCAACTATGTTCTGATCAAGCTGCTCGCCAGGCTTGGTATACAAGCATTGGTATATTGTTTTGGCAATGTGTGTACCCAAGCTGTCATTCATGGACCTGTTGGTAGTATTAGCAAGGGCCTGACCAACCTACAACTACATGGTAACCAATAGACACACCACATTGTTGCAATCACAGACTTGAAGCCAAGGAAGAGCATGGTAGCTGCTAGGTGAACAGCCTGGTCAGGCTGAGCATCATCACCTCTTGCAGTCTGGCATGCACTGAGGACAGCAAGGAATGCATCGGGAAGGGATAGCTGCATCAACTCCCTCATTGTGAGTTTCTTGTCAGCCATGAGGAAACCACTTTGAAGAGGGTCTTCTGCATCCTGGACACCATGTGATGCAAGGTGGAGGATGGCTACACCATTGAGCTGTTCCCTGAGTGCTGCAGATGTAGTGTTATGGAGGACAACAACCTTGGTTGTATCCTGTAGGAGAGGCTGCTGGCCACATAGTAGTTTATGTATAGTTGTGATTTCCTCCACTGTGCCAGGCAGATCCTGTGCATTTGGGCAGGCTGTGTGGAGGACTGATGCTAGGAGCACCTTGGCAGAGTGTGTGATAGGTAGTTGATCACAGCTGCTCTGAGCCTTCAGTAAACAGTTGAGTGTTGGGATGTATGATGAGACACAGTAGTCTGAGCAGCAAGGTCCATGTGGGTAGACACCAGCAGCATGCAATGGTGTGAAGTTGAATGCACCAGTAGCACACCTAATTAGTATGAGTTAAATATGCACAGGGGACCTAACACAATCATCTTGACTAACCACCATAATCTGGGCCTTATCTTGATTGAGGGAGGCTACATAGAGGAAGGTTAGTCATGCCTCAATGTGATGACCACAAAACATACCTCTTGACCAAAGACAGCTATGATAATAGGTGCTACTAAATAGTCCCATAGTTGCTTGAGCAATGCAGTTTCACCTCCTCTGAGACCGACAAGTCTAGCTCCCCGATGTTTATCACCCGACATGCCATTTGCATAATCTCTCAGGTATGACCTGGCTTCCTTGATTTCGTGTTTCCATGAGCTGTTCCAGCTCTTAAGCCATGCAATGGTGTCAGATGGCAGATCCACCTGGTGACATTGCCTTCCTTCCTTGATGATGATAGCACCAGAGAAGACTGGGGTAGACAGTAGTACCACCACAGGTCCGCTATCCCCTACATCAAGGAGTGAAGTGCACCCAGGAGCAAGCAGGGAGAGGGCTTGTGCCTCTGTGTCAAGTCTGTTATGGACATCCTGGAGCAACTCTTCCAGTCTCTTGCTCTTTTTCCATCTACTGGCAGCATCCACTTCCATGGAGACTCTACTCTGTGGCTCCTGAACCAATGGTTCAGTGTTCAGGTCCTCGAAGAGCTGGACAAGTTCACTGTACTGGCCATCTGGGACTTGGGGCTTTTCTGGAGGTGCTCGCAGTCGAAGGGCTTGCTGCCAAAAGACTGCGCGGCCTTGCTCGAGAAGTATCAGCGCAGTGGGGATGTCGTGGAGACGCAGGGCATGGGAGGCAGCCATGGTTGCGGCGGGTTCCGCGTCAATGATAGCCCGTAGGCGTTGACTCAGACCAAGCCCCAGATACGCTGCTTGGGGCATCAGTCCAATAGCCTGACGGTAGACGTCGACAAGTCGTCTTCGCAAACCATCGTCCAGAACGTTAGCAGTGCCAAGTTCTCCTAGCCTTGAAACCGCTTGATGGAGGAGTCGTTGTGTGCTCCCTAGCGGGCTGCAGAGGAGTTGTGAAAGCAGCTCCACAGCATCCGCGGGATTGCTGTAGTACGACTGAGGTTGCGACTTGACTCCCGCCAGCCTCCCGAGTGACACCCAGGCACCAGGGTGCTCTCGGACGTGCTCTTCGGATAGCCGGACGAGCTCGTCTAAATCAGCGCGGTGCCCGGACAATTCGTATCGGGTTTCAAGGACGGTGGCAAGATTGCCGAGGGAATGACCGCGCTCCGGATGCCCAGTGGAGCGGAGGCTCAAGGCCTCGCGATGCAACGCAATGGCCTCGTCTAGATCTGTGCTATTGCTAGTTCGCCGGGCGCGCACATCGAGGACGTTGGCGAGGTTATTGAGCGACGTCTCACGTGTCGGATGACCTGCCGGGCGGAGGCCAAGGGCCTCACGCAGCAGCCCGATCGCCTCGTCTAAATCCGCGCGGCCCCCAAGTTCTGCGAATCGGGTGTATAGGGCGATCCCAAGACTATCGAGAGGCAGCACGCGAGTTGGGTGACCTGAAGAGCACCAGGGCTTCACGAAGTAACAGGATAGCTTCATCCAAATCGACGGGATCGCCGGATCTAAGTCGCCGAAAGCGGGCCCAGATGGAATTCGCGAGGTTGACGAAGGACGCCGCGCGATCTGGATGGCCTGGTGCGCGTATGGAAAGGGCCTCGCGATGGAGCGCAATGGCCTCGTCAAGGTCGCTTCTGTCTTCGAGTAGATCGAATCGAGTGCGAAGAGTATTGGCGAGGTTACTGAGTGACAACGCGCGGGCCGTATGGCCTTGCGGGCGGAGCATAAGGGCTTCGCGATGGAGCGCAATGGCTTCCCCTAGGTCATCGTGAGTGCCGAGATGTTTGAATCGAACGTGCAGTGAATTGCCCAGACTACTCAGTAAATCTCCATGGTATGAGTGCCCCTGTGGATAGAGGTCGAGCGCTTCACGCAGATATGTGATGGCCTCACGCAGATCGGCGACGTTCCCTTGTTCATCGAAACGATTCTTGAGGGCATCGGCGATATTCTTGAGTGACATCCCGCGATCCGGATGGCCCTTGGGGCGTAGTTCGAGGGCCTCATAATGTAGCGCGAGCGCTTCGTCAAAATTGGAGTGATCCCCAAGCTGTTGGAAACGGGTAGAGAGGGCGTTGGCGAGATTGTTGAGTGACATCGGGCGGTCTGGATGGCCTTTCTGCCGTACAGCAACCGCCTGACGATGCAGTGCGACTGAAGTGTCTAGGTCGGAGATGTTTCCGTTCTGCTCGAACCGAGTGCGAAGGACGGTGGCGAGGTTGTTGACCAAGGAGGAGCGAGCCGGATGATTTGTGGGAAGGATAGTGAGACCCTCGCCATACGATGCAATGGCTTCGTCCAAATCCACAGTGCTTCCGAAGTTGGAGAATCGGGTCAACAGAGCGACACCGAGATTGTTGAGAGAGGTGACACGATCCGGATGGCCTGGAGGGCGGAGATTTAATGCCCTGCGGTGTAGCTCGACAGCACGGTCCAGGTAAGGGCGATTTCCTTGCGCTCGGTAGCGAGCCAAGAGAGTATTAGCGAGATCGTCGAACAAAGCTCCTCGTTCTGAAGGATTGGGAGGAGAGACAGAGGCAGGATCAGAAGTCGGGCGATCTGCCATGACTCAGTCATGTACGGTCATCCACTGTGGACGCAGGCCTGAGGTTGTTGTCATCACTAAAGGACTCGCAGTATACATATGGGCGTGTGATCCTTACCGATGGGGTTCTGAGGGTTGACACTGTCGAAGTTCAACCGTTCAAGGCTGTGACCCAGTTGAATGCATTTCCACGTGACCGGTTGTACATATTAGCGGAGCGACAGGAATTAAGAATATATATGGGAAGATGCTCTGATGCCAGAAAAGTAATCATCCGCGCCGTCTGAACTACAGGAGATACTTACCCCTCCAATGCGAACGAAGTATGCGGTTGTGGTATCACTTCACTGTTGCACTTGTGCGAAATCAGCAGCAACGGTTGGACAAACCCGCCGACTGTTTGTGATCCCGAAGTCGCGTGAACGAACCAGGCTGCAAAGATAGTGATTAAACATCACGCCGTGAGGGTGTGCATTCAACCCTGTGCGTGAGTACGGACATATACATCGACATACCACTATAGCTACATACGACAATCAAGTAATGCAATGCAATGGTGCGTACAAATCTGTTCTAAGACTCGGCGGAACAGCATGGACAGCAGGCATAGCATACACAATGTACTCACGCATTCAGAGCAAGTGAGAACGAGGACCGGAGAGAGGTAATGACTCCAATGCGCAACGGCGCTGAGTAGGCATCGTTTCCCGCTCATTTTTGCGCCGGTAAGGAGAGCATAGCCAATTTGGAGATATGCACATCTTGAGCAGTCGTGCGTGGGCTTGCAGAAAAATCCGACAATGCTTCTTTCTATGTGTGCGTTGGGTATCGCCGCCCATCACCGCTTCTCAAACGCGAACGCGATATAGATATCTGCCAAAGTGAGTCAGCGCCCGCTCATTGCTAGCACTCAATAATGCACTCACTAGCTGCTTCCCACTGGTCTTCATCCATCTGACTCTCGCCATTCTTGTCGACGACGTGCATCCGCTCGAGCAGCGGTGCAAACTCCGGGTGGTCCGAGTGCTCCTCGAATACCTGGTGGAACTCCTTCTTGTAGACCACGTGGAGACCATAGTCTGCGGCCATGCTGCATACGGACATGATCAGATTCTACCCTGGCTACACTCTACCAGAAAGGTACGCACTTCACGAAGCTCTGCCAATGTACGATATACTCCGGCACGTCGTCAACGGCATCCTTGAGGAAGAACCAGTAACGGTGGCCGAAGAGCGGGCGCTCGGCGCGGGTCTCGAACCGTATCGTGTATACACTGTTCCCAAACGAGAGGTCCTTCGCGTCCTTAGGTAGTGCGTCGAGCTTCTCCCTGCAAGAGCAACACAGTCAGAATAACACGACGACGCGACGAAGCGAAGGACTGACAGCAGTTGCGTCGCATCCGGTATTGTGCCGATGAACGTGCCACCCGGACGCAGATGCTCGGCAACGTTCCTCAGCATACACCGCGCCTTCTTCTCGCTCTCAAACGCGTAGTGCATGCAGAACTGCATGGACACGACGTCGAACGGGCGCGCCAGCACCGCGGGCGGGAGGCGGTCGCGCAGCAAATGCTCATAACAGTCCAGCGCGAAGAAGCTCGCGGCGAACTTGGGCCCGCTGCGCAGGGACGCGTGCCGCAAGCGCGCCTGGTCCACGGATATCGCGGCAATATCTGATGTATATCGTGTCAGCGCGAGAGCGCGGCGGAATGCGGACGAACAGCGTACCACCTCCGACGTATTCCTTGATCCTGGCCTTGGACCACTTCGTCAGATCGCCGCCCTTGCCACAGCCCATGTCCAGCACCCGGCCCTTCACGCCGCCCGGACGCTCGCCTGGGCGTCCGCGGCCCATGCCCTCTGCTTCGGCGGGTGAGACAGGGCTGTCGGCCAGCGCAGGGTGGGCGAAACGCGTGATCAGCACGCTCTTCACCCAGTTGTTGAAGCTCTTCAGGCCAATGATCGGCGATTCCTGGCGCTGCGAAACACCGACGTCAGGGCGCGCATTATCTGTGGGCCGTCAGAATTAGAAGCGCAGGCACGCAAGAACCACGCTCACAGTGCTCAACCACGACAGCGACGTCTGCTGTCTTGCGCCGTTTCCTGCGCTCCTCCTCGTCACCGTCATCCTCAGGCTTCACACTCCGGTCACGCGTCACGTCGCCGTCCTCCCGCTTGCGCTTCCGGAGGAGCATGGTACCCACACCTCCCGGGAAATTACGGTAGCGCTCCATCTCCGCGGGCGACAGTGGAATGAGCACCGAAGAGGCAGGGGTGCGACGAAACTTGGGGGCGTAGGGTATCGCGCTGCGTTTGATGGGGAATGGTGGCGGCGGGTCGACCTCCGGCTTCGGAGGTAAGCTGGCGAGGCCTGTAGGTGCTTGGTGTATCTGAGGCTTTGGAGGCAATCCGGAGGTAGAAGCCGCAGCCTGACGAGGTGGGCGGGCAGGGACTTTTGGCGACGACCGCGGCGAGTCGACTATCACTGGCTCCGCCTTCGCGGGTGGTGCTGGCGGCGTCATGGAACGGGGAGCAGGCTGAGGCGGCGGGGGCATGCTTGTGGACGTCTTCCGCGGCTGGGGAGCAGAAGCAGAGGTCGAGGGGCGCGAGGGCATGGTACTGGAAGAAGTAGACAGGGAAGACGAGGGGCGCGAGGTGGCGTGCATGCTGGGACCAGGATTGGGGGAGATGATGTTTGACAGGGTTGGCGTCACAGGCGAGCGGGTCACAGGTGGTGCGTACGATGCGGGTGCAGACGCGGGGGATGTGTATTCGGGGTGTGTTGATGCCGTGTGCGCCTGCATCTGTGCTTGAGTCGGTAGCTGCGGCGTGGGCAACGAGCCGGGCAGCGCGAGGCTCATTAGCGGCGAGCCGTTCATTGATGGGGTGACCACCGGCCGTGGTAGACCGCTGGGGTAGGTGAAATATGAGTTATCGCGGGGGTTTGAGCTTGAGTGACTGCTCTCGATGCCGGATGATCGCCTACGTAGGGGTGCGGTATTCGAGAGCGTCTCGCGCTCCTCGGGCGTACGCCGCTCGGTGTCTGGGTGGTGTAATATATGTGAAAGTGTCGCAGGTCCACGGGGTGTGGTGGGTGTGAATAACGGGGTGTCCTGGGCAGGCGGATCTGAGTTTAGTAGGACAGATAGGTCGGTTGCCCGGCGTGTTAGAGGTGTAGACACGCTCGGGCTGGAGTCCGGCCAGTAGCCACTCCTGGCTGAGGAGGACGATGCGTACATCGGCGGGCCCGTAGGGAGGTCGATGTGCATCCTGGGTGGGTGTTCGTTGGAAGGGACGACGGGGGAGTTGAGGACGGCATCGCGAACAGGATCGAAGGCCGGCATGATGGGAGGTGCCTAGACTACAGAGTCGGAATACGTGACAGGGAACGTGCCCTGCGGTGACCGGAAGGGAATATTAAAGCCGGGGAAGTAGCGTACGCGATGGCGGGGGCGATGGCGACGGCGAGCACGAGGTGGGAGAAGAGAAAGGGCGGAGGTCCCGCGCCTCTCACTCGCGCGACGCGCTTTCTCCTCCGCCATCCTCCGCCGCCCTTAGCGGCCCCCTTCTCCTCCCATTTCTCACCACACAACGACACAGAAAATGACAGGAAAATGAGCATGTCCTCGGTTGGAATTAGTCTGCCAAACACGCGGTGCCGTGCACGATTTACCCGGGCTCGCATGCAAAACGACGAATCCCGCCAAATCAATACATTCGGATCGCACGTAAAGTCCGCAAATTTGTCTGGCACATATAGCGGCCAGGCACGTCTGATTTTCACGCACACTACGATTTTTAAGAAGTAAGAGATATGTATGTATAACTAATTGCGTGCAGGGCGTGCAGTAAAGTGGTAGGTGGTGACGGATTATGACCTCTAGCTGTGATCAGAGTGTTGCGGGGTAAGTGGGCAGAGCATGCAGGCATTAGGGAGCAATAGGTGTGGAACATAGGGTATAGCAAATGGCAGAAACAGTGCAGACAATGTCCCGTACAATAGACAGCAATGACGACGACATGACCCGGTAATTCTCCTTGAGCGCGGTCAATCATAGTGCGCCCAATGTCCTTTCACGCCGAGGCGACACTTCTCGCAGTCGGCCCGTGGGCCCATGGTGAACTTTTGTCTTCGAGACGCATGCTGTGGAGGATTGGGAGAAGGAATGGATACACCAGATGCTGAGGGAGGCACGAGTCCTAGAAGCGCAGGACCCGGGAGTGGGATAGACGGTTCTGAGTGGGCATCGATGCCTACCCGGGGCCGCGGTGGTGAAGATGTCATGGCAATGTCTTCATCAACCTATGCAGCAGATGTAGAAACTCGTATCATTGCTCATATCATGAAACGTACCATGGCTGTATCCATCATCTGTTCACACCCTCTCTGCGCCCCAGGGCTTGTAGCCACTTCCTGAACACCCGTGAGCGTCGCTCCCTGAACTGCAAGCGGCCCGTCTATGCTCAGCGTGCGAGTTTGCACGACCCAATCTTCGGAGCCATGGCGACTGCGGGTCGGTGGCACGGAGAGGCACGCATTGGGGCCTAGCGAGGGACGTTTCTGCGGTCCCATGTCAAACCCACAGAGAAGAGCATGAGGAGACAGACGAGACACTGACAAGGCGACGTTGGTTCGGGTCTGGCGAGGTCGGCGAACGCGCTCTCTTGCTTCTTGTAATGCGAAAGGTGTCCGTCGGCGCAGACATGTCAACTTCCATCGCAGGAAGCCACAGCATTAAGCCGGGATGGCAGACAAACGCGTCGATAGGATTGGCACCTTCGTGGACTCTCAGTAGATATGTAGTAGCAGAGCATGCAGCGGTGTGCCAGCGAGGTAATGTGGCAGGAGGCTGAGGGACGTCAGATAGCCGAGCTGGAGGACGGAGGGAGCGCTCCCCGTCGCGGTCGGCGTATATATGGGCGCCTACGCGAAGATCGCCGCTGTGGCTACCAAGCTTCGCGCGCGTACCATTCTCTATGTACTTCCTCACACTTTGACTCGCCCCTAGCTTGCATAATTCCGTTGTGTCGACGACCGTCTTTCATCATTGCTTGCTTTGTAGAGAGGTCACTATAATGATTCGCGCCGTCGAAGGATCAAACCACAGCACTATCCATTGAGAGCAGCTCGACAATGCAACATCCGATGTCACTCGAATCAGTTCACTAGCGTTGCCGGACCACTGAAAGTAGAACTGATGTTCGCGAACTACGATATTCAGCATGGGGAGCATGGGAATGCCACATGTGGGAGACAGAGTAGGACTACCTCATTCGCATGTGAGTGCACACTCTGCAGCTATAGTGCCCCACATCGTCATGGATGACTGACTGCATGGAAAGCATGATTTTCACCCCATGTGCGCCCAGTCTAGGATTGGCGGCACAAAACCGTGCGGGGTGCTTCGCCCGCGATCGGTTCCCGGTATGCTTCCGCTCGACTGACTCCGAGTCCACTCTAAAGTCGATCGGCGTTCCGCCAGTCTGCGCGATTGCTCGACAACATGCAGGAACATTGACCACAACCGACACCACGCGATAAGCCCTTCACTGTAGGCTGTGTCTTCAGACCCCACGGCCGCGGCCCGGAACAGGCCCCCACACATAGGCTCTGCCCCGGCATGTGCAGACGGCCGGAGTTCCTAAACCTTGTTATAGAGGATCTAGCTATACAGAGAGCTGCTCTTTCCCAAGGGACTGCCAACGTGCTGCCCATGTGAGTCGATCCAGGGCGTCTTCTATGCATTCGTGTTGAGCTCTCACGTCCTATCACTTTCAGACCCTGCATGTCGCGTCGTACACTTCTTAGAGGACATGATCCTCGCAGCAGGATGCTTCGTGCCCCTTCGATACCAATATAAAGAGACAAGGGGCTCGGTGGACTACCATGTACTGACGGTGCCATGTACATCTCGTCCTTCTTCCTCCTCATAGTATCTACGCTATGCGTGGTGAGGCCAGCTTTGGCTATATCCTACCGGGCCCGTATCGCACATGATCGCATTCGAAAATACGCAGAGAATCCTGAATACGGTGTCCCCAAACGGGTGGTCGACGACGTCACACGGGAGAGAGCTCTTTCCCCTCGGCAGGGCGCGACGAACCCGTACGTCGATCGCTGGTCAGAATCTGCCGTGTGTTTGTACTCATGAAAGCATCACAAGTCGAGACCTCGTTGCCCGACTGATCGAGGACAATCAAGACATATGGCAGCAACTACTGCTCAATCCATTCGTCGAAGCAATGAAAACGGAGGGCCCGGACAACGAGACGGTCACCGCAGGATACAAGTGGTATGAAGTGGTGAGTAGCGATGACCCGGAATACATACCTTGCATTGTTAACGAGCACTCACCTCCACGCACAGCAAGACTACTGGTACTGCATCCGCCAAGTCGCGATCGACATCGAGCGTGCCTATAGCGCACAATCCCTCGCCGAGCTCAACAACTCCCTGAGCGACATCGCGAGCGACAGCGCGTATGCGTTCGCGTCCATCCAGGTCACGACGTCCCCGCTCCCCGAGGGTCTCGGCCTGAACGAGAGCGCCGTGTTGAATGCGCCGGCGACGGCTGCGCTGAACCAGTACACAGATTTCCAGCTAGTCGTTGCGAAAGACTACAACTGGGTCGTCGCGTTGGCTGCTACGATCCCGTGTGTCCAGGTGGGTCTCGCATGGCATTCATGGCATAAATGTGTGGTCCTGACACTTGTCGACTGTGCAGTCTTACTACTATATCGCCCAGGAGCTCGTCAATACGTCGTCCTTCACGGGTAAACCTGCAACAAATCAATGAGGACATCCTTTTTGATTAGCATCGTTCTGGTAGACACGTTATGGTATGAACAATGGGTTCAACCTAACCTCGATTATTCCTACCTTGAGCCCCAAATCAGTGAGTGCTTATGCCATGCAATGTGCGACTCACTGAGAGTCTGCTGGGACCTATAGACTTCTTTATCGCAAACTATGACTATTGGAAAGATTACTACGAAGACATTACGCTGATGTTCCGCAAAGCCACGCTCAGCGAGTACAACCTTTGGCTAACAGCGTTCCACCCGGGAAACCTGGACGTTTTATGACGAGTTGCTTAGGCGTAGAGTAGAAGACAGCCAACGAAATGAGCGGCTGAGTAGCCACGAGCACTGTGTCAAGAAACATCATGATGATAACATAAGAACTCACCATGGATAGCCTCTGCGTCAGTCAACAGGCCCTGATGTGAGTGATACTCATCGTGTTATCCTTCGAGTCAGTACAATGAAAACGATGGGTCCTGTCTACCACTCTGAGGTTATTTATACGCGGGGGGCGGATCCGACCTGGCTTCGACGAGTCCTCGCGTCTCCGCTGTCAATCTTGCTATCATTTCCCGTAGTGCCGCCAATTCCCCATTCAAACCTGCATAGGACTCGGACTCCGTGCTAGTCACTCTTGCCTGTGTAGCTGACGATGGGACGGTGCTCGTCGGTGCGTATGTTACAGACTCGCCCCCCGTGTCCGTGGCCCGCGACTGCTCAGCGCGAAGAGTCGCGACCTGTTTACGGAGGGCCTCGGTCTCACGCCTGAGGGCGTCTTGTGGTGCAATGAACGTTGACGTGCCATCTGTATTCCCCTCGCTCAGGTATGATGCACATCCACCACATGAAGACAACATACCTGCAGCAGAGGGCGGTATGCCACGCCGGGGACGGTTAGGGGTGAATGTGGCGGTGGAGGCGAAGCTTGGAGTAACAAAGGGCGTAACGTCCCCGCCTTCTAACGCCTCGTCGGGGCGCACAGTCCGCGCTGCAATGCGTGGCCGTCGTAGGAAGAGGGCCAAACATAAACCAACGAGGGCAAGGAAGGCGCATCCACCGACAACGCCACCGGCGATAGCGCCTGTCGGTACACCTGCTCATCATCGTCAGTGTCAAACCACGAGTCGGTTTACATCTGTCAGGGAGCGACCGAATTACCATGGCTATGCATCAGATCTTGAGCTGCGGCTCCACTACTTGTGCTGGTCCCCGAGGTTGATGTCCGAGTCGACGATGTGGAGGTAGCCTGAGTACTCGACGGACTGAGTTCCTCGTCGTCGTACCTGCAGAATGCGCATCAGTTCACAGGTGCACAGTAAAAATGGCACTGGACTTACGTATACACAGCATAGTCGAATAAGAGCAAGGACGGTTCAGACCCCTGCACAGCCGTCATCACAAGTGTGTGTTCCGCCATGCTCAGCTCGGTCTTCGAGAAGACTGAGATATTGTAGAGAAACGGCCCTTGTGACGGAGCTGGATCGTGCTCGTAAGTCCCAGCTATCGCCCCATCCAATTCAAAGCTCGCATTGGTGAAGATGGTGACGCCCGTGCCAGCCGTGTTGGCGAGGATACAGTACACCCATATCGCAGTGCCTGCCAAAACATTATACTTGATGAACTTCACAGCTATCGTGGCTGGAATCGATTAGTAGGCAGGCGCACCGTTGAACTTCAAGGTTGCAGAATGCGGAGAGGTGGAGTTTGGGTTGTTTGAAGTTGTGTCATGCCATGTGCCGTCGAATGCCTGAGAGGGATCGGGTTGGACTGCGCACCCTGTGCAGCTTTGACCAGGATTCCAATTTGCGGTATATGCTACTTGAAATTGTGTGACCGGGTCCCCATAGGTGTCATCGATTGTCCTATTAGTTGCGCTAGCAGAGACCAGCAGCCATTGTAGTGTGAAGTAAACCAGCGCCCCTAGGTACCACGACCGCATTGTGCCCTAGACCTGCAAGGGTGAGTGAGATGAGTGGGTAGCGGACGGCCCTACACTAATATTACTCGTTCCCATGTGCGCAGCCTCATGATAGGATGTGCGACTATGATTAGAGCGCAGGTTCTGACGAATCCAATGTCAGTGTGAGACACGAACAACCTGAGGCGGCTCGCCATGCCGAGGGGCATTGTAGCCATTTCAAGTTGTGCTTCTTGACGGATCTATGGCTCAGTTGACAGGTGCTCGCCATGACGCATCGACCAAATCACTCGCATCTTGGTGACAATGATCGGCCTGCAGATATCATTCTAAAGGCGATGTTCGGGGGTGCAAAAAAGTCCGCGGCGGTCTATGAAGGTTGCGAGTACGAGGAATAAAGGAGTAAGACATCGAATGCGACTGAGAAACTGGCGCTGACCGTCACACGCACAGTCTCATAGGCGATCCGCTCAGAGCTGCAGAACGCTATCGGAAGTCGAACTGTTAGTCCTGTCTATCTAGCCTGTGTCTGGCGTCACCACGGTCGCCACTTCATTAAGGCTCGGCAATTCCAGTAAGCCTAGCTATGAAATCGAGTGAGCGATATCTCAACATCTCGCTGGTACCCACTGTGATCATGACGTGCGCCGTTCTTTGTAAAGACAGACGCCGCAGCGCGGCATGTTCCTCATCGGATAGCTTGACATCGGCATCGGATGAGCCGTCAATGGAACCTAGATGCTGCTGAACGAGACCGGAGAAACCGCGGATAGCGCGGTACAGCCGCATTGGCTTGAAAGGCCAGCAAGAGGTCGAACCGCTGTTGAAGTGTGCGTAGGTCGCATAAGGGGCTGCGATGGATAGCCGCTACGGAACGCAAGGCTGGTATGCCGACAAACCTTATTGCCCCGGGTGGAGAGTCGAAAACTTGACTTTGAACCGAGGATGGCGAGCAGTCACCCCGTAAGTCGCTACAGGAAGTCGAAGCCTTCGTCCTGTCTATCTGTTCCGCGTCTGGCGTCGCTATCGCCACTTCATCAAGGTTCAGAAGTGACAGCAAGCCTATAGAAATCGCTTGTACCCACCGTGACGCCGTAATTCGTGAATGAGGATCGACGCAGCAGCACGCCATAGTACGGTAGTGGTACATTGTGTGGTGTCGTAGTTAGTGAGCGTTGTCTTCGGTCATTGATGATAGAGCGACCGGGGGCTAAACTGACCTACCTCCTCCTCCTCCTCCTCCTCCTCCTCCTCATCATCATCATCATCATCATCATCAGATAACATAAACTGATGTTGGCATGATGAGCGGTCAATCGAACCAGACTTGACGCTGAGGCTGGCCACGTACAGCGCGATGAATAGCCACATTTCATCACGCGTACGCAGGGTCTATGTTCTGCGTATACCGACAAATCTTGCAGCTCCGGATGGATCGAACAGAATGGCAAGCAGTTGTGCAACGACGCGCGGCCCAGATAGTGTGAAGGCGCATTGATAAGTGTTGACGAGTACGCAGCGTGAGAAGTGAACAGCAAACAAACGACCTACGGATCGGGTCCTTAGGCCTACGCGTACGCCGGCGGGGGTTCACCCCGCCCTGCACCCCCCGTCTCCGCCCTCAACCACGCCAACTCCGCCCGCAACGTCTCCATTTCCTGGCGCAACTCCGAGTCCTCAGCTCCGGATGACGCAGGGTGCACGTCGTTGGGCGCGGTCGCGTTCCCCACCAACGACCTGGAAGTGCGCATGCTCGCGATCTGCTGCCGGAGCTCCCCCACCTCGCGCGAGAGCTGGTCGTGCTTCGAGGAGGGCACGGCCCATGCATGCTTCGAATTCTTGGTGGATTGTCCACCGCTCGGCGGGGCCCTCGTATTGTACGCTACTGCGGTGTCTGGTCGCCACGACGCAAAAGGGGAAGTGGGTTCTCCGTCTGACGAACCACGGTGTCGGGAGCTTGAAGGCGCGACGAAGGGGACGATCTCGCGGTCGTGCGCGCCACTGCCCTTCGATGCCGCGCGCCGCCTGAGGAAGAAGAGAAGGATCCCGAAGCAGATCGCGATGAAGGCGACGCCGCCGACTACACCACCAGCGATCGCACCGGTTTGGAACTCTTTCCACGGGTGAGGAAAACAAAAGGCAAGCACTGAGTAAGAGTGACTCACGATGGTGAGTGCTATCCAGTTGTGCAGCTGCCCCACTGTCTGTCGGGCCGCTCGAGGAAGTTGACGTAGCGGACACCGTGGATGCACTTGTGGTCTCGTCATCGTAGCTACCGGAGATATACTAAGTATTAGGATGAACTTGCAGTGAAGCCTCAAGACTCACGTATACATCGCCCAATCGAATATCAGCAAAGACGGCTTCGAGCCCTGCACCGCAGTCATGACCAGCGTATGGTGTTCGTTGCTGAGCCCCGTCTTGCTGAAAGCAGTGACGTTGTACTCGTACTTGCTAGCACTAGAATCAGGGACATGGGTGTAGGTTCCCACCGCTACGCCATCCAATTGAAATGTGGTGTTGGTGTATGTGATTGTGGAGGAGGAAGTAGCATTGTTGACAACGATCACATAGACCCATATGGCGGTCCCTGAACAGAAGCGGCCTTAATGTTTCGCCAGAGGAGGTCGATCAACAAAGCCTTCGCACCAGTAAAGCTGAGGGTAACGTAGTGACCGGCAGTGCTTGGATTACTCGACGTCGTATCGTGCCATGTACTACCGAATGCCTTGCTCTGGCTTGGTGCTGTAGCGCAGATAGTGCAATTCGGGCCAAAGTTCCAGTTCACGGAGTAGGCTGGCAGTACGCTTGTCACCGAGTCACCCCACTGGTCATCGATTGTTCTGTTCGTCGGTCCGGCGAAGACGGCAAGGGGAAGGAGAAGAGCGGTCCACCACGAAATCGGTGTTCGTCGCGGGCTGACGCGTAGATATGACGCTAGCATCCTCGATGTTCACGAGGAGAGGCAGGGCACTACTTGCATAGACGAGAGGGGAAGCCTATACCGTCCACTTGGACGCGCTGCAGAAAGCATCGAGTGCTGGCGTGGGCCATTGTCATGCGTCAGTGCCCAGTACTTAGTAGGGAATGGGCATCAGCACGCACTACTGGCGGCTCATTGGCCCATCAACGCCTGTGGTACCGCTTTCAATGAGATCTTCTGTTAGACTGCTGCCGACACGACTTTCCAATGGTGTAGTGCACCGCCACATGCCGAGACCGTCTCGTGTCGTTTCCTGGTCCATCCTCCTGCGATTACTTACATCCATGCGAATACCATGGGGTCAGTGGCCATGGTATACCCGACACAGAGAGCCTGAGTGTCCTCGTTTGTCTGTTGTATGATCCCCATTACGAGTGATATGAGCTAGCGAAAGAGCAAGGGAGGGCGGCACCGGCTCGGAGGCATCAATGAAAATCGACTGCTGGTGCGCGGCGCCTTGGCTAGTCTCATACCAAGACCCTCCGCGCATGAGGGTTTGTGTCGAACCTATGTTATATTATGTAGCGCCTTGGCAGCGGCAGCAATTCACCGTACTCCGGCTCGGAGTCGGCCGGGTTGGGGCAATTGGTCAGTAGAGTCTTGAGAGGCTCTCATCCGTTTCTCACCAAAGTATACTACTGGGTATCCAGAGCTGAGGTGTAGATATTTCCCCCCGTCTCTCAGCCCCAACAACAACCGTTGAACCTGCAGCTGATTCAAGTTGTGGAGATTGCATTGAGTGGCTGAGGCAGGGTGTCCTCCCGAGATCCCGGCCCGATACAGTAGAATCCGCGGCCGAGTCAGCCACAGACCCGGCGCTACAGAGCAGTGGCACTTGTGCCAGCAGCCTTTGCCAGCGGCCAGCATGTTGTTGGTCGATCGTCCGACTGTCATCCCCTCTCGGTCACCACCAAGTCTGTGTCGCTTTCCACTCTTATGTAGCGACCTCTGCATAATCAAATAAAGAGGCGAACAACATACGCGCATAGCAGTGAAATCTTAGCACCGTCGTATCATACGCTAATAGTCCATTGTACAAATACAGCCACGCCGGCCCTCGACCACGGGTCCTTCCTTCATTCCTCCACGCGTTTGAAGGCAAGCGCAATCTCTTTCGCCAGGTATCGTTGCGCTTTTTTGGACAACGGCACGTCCTTTTTGCACATCCAAACCCCCTCCGTCTTGTCATCCCCATCGTCCTCACCCACTTCCGGATCGTCGAGTAGCCGGTCGAAGAGCGCGTGCGTTGACACGACGAACAGAGAGGCGTCGGGGTGACTCCGTGTGAAGGCTCGAGCCTCGAAGTCGAGGAAAGCATTCCAGATGGAGACACACTGCGCCATGCGCGGGTCGAAGCCCAACGGCTCATCATCGCCCCCCCTCGCATACGGCGACCGATCCAGAGGTGGCACATCAAGTACCACGAAATTGCGTGCACCTTTCTCATACAGATAGTCGACGCTCTGGAACAACGTCTTGACTACCTCCTGCAGACCTAGTGCCGAAGGTTCTCTGTCGGCGTTTAGTTCGTCTCTAATGAGTGTAAGCGTCCTTTCTGTACGTGAACGGTGCGCACTCACACACAGTCATAGGTTCCGAGCCAGAACACTATCAATGACCAAGAAGTTTGTGAGCCGCAGCTTGACTGAGGCGATAGACTATGAACGCTCACAATATAGCGTGTTCGTGGTGTCAAAATCTTCTTCAAATCCGCCGGCGCTGTCCATCTGGACTGGTAGGTCATCATACACTGTCGCCCCTTCTTCGGCGCAGTTGTTGATGTCGGCAGGCCATTCACCACCGAGTCTATTTTGTAAGTGTGCACACTACATGGATGTTCTCAGGTTCACAGTGTCTACCCCAGTGTCGAGCAGTACGTACCCAAATACTCTCCGGGTCTCCCTCGACACTGAGGGAGTCTCCACTATACATGTGCATCGGCGTCAACGCAATGTTCGCTCTCAGCATGGGCTACCTGACTCACAAGATGACCCACTTTTCAAACCCGGCTAAGCCCGGCCAGCCGTCCCGTTTTCGCACAATGGGTAACACGCATCGCTCAACTGTTTAGATGAGTGGTAAGCCTGAGCCAGCGCTCATCCACTGTTGACCTACTTGCGGGGGCTCTCTCCTCTGATGTAGGCGCGGCATCCTTAGCTTCAGCCCCCTCCTCCGGCGCGGGCGAGGTATGCTCTTCTTCGATCTCCTTCTTTGGTGTGGTGAGTGGCGTATGCTTGTCCTTACCCTCCTTCATTGGCGTGGAGGGCGGCGTATGCTTGTCCTTGCCCTCCTTCCTTGGCGCGGTGGGCGGCGTATGCTTCTCCTGAACCTCTTCCTCAGATCCAGGCGGGGTACGCCTAACCTTGACCCCTTTCTCTGGCGTAAGCGAGGCACACCTATCCTCCCCGCCTTTCGCCTTGCGTGCGCTGGGCGAAGAGAGCGGAGAGCGTTTCTGTGGCGTTGCAGGCATGATTATCCCCGCACGCGGCCTTTTCTTCTGTGGACTCGTTGAACTCTTGTCGCCCTCCGAGTCGTGGGGGCGCTTGAGGTGTGGTATCGCCATGTCTCTCGTGGGCGGGTGGGGTGTGGTGGTTAGAGGGTAGGAAGGTCGAGTGTGGCAGGCGTCCGGGGGACAAGAGGGGCATGCCTTGAAGGCGAGTTCGCCAGCCGCATTTATGCTCGCAGCCCGCGTGGGTCACGGGATCGCGTTCGAATGCGAAAGCCACGCTAGCGCGTAGGCGCCGTCGCAAACGGGCGATGCGTTTATGCACGGAAACGGCAATGTGAGTGGCAAGGTATCTTCGACGCCTTTTTCTGATATCGTCACGCAGAATGACTCTGATGCCCATTTGTTCGTCTCCTCTTCCTGACCGTCTACGACGCGGGTCTGAATGGCATACATGATCGTCGACAGCCTCAGAGGAACACCTAGAAACGTTTGACGCGTCGTGAGGTCCCATATGTGCGTCCCGCGACGCGTCCCGGTTCAGCCACAGGCGCGACAACGCGGAATCGAGCGCGTTTGCACTTATTGTTCCCTCGAAGATTGCCGACCTCAAGGCTGCCATGAGGTCATGGATCGATGGTGCTAAGCAACAGGATCTTTCCGCGGCTGGTTTCCTTTCAGAGAACTTTTGGCAAGAGGTCGGACACGGAGAAGGATGCACCTCAACCCCCCCTCGCCCAAGGCGCCATGTCGTGGAGTGGCTCAGTATCGCGGAAGGCGGCTGTCATTGGTCCCCTTTGGTCTCTCATCGCGCTTGGAGAACACGCAATTTCGTGGGCACGAGGCTGGTGGATTCAACGGTGACGCCACAGGCGCAGATACGATGCCACTCCACGGCAGTGGCACCGTACTATCGCAAGGCATGCCACTCAAATAGCAACCTCGCGGCTCTAGCACCAGGTCGGAATTGTTCGAGATTCGGCCTCGCCGACCAGGCTTCAAGATGCACGCCCCACCGCTGTGTACCCACTATACGTGTGGACTCCGCGCAAGAGATGCCCTCGGTCCACCCAGAGCCGCCCTGCATACCGATCTCCGAGACGTCTCTACCGCACCATACGTCGCCTTTGCATACCCTTTCTCAGCCCACAGCGAGCCCACGCATTCACTGGTAACATCGCGACAAAGTCACCCTGCTCAACGCGACCCGGGTGAGACTTGGGCGCCTGGCGGCCGTGCCTCACGTGATCGGAACGCTCTGGCCTAAACGCGGAACTCTGGCGAGTGTCGATCCACTGGCACTCCTACTGTCGACCATCAGTGAGAAGTTGAACGACGATCAGCTTCATCCACTGAAAATGGGTCGGGTGTTGTCCTCCCCGGGCTTGTGGTTGCTGGTGGAACATCTGCAGTGTTCCACGTCAGCATGCATTCTCCGGATATGGGTTAGTGTACTGACTCCTTTTTGCCAGTGCGTACTCGACTCATCTTTTGCCGAAGACCTACTCTGACTGCGTTATGCCTGCCTTCTGTGCTGAAAGAACGAGGTTTGTCATGGCAAGCACGACACACATGCAGTGCCTGCGCGTGGATAGTCACCTGCACCCACCCGAGGACAGAGCACAGAGCGTGAGGGCTGCATAAGGAATACGGGAGGTGCACTGAGGGAAAGCTTAACTTGCCATTTGAGGACGCAAGTGCGCACTACGCCTGTGACGTCATGGAAGCACGACCGCGGTGGGATGCGACGGTGACGGTGAGGAGGATGGCTGAAGAGCTGGCCGCGCCGCCTTCCTCGCTTGTCCTCAAACCACCACCTTCGCCCCCACAGGCGACGAGCGCGTTACCTCCACCCCGACTTCCAGGCTCCCTTTACTTCATCGCCTCCCTCCGTCGTTAAGTCCATCACGAGCATCATGCCTGCGTCTATCCCCGTCAGACTCGCCCCCGCATTGCAGTTCCTAGGTAGGATCAGCTACGACCTCACCGTTTACAACGTCCACTCTCGTGTCTTTTCGTCCATGGACTATTCACGGCGCAACGTCCTTGACACGTACGTCATACCAGACCTTGGCGCGCTCGACATACCGCTACCCACGTTTGCAACAGTATGCGAACGCAGGAAAGGAGATGTGTTGTGCCACTGGGAGGTCAATTTACTGGACAACGTCAGTCGCTCTTCTAGTATGTCGCTGGTCGTTAACGTACGATCACAACAAGACACCACCATCCGTGGCCTCACGGCGACCGTTGAGGGTATGTATCCTCGCGTCTTGTGCTGCCGCCACGGAATGTACTGACGGTTTCCGGCTCCTCAGGCCTGAGGGCCAAGATACATGTGTTGATCAGGGAAATTCAGGAGCTCGCACCAGAGGGATATGGTGGGTGGCCCATTTGTTGGAGTTTCATCATACGGTGCTCATTGCACACTGCAGATCTCGACCGCCTTGGTCGCCTCATGAGAACATCATTTACGCCATGATGTCGCGACCCGTGTACGGCAACAGCGACGAACGTACGGATTCCCACTACCATATATTCTCTCCTTCATGTACCTCCGACCTACAATCCTAATTCCAGCGTGTACTCCGATTATAGATTTGTTATACCCGTGGATGCCTACTGTCCACCGTTGCACTCCTTTGTGTATGCGGATCCTCATTCTGGGTTCACTGTCTCCTCGTCGCACGGTACGGATGATCATGAATGGTTAGTCCATTGGAAAGTCTCAAGTGCGGAAGGCACGACTGTTCCCTACAGGCTGTGTGGTTCACCCTTGGTCCGGGGGTCGTGGCCGATAGGTGATGCAATAAATCGCTTGGTTCGGATACGAAGCCGGATCTGTTAAACTCGACGCGCACTCCCCCGGGCATGTGCTACTGTGGGAGCTTTGCGGAAGAAGGTACGTCACGGGGTCTGGTTATGCGGTACGGCTCACTTCACGCTGTGGATTTGCCGTGAGTCCTTGAGTGCTCGTTCATAGATGTCGTGATCCTAGCCTTGTGGAAAATATGGGGGCAATCGAAATCATTAGAAGGCTATGCGGCAGTTGCACGACCTCCCCTAATTGCGAGGCTGCACTCAGTTGCCAGCCGGCGCGGACAGCACGTATATCGGTCCGGGTGTAAGCAATACACCGCATCTGAAGCGGAGCAACTTCGCGATTGACCTACGCAAGACTTCATAAGCCCTGCTGAGCCAGCCATCTCGACACCATCGCCTGCGCTTCCGCGGGCTTGTCGTGCGGGACCTGTCAAGCACACCGAACATAAGCATAAGCACGGTTCCGCGCGCACACACGCAAGCAGGAAGAAGACACTCATCATATGCCCCGCCCCGCGCACGGTCGCGAAGGTCAGCGCGCCCGCCGTCTTCGTCTCGCCCGCCGCGCGCCCGGCGACCGCCCACTCCCTCCACTCCCCGCGCGCCCACTCCTCCGCGCGCGGCCACGCGAGCGCGTCGACCCACCGCCGGTTCGCGACCCAGTTGCACTGCCAGTCGAGCGTGCCCGCGTACAGGAGCACGCGCACGCCGCGCGCGAGGAGGCCCGCGACGTGCGCTTCGGCGGCGGGCGGGCCCCACTTGTCGAGGCGCGCGCGGAAGCGCGCGCTCACCGCCGCGCTGCAGGCGGTGAAGTCGTGCGGGGCGGTCGCGCCGAGGAGCGTGCGCACGGAGGGGGTGTTGAGGAGGGCGGCGATGGCGGTGTTCTCGGCGTAGCAGAGGCCGGTGGTGCCTTCGCATGGCTGGGGCGTTGGGGTGAGATGTGGAGACGATGGGTGCGCAGAGCTAGGGACACACCTTCGAGATGTCGTAGGGGTTGCGCCCTGTGCGGGGGGTCGTGAGCGGCTGCTTGCGTACTGTATTTGATGAGAGGGCGACTGACCGCTTGCCCGTAAACCCGTGCTCAGCTCGGAGTCGCAGAAGTTCACGGCGGCGTTGCAGCCGATGGCGTCGAACTGGTCGATGCAGTTGTCGTACATCGCTTGTTGGCAGCGCGGCAACTGATTGAGCGGATATAAGTCAATGAGAACGATAGGCATCATTTATCAGTATCTTAGGTGACATACCGCCATCTTCATTCGTACACAGGTGTTGATTGTCTGGAAGGGCACGTCTAGTGCAGCGGTCCCACACTCGATCTCGTATCTTCCGGGGTACAACCTGAGCGAAGTTGTAAAAAGGGGTATTACGAGCCCTGTGCACTGCACGCCACGGAAAGCTCACGTAGAAATGTCTGTGATGCCGTTGCCGATGAGCACGCTCTGTAAGTTGATTGCGTCGCGCCCTGCGGCGTTCGCGATCCGGTTCTGGTCATAGATGTAGCTTGCAAACACAGGAAGGTACTTCCCAGCGTACGACTCCCCAGCGAGATGCAGCGGTCGCCCAGAGAACTCGGCGAAGGTCTCGAAGAAGATGGTGATGAAGGCGTGGACGTTCCGGGCGGCGTCTTCTGTAGTTTCGACGGTCTCGCCGTATTCTGCGTAGGAGAATCCGACGCCGACTCTGAATGGTGTCTACATGTGAGCACCGATAAGCAATCTCCTGTGCGACGGTACCATACGGCTGGTCAAGGAAGAATATGTTGGCTTCTGCGTTCCAGGAGTACGGATTCCAGGTCGTGCCGTTAGGTGAGACACCTTCCATGTCGATCTGGCAAGGCCCTGCAGCAGCCGCTCACTATATGGCAAATGGGAGGAAGCATGAGATATATTGACCTAGCTCCATGAGAAGACCCATGGAGGAAGAGCAGCCTGGTCCACCATTGATCCACATCATGACATCGTCTAGCCGCAGGTACGATTCAGCGACGCTCGTGAGCAAGACAATCGATTAATTACCTTCGGTAGGATCCCTTCTGCTTTCGAAGAAGTAGAAGAACAAGTGCTTCGCTCCGTAGTCGACGTCCAGATAGCCTGTGTAGACACTGGGAGTGTTCGTCAGTTCTGGAAGAGAGGAAGTGAGTAAGTCCCTTGAACGCACTTCACTGTAGGGTCACAAAAGGCAGTCTTCTTGATGCGTACGCCGTAGCTCGGAAAGCTCTCATGCGTGAGCTCAGTGAACGCGCCCTCAGCCACAACTGTCGATAGCGTGAGCAATGGCGACTTGTTGCTCGACACGGTGGGAGGCTGTTGCGTTTGCCCGGAAGCATATACGACGTAGCAGAGGATCGCCGCCTGGAGACAGGTCAACAACATGGTGGTACGAGATGAAGTGTCTGAGCGAGAAGTCCGCCCGCTTGAGGCTGGCGCGCCGTTACGTCAGGTCACGTGGGGCGTGTCGGTGCTGCCTGTTCAGGAAACTGGGCGGGGTAGCATGGCTTTGCGGGCTCAGACCAATGACCATCGTATGCTGCACCCCGGCGAGTCTCCTTCACCTTGGGAATTAAGCTATATAGAATTGCAAGTTGAGTCATGTCAGATAAAGTACCTGCGGTCACAATCACTTAAAATGATGGTACTTGGAAGTCGCTTACGGAATCCCATTTCAACCCGCGCCAGTCGCAGACCGCACTGCTCTGTCCTGTGCTTGTCCTTTTTTCTCTGAGCACATCACCTCTCGCTCAACGTCTGGTCCGCGATCTTTGTTGCGTCCCTCTCTCTTGACTGACGCAGCGGTCAGTGTGAGGCTCCGAGCAACCCACAACGGGGAAGCACTGAGACCTGCCGGACCGACAAGCCTGAGAGGCCGAGATCTGGACGTCACGCCCAGCCTGCCCGTGACTGCTGTGAGCTCTCTGCCTTGGCCTGCCAAAAGCTCGCGTAACACAAGCCTCAGCGGCGGCATCCCGACATTCTCGACGATATCCTAGACCGCGCAGACGACGGCGAGCGCCATAGAGGTAATCAGCGCACGACCGTGGAGTTTGGCGGCTGGATCCGGTGAAGGCCGAATCGTGACGAAGCTCCCATTACCGACCCCCTTCACCACACCCCCTTCCGTCATCCTCGCCGTCCTCACTGATGGGCAACAGCACCTCCTCAGGTCGCGGTCACCAGGAGGAGACCGTCGACTTTGGCTACCTCACCCCGCAAGGCGTCTACACCGGCCCGCGCGATTGGAACCAGTCCATCGTCGCGCAACTCATCGGCGAGCGCAGGCTCGCCCCGTTCTACCGACCACTAGAAGACTACGAGGAATCATGGGACGACGAACAGATCCTCGCACATAGGAAAGAGCCCCCACAAGACCCCGACTCTCCCGCGGAGGCGTCGTCCTCGCGCGTCGACACCGGCAGCATATCCTCGAGCCGCTCGCACAAACGCGGGCATGCGAGCATCAACTCGAAGGAGACGATCCGATATCCAGAGGCGGCAATATACCGCGGTGCCGTCGAGTGCCCGATCTGCTTTCTGGTGCGCCCTTTGTCTCTTTGCTCGTCCCCGCATGACGCTGAGCCGTGTCGCGCGACCGCTTGTGCAGTATTACCCACCGAATATCAACCACTCGCGGTGCTGCGATCAGGCCATATGCACCGAGTGCTTTGTGCAAATTAAGCGTGCGGAGCCGAATCCAACCCGTCTCGTCTCCGAGCCCGCCGCCTGTCCGTACTGTGTACAGGATAACTTCGGCGTCGTTTACACGCCCCCGCCATGGCGCGCAGGCCTGGGCAGCGAGGGAGCGGTGAGGATCGCTTGATATAGTATTAATGAAACCTCAGCTCATGCTTATATATGGGTGTAGACACCGCCCTCATGGCCCGAGTCCCCCAAGCAAGCTGAGCCAAGTCCTACCGCCTCGATGAAGCGGCGGCGCAAGAGCTTCGGCGCAGACAGCCCAGAGGTCGTCACAATAGGTGCGTCTTCCCCCTCCTCCGCGCACGGAGTAGATGTATATCAAGCTGCCACAGACCACATCCGCCCTGACTGGGAGGCGAAGCTCGCGGCGGTGCGCGCGGTGGTTGCGCGGCGTGCGAACCGGCGCATCATCATGCGCCAGGTCGGCGACCGCCTCATTCCCGTTGGGATCAGCAGCGGGCGGGTGCATGCCCTCACGTCGGAGGAAGGGCAAGCGGAGAATGCGGAGGGTGGCTCGGCCGAGCCAGGTGGTGGGCGTAGCCGGCGCTCGAGGAGGAGGCAGCCGAACCAGGACCTCAACCAGATACTAGGTACCATGGGCCTTGCAGGGCAGGATTTGGAAGAAGTGTGTCGTCCTTCCATCCTATTCTCAAAATGACTTCACAACCTCTTCACAGCTTATGGTCATGGAGGCAATGCGGTTATCACTTCTGGAGCATGAAGAGCAGCAGCGGAAGCAACGAGAAGAGGAGGAGAAGAAGAAGCGGGGGGAGCAGGGCGGCGATGGTGAGCAGAGCGGGGGCGCAGGCTCGTCGGCGTCGCCAGCGCCACTCGACATCGCCTCTGCAACCGCAGCCGCAGCCGCGACCACGCCCTCCTCCACGACACTCGGAGCCGCACCAACACCGAGCAACCCGCTCGCGTCCTCGACACCAATCACGCCCACGGGGGAAACACTCAATTCCACCAGCACCCCGTCCAGCACGCCCCCAACTATCCCGCCCCCCGTGCCCGTCCCCGTCCCGGAGCGGAACGCCCCGAGCCCCGTCTCCGCCTCGACGACGCCTGACGCGACGGTGTCGCCCGGCAGCCCGCGGACCGCGGACCCGCCGCGGACGCCGCCGTCCGCCGCGGGCTGCTCGAGCACGCGGCCCGTGCCGCTCGACCGGGCAGACTCGACCGCGTCGTCGATGGCGCCTGGGGCGGGGCGGGACAGCTACGACGTGCTGTCGTCCTCGCCGGAGTCGTCGGTGTCGCATAAGCCGCTTCTGCACTCGCGCCCGCCGAGCCCGCCGGTGCCCCAGGCTTTGTCGGATGCTGCTTGAGTGCGTCGGTGGGTGGGTGTGGTAGGAAGTAGGAGGTAGGATGTAGGAGCAATTGATGACATTTGGAGCTGAAGGTATGGTGGAGAGGAAGAGGAGGGTGTCTCGGAACGGACAGGTGTCTCGATATGATCGTTGTTGCTGCGAGAGAGGGGGAGAGGGGGAGAGGGAATAGGAATGGTGTGTCTCAGCGCTGTAGTTTACTAGATTACGCTCGTCATTCTGTGAATCCTTTCATCTTGTTGTTTGACATATACATCTCGACTGCTTATTTCTGACATTGGTGATGCTGAGGGGTGGTGTGGACCGTCCGATTCAGAAGGCGTATGTGCGTACATGGGGTGATTACGGCATAGTGTGGGCGAGTACAATGCAGAGGTACAATATGGAGGGGAACATGGGCACTGAAGCTGAAGGGGTTGGAACTCGCGCGGAGGCTAACGACTGTCTGCCCATACTGGCTTTTGCGAGTCCGGGTCCTTCAGCTGTGCATGTAGCGAGTCAGCGGTCAGTGTGCGCCTAGGACGGATGAACGTCACCTGGGCTTCCATTTGTTTGCGCGTTTCGTTCTCCATGGCGAGCCGGGCTGCGCGGTTCTGGTCGACCCGCCTCCGGATATCGGGTGCCATAGCCTAGAAGTTACGTAGCGGTGAGTACAAGAACGGTACTCTCGGGGGTACAGATGTGCGCATAGCTTACTCACAGCGTAGGTTTGTTCAGGTGTAGGCGTTGTCGCTGCGTTTAACGACGTCATTATCAACAAGCTGCGAATGAGTGGTACGAGCATGTGAACGCACCCTTCATAATGACATAGCCAATGCTGACCACTGCGTTGGAGGCAGAAAAGATGACGGTGGTTAGCAGCTATGATTCGGCGAACAGGGATAGAGGGTGTAGTACATACATGCGACAGAAGCGATTGACCACCTGAACCAGGGGAACTTCGGCTCGGGCATTACTGCAGTATCGAGGGAATCTGCGGTTTCTCGTATTACGTTACCCTCGCGAAGCAATCGCGAGCACTCGAGAGGAGATGGGCGGAGGTACGGAAAGGAACGAAGGCGCGCGCTGGCCAATACGCGCCCTCGCATTGACGACCCACGACTCCGAGCCTTCGACCCGAACCATGTCTATCCCGCACACTCAACGCGTCTGCCAGATCATCAAGGTCCCGCGGCCTTCCTAGCCTTCTGATGCATTCTGACACCATGCGAAATTAGCTCAGGCCCGAGGCGGAGGCAGAGTACAAGGCCCTCCACGCGAACGCCTGGCCGGGCGTACTCGCTGCCCTCGCGCGCGCCCACATCGCCGACTACTCGATCCACTACTACCCGCCGCTGCACCTGCTCATCGCGACATTCAAATACACTGGGGATGACTTTAATGCGGACATGAAGAAGGTCGGGGAGGATGAGGAGACGCGGAGGTGGTGGGCGCTGACGGACAAGATGCAGGAGAGCTTCGTGGAGGGCGCGACTGGGAGCGGTGGGGATAAGCCCTGGTGGTTGGTGAGTGTTCAAAGCTGTGCTTATTGTCGGTATGCGTATATGTGCACCACAGGACTTGGAGGAGGTGTTCAGGTTCGAGGGGGAGCCGAAGGTGTGAGCCCTTCTCGACAACTGTATGAATGTCAAGCTCGCGCGCGGCCTGGGATGTATGCTACTGGCCTACTGGTCTCCGATGAACACAGCCATTTACCGTCAACGCTATGCTCCAGCTCTTCCTGGGGCGTTGTCTTGCAGTATCCAGTGTAGGTACTGTGCTGCTCACATTGGCCCACCGTCTAGTCAAATCCTTGGCGTGGCACTGTTCAATGCGGAGCACGGGCTTACCCGCAACGCTATGACGATGCGCATAAAGTCGATGGACCGAGCTGCTCTCGTTCCGTCGTTTCCAACTCCCACAGTCTCTCCTCCTGACAATGTCCGACGCTTCTGTCCCTGCGAATATCCTCCTCGCTGTCCCCGAGGCCACACTTCGAACCCAATCTACCCCCACCGCAGGGACAGTCTATCTTCAGTATTTGAGCGTCACCACGCCACCTGAATCTGTTCCCGTTGCATCCGAGGCCAATCGCTCCGTCTACCTTGTCGTTCGCCTGAACGACGTCGAGTTCCCCATCGACCCCAGTCGCCCCATCGCAAGGCACATAACGCCTGACGGCACTCATGTCTACACCTTCACCCTCGATGGGCCTGCAGCCCAAAGCTTGGGCCTCAAAGGCGACTCTGTTCCCATTTCGCTCTCGCTGATGGGCCTACCTGATCCCGCGCGCAAAGATGCCATTGAGACTTTCGACCAAATCCTTGGACAGTATGCCGGCTGGGAGGGCGTGAGCGGCGACGTGCAGCAACCGACGGGGCTGAACATGCAAGAGGACGCAGGCAAACCAGCAGACCTTCGTGGACGACTCGTGCTCATGGACGAATCGACAGGGGAGATGGTGGGCGAAGTCCCAAATCAGCTGCCCATACACGAGGATCCTGCGCTCGAAGGTATAGACAAGACCGAGGGAGCGAAGGATGTGGCACACGCTGCACCAGTCGTGCTTGAGCTCCCGCCAGATCTATACGATGCGTACACCGGTCAGCAGCCCTCCGAGGCAGAGTCAGTAGCTGCTGCAGAGCTCTCGGAGGCCCGCGAGATATTCGTGCGCGCGGTGCCGCCGGAGCAACAGGACTGGATCATGAAGTCGGCGTCCTTGGTTAGGTGAGTAACTCAGGGTACCACGCAGGCGATATGTTATATTCATACGAGACCTACAGTCGCGGCATTGACTCGTCGACGTCTCTGCTCGTCCGCGGGATGTCCTCTGCGTCGCAGTATTACATTAAACATTCGACGCCCTACTCTCCGAATACGCCGGACGGAAAGCGGGTACCTCCTTCTCGCATGGCGACGCTCCTTACGCATCCCACTACGCATACAGCCCTCGGATACGCGCATACAGCCAGCGGGCACGCAGCCCGCGTCAGTGCGAAGACTGTCGAGCTCGTCCAGGGCATGATCAGCCGCGCAATGAGTGCTCGGTCAAAGACGGCCACCTCGGCACCCCCACAACCCGTTTGCCCCGCGCCAGTGGGCAGTCCGACGTCCACGCCGAACCTGGCCCCCGTAGTCCCCTACAGCACCTACCCGTTGCCCTCATCGGAAAAGCCTCCTCTCCCACCCCGTCGCGACGGCTCCAAGTCACCCGCCCCTCCGCTCCCGCCACGCTCCCCGAGCAAGTCTCCAGCGCCCCTCCCTGCATCACACTCTCCGCCCTCCAACGCAGCCGCCGGGCCCTCACCTCCGCCGCTCCCACTCCGCACGCGCGACCGCCTCGCGCTCTCCGCGAACCTAGTGCTCGCGGCGGTCGACGAGTCCACGACGCGGCTGCTAGACGCGGGGACCGCGCAGCTCGGCGTGGTCGTCGGGCACCGCTACGGGCCCGGCGTCGCACGCTCGACGACGCTCGCCGCAGGTACGGCGAGGAACGTCGTGCTCGTGTATGTGGACGTGCGTGGCTTCGCGCGGAGGGCGATCATCAAGAGGGTGGGGAAGGAGTTCGTTAAGGGGCGCGTCGCGTCGGTGAAGGGCCGTTAGGTGGGCGCCGCGTGGTTCCATGAGACGGACCGACGGGCGGAACAACGTGTACATGTGTCCGTACCTATGGCTAGACCATACCCAGCTGCAGCAGTGTGTTGTGATTCAAGGACAATTGAGGCGGCGTTGGCACGCCCAACTCTCAAAATCGATTCAAGTTCTCACTAGCTTCAACCGTTGTTGTAGCGGCTAAGACGCGTCGAGAAGTCGCCAGTTATCTTTGGATTTCAGGACAATGCACGACGGTCAGGTATCGTCTCCGGTGTCAAGCCTGCGCCGCGCTTCGTGCTCGTCGTCGGCCTCGGATGCGCGGAACGGTAGGCCCGAGCGGTTGCACGGAGAGTCACGGCTGCCATACCATTGCATCTTTGTTGGCCTGCAAACCTTCCCACAATCTTCTGCCGGAGGCTTGACGGACTCGTCGCAAGTTTCGAACTCGCCGGCAGTCGCCACTGCGTCGCAATAATACGGGTCGGCAGCGTCAATGGAATTGGGTAGACCTTCATCTACAACGCATCCTAGACAAGCAACTTTGTATCAATGGGCGCAGGAACCTCATCGCTCGGATGCGAGGCATAAGTGTTCACGAACGTAGACCTCATAGGTTAGACTTGGGCGACGACTGAGGCCTGAGGCCTTAGGGGAGCAGTGGCTCAATATGATTGTTCGTCATCCAGCTCAAGGAGAAATGGCATTAAAGTATGGAACTACATGTCTTCAGGAAATCCAACACGGAAGTAGTCGTCTTTGTAAAGGGTTCGCTGCAGCTCCGTTATGAAGTCATGTCTTGCCTCGTTATCATCCTTTACATCGACATTCGCCCTAGATAAGTCAACGATGTTCCACTGGTGCACATGGTGATGCGTCGGACACGTCTCCGTATCCGGAGGTGCACGTATGACGTTCGGCATACGGAGGTCTTGATGTAGTATCCGAGCAGATGATAGGTCATCCAGAATCAAGTCTATCTCTTGACTACGGCGGCGACTTAGTGACGAAGAAAGGCTACATATCAATAAGTCCACATACCCGGTTGCTTCATCACAGTCATCCTTGTAGTTGTATGCCCGGCCGCCACGCGCCATCACAAGGACCGAGAGGAGTGGTGCAGCGGGATTGGGGCGCCATGCCAACCATGGGGAGAGCTCGCGACCCCCGGGTGATTCAGATGGGTCGACGCGGGTGCTCATCTCGTCAGGCAGTGGATCATCATGAGTGGGATCAACGATGGCTGTTTGTGCACCCTTGCACCTGTCCGGCCACTCATCGCTGCAAATTGCACACTCGTCCTGCGACCATACCAGAGGTGGTGACCCCTCGGACGGTATCCTTGTTGTAAAGAATCCGTAGCATCGAGGCGTTATAACACCTTGGAACGTGCCCTCCGGAAGCTGTTCGTATGTCCATGCCTCCCGTGCGAGTGATCGACAACGACTGAGGTGTGCAATCTTGATACAGAGTTCGAGTCGGTTGGTACTAGTAGGCTGGACGGATATAGAGTTGTCGCCTTCGAGTTGCCCAGGCTTGATGCTGGTGACTTGTACGGCATGGACAAAGCCGGTTCTACCACAACCGATGCGCTCCCCAACCTCAAGTGTCAGGTGGTGGCCATTCTGGGGAACCTGTCTTGCAGACCAGTCCGGCCTCTCTCGACGCATGCCCACTGTGAAATCGGTTTGGCGGGCTGGGAAAGACTCATGTCTCGGTAGCGTTATGGGATCTGGAAACAGCGCCCCCGTTAGGGTTAGGGTCGAAAACATAGAGAACGCGTCCTTCAAGCCGGTCAATCAAGTTTCGGACGACGAATCATAACAGACGTGCGACTCACGTCCATATGGAGAGCTTAGGTGAAGGAAAGCGGGATCGCCTGGTGCTGAAATATGAAAGAAGCTAGTAGTCGGACTCGGAAGTGGCGGTCTACCAATGTATATGTTATCACCCCATTCCCCTCTGGCATATATACGATGATGGACGGCACGTGACACCGGCCTTGTGCGGTCGCCGCCACACCGCCAGCGTCCGCCAAGACCGCCAGTTAAGTTGTTTCTTGTGTTCACAACAAACTCTAGTACTTACACGTTTCGCTCTAACTCTGGGTGATATCGGCTGAAAAAAAGATCTAGCCACCCACCATACAATGATCATGATTTAGCCCGTGTTTCGTATGAGCAAGAAGCCGTACAACGGTGCTGGCCACAGTACCTGATACGGGAGGAGTGGCGGGTGGCGTTTCGGTGGCGCGACCATGCCGCGATTTTAGTACACTAGAAGGCTACCTGTGCTCCGCACGGAAGCAAGTATCAGAGCAGCGAGGAAGAACAGATGCATGTCACGGTGAATCCATGGCCAGAGCTCAGACAGAGTCGCCGGGTGTGCGAGGAAAGCCGAGGACTCGGATGCTCCAAATCAGGATCCACGCCTGCCAAATCAAGAATATAAGTAAGACTCGTTCATCGATAAGACTTTGTGCGCTCAGTCTTACTATCACGACATGTTCCACTGCAACAGTAAGATCGCCACAGACCACTACTTTGGTATGGCCTCCGAGTTTCGGATGCAACCTCACAACAATCTTCCGCTGGACGCCACATGAGAAACAACATGCCTTTTCCTAGTACAAGCTGCCAGTGGCACAGCCGTTATGAACAACGAACACCCCATGCTCCACCACAATAGCAACACCACATGGCTGATGCCTAGACATCACGGTGAGCACTGCCATATGTCTCAGCAGAACCACACGAATAAAGCTAGAAGCCCTGCACCGGCGTGGCAGGAATGGCATAACTGACTAGCGTATTGAGCTGTGTCGCGGCTTCAGACAAGCAACACTGTATATGGCATTATACAACGAGAATTATTGTCTGGGCATCTCTGTTAAGTACGATGGCCGGGGCCCCGGGCGCTCGCTATTCTGTATAAAATAGCTAATGCTACGAGGTGGTGGTCATCACTCCACATCTCTGTTCAACCTCCCTCGGCTCACCAGAGTCACCACTTGCCAGTGATTCGACATGGCTGCTCCCGTGCCTATACCTGATCTCACGCTTACGCTGACTGCACCATTGCTCATCAATCAAAGCGAAGCATTGCGAGATAGCAAGCCTCTCACGCCACAGAGATCACTACGATCTACAGTTTCGACCAAGGCCTCGAGTACGACGGTGATGGCTGAGAGCATGAAGCCATTGGTCGCCGAGGTCATGGGTAACAATGTGTATGTTGGTACTAAGGCTCCAACCAAATAGTGTAAATACTGTGTATATATGGTTTATTCCATATACCGTGTACATATAAATACCCTCTGCATGTACTCTGTATCTATATAGTATTGTATACGGTATACGGATGATGGCCACCTTCCATAAGTGGCAGGTGAACATGAGGCTCTCAAGTACACCCTTCAGTGGCCAGCCACAGTGAAGACTAATCACATCCAGCAGCTGAGTTAGACAAGGCAGGGCCATTAGAAAAAACCTATAATTGAATTAGTGTGAGTGACTGAGTAACATACTGAATGCTTCCATAATCACTGACATTATCATATTCACCACAATACCTGGAATTACTTATGCCCCACTACTTTGAGAAGTCAATGCCCAATAATGACACTGAGTTTGTGCACTTTGTAATCATACTATCTATGTTCTCTATACACATCTTCTGATATATCACACTTAATGAGGTATAACATGGCACAGTGATTGCATTAAAGCCATTGATAATCAGTTCATTTGGATTGTATATAGGTCACTAGTATGGCTGCAGGACAGAATACAACAGATGTTTGGAGCACAAAACACCAAGAACAATATAGACTAGAGATATCAAGATGTATGTTTGCGAGCAGAGCAAGTATATCAGGACAGAATACAACAGATGTTTGGAGCACAAAACACCAAGAACAATATAGACTAGAGATATCAAGATGTATGTTTGCGAGCAGAGCAAGTATATCCACCTAACCATCCCACATGAGCGCTCTAATTAGGCAGGTCAAAGGGGTCCGTGTGACCGCTGTAATTAGGCCCGTTTATTCGCATCTCTGTGACTTCCCGCTATCTCCTGGGACTTCCGGGACTTCCGACAGAGGGCGCTGGGCTTACTCACGTGCTCCGTGGCCCGCGCTGGCTCGGGCTGCTCAATATGGTAGGCGCTTGGCAGGCGCCATCGCTGCCCGCGCTCGCCGACGCACGCGCTTGTGTGCTCGCTGTCGGCGACGATGACCACGCGTTCCACCCTCTCCTCATTGTTTTCCGCCGCAAATTCTTGTTTAGTTTATTTGATATATATTAATTGACTATTGATAGAGTTATATGATATGTTCCATTACAATAGACTGTTGATCACTACTATCAGTATCCTCATGACTACACAGCTGTTTCTGGAAGAAAGAACGGCTGAAACTGTGTGTAAATGAGATAGATGTCTCTGAGACATGCTTTTGATTCTCTCTTTGTGGGTTTTTCTACAGACCATGAGACAAAATACTGGTTCCAAAGATGGAAGTCTTATGAGCTTGCCACAAGAATAGAGCTCCTGGAACAGGTGCAATGCCTAAAGAGTAGTGTGATTGTGTACCCTGAATAGCTCAGCAGCATTTCTAAAGTTTCCCACTTGTTAGAATTGCGAATCAAATACCATATGAGCTAGGTGCACCTGAAGGGCCAATGAATACTGTTGTCATTGTTGTACTCGAGGAAATGGCCCAAGCAAGTGGATCTTTAACATTTATAGACACTTGATATGCATAGATTTAGATAGTGGATACCATAATCCACTTAGTAGTTGTCCCATCCCGCGATGTGACTATGTTCGCTCCGGTGGCTGATGCTGTGGCTGACACATGTGACGTCTCGGAACAAGGTACTGTGGGGAAATAACATTTTGGAGCACTCGAGTACAGACTCTACGTACAAACCATACAGCTTCAAACTTGTCCGGTGAGGTTTAGAGAAGAGATGCATGCAGGGGAAGGGTATTTGTTGATTCGTAGCCATTGTGGCGTAGGGCGCTCACTAAGTGCATTACACTTTCGAGCGATGTATGCATCGGCTACGCCTCGGGCATGTCACCCGAGGTGCCTCCGGTGACGTTGAATTCGTTATGGGGGCTGTTGTATCGGTACGTTTGCTCTAAAAATTTGCTCGTATATGCAGGGGCTCATGCGTATCATTCAATAATATTTTAGAGTATTTCAGCGCAACCCATATGAGAGGGGGAGATGATTATCACTGTTCTCCTCATGCAAGCATTATTTGACTTGTTCACAGAGAACTGGTTGCCTTTGATACTTATAAGATAAACAGGTAGTAAGCTAGACATACAATTATGTTAAAACAGTGCCTTCTCTAACCTGGGATAACTACATAGTCTGATAATCTCTGAACAATACTTGGTATGCATCATACTGACATTACACCCCTGAGATGTAGATGTACGTCCTACTAGCAAAGCAAGGTCAATGACTGATCCAGAGACTCAACCTGATATGTATCATAGAGGCTTAGACTCGGGGGCTTATCTGCTTAGATGGTATATAGCTATCTCTTATAAGGGGGTTTTCCCCTTCTTCAAAGGATGGCCGACACTGATTGATGATACAGACCTAAGTGGTGATAGGTGGGTAGTTTTGAAGCACAGAACAGAACAGAGGGTTCATCCCGGAACCATTCTTTGAGAGTAGGAAATGGTAATAGATCAGAGTACTGGTGACTGCATTCTGGAGTTGCTTCATGTTTAAGATACAAGTCAACACTACAGGACATAACCTGATATACAACACATTTAGCATACAGAAATTTGCGGCGGAAAACAATGAGGAGAGGGCGGAACGCGTGGTCATCGTCGCCGACAGCGAGCACACAAGCGCGTGCGTCGGCGAGCGCGGGCAGCGATGGCGCCTGCCAAGCGCCTACCATATTGAGCAGCCCGAGCCAGCGCGGGCCACGGAGCACGTGAGTAAGCCCAGCGCCCTCTGTCGGAAGTCCCGGAAGTCCCAGGAGATAGCGGGAAGTCACAGAGATGCGAATAAACGGGCCTAATTACAGCGGTCACACGGACCCCTTTGACCTGCCTAATTAGAGCGCTCATGTGGGATGGTTAGGTGGTATATCTCAGCTAGGGGGACCCAGGCAATAAACATGTACAAATTGTCTGCTCACAAACAATATTTCGCTTCATAGTGGCATCAAAGCGGCCTCCAGTATATCTCAGCTAGGGGGACCCAGGCAATAAACATGTACAAATTGTCTGCTCACAAACAATATTTCGCTTCATAGTGGCATCAAAGCGGCCTCCTGCTTTCAGAAAGGCTCCTTAATGCACAAAAAATCACCAAAACACACTACTGTATGAGCTTAACCCTAATAAATACAATATACCACAACTAATCCTCTTTCTGATGTGTATAACACTCTACAACATCTGTGCGTGACAACAGTGACTTAGACACCCATCTGCTGCTGGGCCACACTACATGTTTGAACCTGTTCCAAAGGCAGATAAATGTAATAATGTCATCAGACCTCCTGTGACACAGATTGGCATCTTTTCAGTCTGCTTCACTTTGTAGTGAGCCCCTCTGTGTCACAGAACATTCATAGAAAGCAGTATGGAACAAAGCAGAAAGCAATCCACCACCAGACTCGGACTTGGGAGCCTGCTGAGACCATTACCAAGGCCATGTGTTTGAAACAATGGCTTTAAGACAGCCTCTTCAAAAAAATTTCACAAGTTGAGAGGTTGTCTTTGGTGCGAGTCTGGCATACTGTATATACCATATAAATACTGTATATATACTGTATAATTACATATACCGTATAAATACTGATTCCGAGTATATGTATTGTATTTGGTTGGAGCCTTAGTTGGTACCGGATTCCTCGAACGCCTGATCGCATACGCCAACGTGACATATGTTATTCCCGACATTCACAACGAGCCATACCGAAGTACACAACTACAACACCCGCCAATACCATCTGGTCAATTCGCAGAGGCTTGTAGAGCGATGAACAGTCTGAAAGCAATAATCCGTGGCAAGCGCAGCAACGCCTCTTTACTCAGTACAAGTGAGACAGCGCAGGATGCATTCAAAGCCCAGATTTTAGACATAATCAATACTGTTATCACTGTACGTCCCACATAACTCTCATCGCTGCTCTGGAACTTGACATTGCATCTAATACTAGACAAGATATAACAATACAATTGACGAAGGCCATTTACCTGAAGTTGTAGACCATCCTGAAGTTGCTAAAAGGCAAGATTGGGTAGCAATCAGGCTGAACGGCAAAGAAAACGACAGTCAATGGCGGGATTATTATACAGACATCCGGACCCTGGCACCAGTAGATGTGGGGAGTGTACGCGAGAGCCATTTCTGTCCTATTTGGACCCGGCCCGCTCCTGCTCATGTCAAAAGGTCTGGAACGGCCGGTCGGTCTGATTTTGTTTTGCTTTCATCGTATGGCAATTCAAAAGACAACGTTGCCGCAACTGCCGAGGCGCGTACGCCATGGGCATATCCCACTTTAGGGATATGGAAGGTCTTCTTGGGGATGCCACAGTACCTTCAAGCTGGCCCAGTCCCAGACAATGGCTTCGCGAGAGATATGGAGCTGCTCGGCCGTAACTCTATGAGAGAGCTGCTCAAAATGGTACGTGGCGAGTGATACGCATCATCCCTGTGCGGTGACATCTCACTCGGACACACTGGCAGCTCTTTGGACACCTGAAAGCCCTTGGCGCAAACATAGGTCTCTTCACAAACAATGATGTCGTCATCTTTTACTGTCATCATGAAGATCCGAGGGTGCCTGCAGCCGGCAACCCGCAACGTCGGGGTGTAGCCAACCCTCCGAACGCCAGTGACAGTGGCCTTGTCCTTTCGTGGCCCATACCCTACGATCATGATATGATTTACGATTGCCTACAAGGCATGACATTCCTTGCGTTAGACTTCAATCGCTGGCAGAAGAACAGCATCGCAGAGATCGTGGCACCTGGGAATGAGCGGCAGAAAATCAAGGCTGGGCTGGGTCTTCCTACCGGTTCGGATCTAGTGGATGTCCCGCTTGCGATCCAAGAGGCACATCGAGCATGGCAAGAACATCAACAGAGAGGGCCTGGCAGATTGGGTGGTGGACAAGATGAGCGAGACGTACAAGAGATAGGCAGGCTACGCGGATAAGGTGTTTGGGGGTACCAGGTGCGCCGGACGTCGACAGGGTGAATGTGTCATGCAGAGGAACTTTGCAGGGGCCCGGGAGGGTAAGGAAGCGATCGACGCTCATGAAGAGGATGTAAAGTAGGACGATACGAAGGCCCATCAATACGACTCCGCTGTACTACTAGTAGCAACTTGATTACTTGCGTTTGTGGTCAGAGAAGCCTGTATATGCTATGCAATCGGAATGATCAGATTGTCGGGACTCGGACGTATGCATTGGCATATGGGCAGGGACACTGGCACCTAAAACCATGTCGTACCGCGAAAGCACATACACAATTAAGTCACGCCATGAGTCACTGCATCTGAATCTTCAGACCGCACAACCGTTCTCAAGTCATCTTTTGCCGGAGGGTTGATGGACGTCTGGAAACGCATCAGCAGTCGCTACTGAGTCACATAAAGATTGGCTGAACTAGGGCACATACAGTCTCAGCATTAGTGAGTACTTTGGCCAAAGAAGCAAACATACTAGAGGTACTAGATGACTACAAATCTTCGGGAAATCCAACACGGAAGTAGTCGTTTCTGTAACCGTCTCGCTGCAGCCACGCTATCAAGTCATGCCTTTCCTCATCATCATCCTTTTCATCGACATTGACCCTAGATAGATCGACAATGCTCCACTGGTGCACGTATCGATGCGATGGGCACGCCTGCGTATCCGGAGGTGCACGGATGACGTTGGGCATACGGAGGTCTTGATGTAGGACCCGAGCAGAGGATAGGTCATCCAGAATCAAGTCTATCTCTTGACTACGGCAGCGATTTAGTAACGAAGAACGGCTACATATATCAAGTCCACATACCGGGTTGCCTCATCACAGTCATCCTCGTAGTTGTATGCCCGGCCGCCACGCGTCATAACAAGAACCGAGAGGAGGGGCACAGCGGGATTAGGGCGCCATGCCAACCATGGGGAGAGCTCCCGACCGCCGGGTGATTCAGATGGGTCGACGGTGCAAGTGACCCCCTCGTCCGGCAGTGGATCATCATGGGTGGGATCAATGAGGGCTGCTTGTGCACCGCTGCACGGCGGCCCATCGCTGCAACTTGCACACTCGTCCTGCGACCATACCAGAGGTGGTGGTCCCTCGGACGGTATCCTTGTTGTAAATAGTCCGTAGCATCGAGGCGTTATGACACCTTGGAACATGCCTTCCGGAAGCTGTTCGTATGTCCATGCCTCCCGCGCAAGCGATCGAGAACGATTGAGGTGTGCAATCTTGATGCAGAGTTCAAGTCGATTGCTACCGTGACTAGTAGGCTGGACGGGTATAGGGTTGTCGCCTTCAAGTTGCCCAGGCTTGATGCAGGTGACTTGTACGGCGTGGACAAAGCCGGTCCTACCACAACCGATGCGCTCCCCAACCTCAAGGATCAGGTGGTGGCCATTCTGGGGAACCTGTTTTGCAGACCAATCAGGCCTCTCTCGACGCATATCTACCGTGTAATCTGTTTGGCGGGCCGGGAAAGACTCATGTCTCGGTAGCGTTATTGGATCCGGAAACAGCGCCCCTGTCAAGGTCACGGTTGAAAACATAGAGAATGAGCCCTTCACAAAATTCAGACGACTCGGGATGAAGCGGTACAACGGACTCACGGTGTGACTCACCTCCATAGTATGACAAGCGGCCGCTGCGTAGGTACTGAAGCCTAAGGAGACGGTGCCTGGTTCTGAGGTATCAAGGCAGAGCAGATGGACACGGATGTGGTGATCTGGCCGCGACTGTGTATGTTAGATCCAGTTCACCTCGCATGCAAATATCAGTGCGTGGCACATCTCGCTAGAATCTAGCGGATTGGTATGCACGTGACCCCAGCTTTCTGTTCTAGTCCATCAACTGAAACTCCGAGTAATCGTTACGGGGTTCACCCGTTGTCATTTGCCTTGGCTTATATCCGAACCTTGCACTGCTTTTCTGTCCTTACAATGAAGCAAGTCGAGTCAAAGTATCAAGACGGGCTGCACAGCGTCGTAAGCATAGTAGGCAACCTCCTCCGGGCCCTCAAACAAAGTGGATGTCTGTATAGCCTTTTCTCTGATATTTCAAAACAGCCTGAAGCCTGGGCCCGAGACGGTGAGTCCGAGTCCTCCCCGGGGCACAACTTGATCATAGAGTTTCACTGACTGAACAAACATAGACGGTGGACGTTGCTGCCATTCCGCTGCTAGCAGCAGCCAGCTGCGATTATGGTGGCACGGAATTCGTCGACTCCGAGGAGCAACCGTTCACTCCGAGTCTGCCAGTGGCGGGCAATGCGGACAGCGGTTTCTCATCAGTTCAGGCCGACGGCGAGTCTGAGTCACAGGCAGACTCGACAGCGGCCATCCATGTTACAAGTGAATTGGAACCCTCGTTGCTTACACGTGGGGAGGGCTCCCTTTGGCACGCTCTCCGTCTTAGCTCTCCCGCAACTTGAAGAACACTTCGCGGCCGAATAGGATTCCAGCTTCAGTATGGGGATGGGGAATGACAAATGTCATGTATTGATTGGTAATGCATGAAGATAGCATGCATACCGCGCCGACTGAAGACTCATCGATCATCGACCGACGCTAAGCACTCCCTAGACCGACGCCAACTTGAAGCCTTGGACCGACGTCAAGCGAAAGACGCGTACGCATGTGCCGAGTTCTACTGCGCTCAATCCAAGCTTAGCCAGTACTACTACTAGCCCTCTGCCTTGACTTCTACTCAGCGCCTCCTACTTCTACAACTCTGGTCGTTACTCGAACGGACTTCCGAAGAACACCAGCAGTCGCTACGGCGTCACAACAAGAGGTAAATTGGGTAGACATTATCATTACACGCCTTAATAGATAGTAGGCAATCTTAATTAGTGAGCGCTGTCACTGTCAAGACGCCGAGGATCATGCCTACGGCCGGTGGCTAAAATGGATACCTCCTCCTCCTCCTCCTCCCCTCAAGCGAAGCGCCTGCATGTATAGCCTCGTTTCTGATACATTGATACGGCCTGAAACCTGAGCTTGTCCTCCGAGTCGTCAGGGGTGTCCACTCTTGTCAAAGCGAAGTCGATAAGGTTCCATTTATGTACACGGTTGTGGCGCGGACATGTCTCTGCATCGGCCGGAGCGCGGATGATGTTAGCTGGCCGCAAGTCTTGGTGCAGAATGCCATCTGCGGAAAGATCGTCGAGGATTTCAAAAACTTCGGCACTGATGAACTGTGAGACGAACACAAGTAACAATAGGCCATCTACCCCATACCGATTGGACTTGTCCAGATGATCCTCGTGCAGTGTGTATGGTCCTCCCCCGCGCGTCATGACAAGAACACAGAGGAGTGGTGCACTAGGGTCGCGTCGCCAGTCGACCCATGGCGAGAGCTCTCGACCACCAGGGGTTGAGTCGGTGATTTTCCATTCCTCGTCGCATAGGCGTTCATCATGCCATAAGTCCGCAGTATCGAAGTCAAATGTGTCTAGGAGGTCTTCGAGTGAAATAGGAGAAACGGGAAATTGGTTGTGAGGCAGGTCAGCGGCAAAGAATCCGTAGCATCGTGGCACGATCACTCCCTGATAGGTGCCTTCCGCGAGCTGCTCGTACACCCATCCTTCGCGAGCGAGTGTACGACAGCGGTGTGGTTTCGCGAGCTTGACGCAGAGCTCCGCTTCGATCGGGGATGCGCAACCCTCGGGGTCATTCGATGTTGCTTTCGCCGCGTAGACAACGGCTGATCCACCTCGCCCAATGCACCCCTCCAGTCTCAAACAGAGGTGGCGCCCTTGTGTCGGCACTTCCATTGGCTTCCAGTCCGGTTGGTTGAAGTAATCGTATTGGCTGAAATCATATTGGCGGCTTGGAAACGTCTCTCGCCTTGAGAGCGTGATGGCGCCACGGATAGGTGCTCCGGTGAGGGTTAAGGTAGAGAACCTGCCCAACGATGTATTCTACAACGTCACGACCCGTTAGCCACGACATCTGCATGATAATGTATGTCTATACGTACATGGCTCATGATGACGGTAGCACGTTCAAGCTGCTCTGGCCCGCGGTAGATATTGACTGACCGGGTCGCAATGATATCAGAGTCGTGGATGTCGAGAGTGACAGAGATGCGAATGCAAACAAACGGTCATAATGGACAGAGCGATATGTACGTTCACAGTGACACGCAGTTCGAGGGGTTTACCGACACGTGTTCAATGTCGGCAAGCAAGATCGAGATCCATAAGCCCCAGCCTGAGGTCGGACTGTCCTGAGGTCGAGAGCACCCAGTGCGAGCCGCACGCCTCAGGAAATCAGCAGGTTCGATACAAACGCCGCACACGCGCGCGTGGGTTTGCGGCGGGTTGAGTGGTGTGAATACTGAGCATGGGTGCGTGCGATGACGCAAGGTCAATCGTCTAGTAGCAACTGGAACGACGGACGAATCGCACCCATCGAGCGCATATCAGTACTAATGGTGGCGGACCGCTGAGACACACATACCTCACTACTTCCCAGAACCCTAGTACTCAACCAGTACCCTGGTCCAGGACAAGCGCCGTGATGCGCGACGTGCAGAGGATTATCGTCATCACTGAATACATATAACTGAAAGGCAACGACAACGTCCAGCGAATTAGACAATAATGGTTACAGGCCTTTTGACACCTACGACAACGCCACGAACCACACAACACCAGCGCCAACGCCAACACTCCCAGAGACGGCCTAACCCATATACGACTGCTGTTGCATGACCGGCGGTGGTGGCGGCATCATGGGTGGGCCCATACCAGGAGGAGGCATACCCTGAGGCATGAAGCCCGGAGGCGGTGGCGGCATTCCCTGCATTCCCTGGTTCATGAATCCCGGGGGTGGCGGGGGCATACCCATCGGCATCCCTTGTGGGGGCGGGGGCACGCCCATCTGCATCGCGCCGGGCATCATCATCTGCTGAGACGGGAAGCCTGCAGGCGGTTGAGGCGGGGCGGGACCCGCGGCGAGCACGCCTGCGAACTGGCCTTGGTACGGGCCCTGGGGGTAGCCGGGCATGGGTGGACGCGCGCCGAACGTGCCCATCGCCGCCATGGGTGCGGGCGGGGGCCGCGCGGCAACGGGGAGCGCGTTGTTCTTGCGGGCCTGCGCGGCGAGCAGCCGCTCGGCGGGCGTGCCGTGGCGCTCGCCCTTGCCGTCCTTTTTGAAAGCATATTGGACCGCGATGGCTTTGTTCATGAGGAACTGCCCGTTCATGGACTCAATTGCGGCGTCCGAAGACTCGAAATCGGTGAAAGAGACGAAACCGTAGCCTTTTGATTTTCCGGAGGTTGGATCGCGCGCAATCTGTGTGGGAGGTAAAGATGAATACAAGCGAGATGTGTAAGGAACTACAGGCCCAAGGATCAGATATACACACCTTTGCGGTTGTGGCCATCATGCCGAAGGCGCTGAACGTGTCGTAGAGTAATCGCTCGTCGACGTTCTCGTCCAAATTGCCAATAAACAAATTTGCGCCGACGTCAAGCTGCTTCTTGTCCGAGGAGGCCTAAGAAGGGATAGCCACGCGTCAGATGTGAACGAACCTTCTTCAACGGAGGTGGTAGGATGCGATACGGGGGCACGGGGCGTATCGGTTGCGCCCAACGAGTGGTTCCCCGAAGACTTGATGGGTGGAGCATTGTGGATGACACAGACAGCTCAACAGGCCGAGCCGTTGCGCGACCTGAAAGGACGCGGTCGAGAGCATTGGATATGCCCAACACGTAGCGACGCGCGCAACTGGTGCTACCGCCTTCTCGAACATCCGACGCCTCCGGGAACTGACTGCTCGACGGGCGTCGTGTGGGAAGGACTAGCAACAAAGACGTTGCTTGGACAGTATGCTCAAGCACAGGAGCGCATGATGAGCACTACGGTCTGCGGCACAGCTGAAGGCGCCCCAAAGCGTCATGCCGCACAGCCATTGCAGTGCATCCTAGTTCCCGCGACCCCGTATACATCTTGATAGACCAGGAATGGCGTACCTTGTTGACCCGTATTGGCTTTCCCCACAGCTTGATTTGATTCATAATCTTACAAGCGTATTCCGCATCCTCCTCGGTCAAAAACTCACAGAAGCCGTATCCCTGGTGCGTCATAGATATCCGGTCCTTGGGCAGATGTACGTTCACTGCACACGCAACGTGCGTCAGGCTGTGTAACGCGCATACTGTGATGGGTCGGTGGACTTACCGACGATTCCTGCTTGCAACATCAGTTCCCAAATGAGCGCATCCGAACACCGCTCGTCCAGGTTTCCCTATGAAAGATTCCATGTCTCGCGTTTCTGCCTTGATGGAGGCAGAAGCACTCACCAGGTAAACAGTGGCTTCTTGGTTTCTGTCGTCCTGAGGTCGAGACATGGTGGCGTCGGGCAAAGAGAGGAGCGCCTAAAACAGGCGCTCATCTGCAGACTGTGGCGTCACGATCCCGCGCCAGCCCTCTCGAGTTGGCGACTCGGTACTACCTGCTGGCACCTCGGTCATTCGCCAGCGAACAAGTCCGTTGAAGGACACTGCGCTCGCTTCCGCTGAGGTCGAGGATTGGCCCTGCATCTACAAGCTATAGGACGACTCGGGTGACAACGGTTGAAGAACGTTAACCTTGCCGCTGGCACTTCCTCTTCGATATACTGTGAAGTTGTCTCCGACTCGGACAGTGCAATGGGTAACTCTAGATTATCCTCTGTGACTGTACAGATATCTTGGGCTCGCTGACTCTTTGGCCTCCGAACAGAAATTCCGTCGCAATCCCAGTTCTCATATTCCTGGACTCAGTTTCCCATCCCATTCGACTATCTAGACCCAGCACATTTCCCGCGCCTCAATACGATATTCGCAACATCCAGTTCGTTCCAGATTCGGAATGGCCAGCCACGTCAACTCCACTGGAGGGTGCCAATCTATCACTCGAGCTCGGAGAATTCATCGGCAGCGGCAGGTCTGCTGTCGTGTACGCAGTCAACGTCCTCGCAACAGAACCAAGAGGTGGATGTGATCCGCCCCCTGTGACTTTGCGCAGTCCGGAGCTCTGTATCAAGGTCGCTCGACCAAACCGCTGTCGGACGCTTGCTGGAGAAGCATGGGTATACGAGCGACTTGCCGAGGGCGTCCATCAAGGCGCGAACGTTCCCCGCTGCTACGGCTTCTTCGCTACAGAACTAGGCCTCGAACAGCTGCCTTGCCCTGTTTGGTTGGATGATAATTACTACGAAGGTGCCAACTTCGAGGATATAGAATCTGACGATCCTACCCAAGCTGACGACACACATCTTCACGACCAAGAAAGCCAGTCTGGTACGAGGGTCTCAGTGGGTGGAATGGCGTCCTGACGCCGCGAAGCCTCCATTGTCGGTGCTCGTGATAGCTCGTGGCGGGGAAAGGTATACCCACGAACGCCATGTAGATGGGTCCACTAGGTAAGTAATGGTGCTTTGTACAGCATCCTGTCTGATTGTTATTTTCAGGAAGGACATCAAGTCAATTCTCGATGACTTGTCGCAGGGACACATTTATCACAATGACCTTCGTATGCCCAACCTCATACTGCTCCCGCCAACACGCAAGAATGCCCGTGACATCATTGCGTGCACCAGTAGAATATCATCGATCTCGCTTCATCACTCGTTGACAAGCCCGAGGAAGATGCCAGTACTAATCAGTCGAAGCTGAAGACCATTGCCACTGTCCAGCGGCATAGTTACACAAGAGTCCTTCGCCGGCGCTCGTTATGACTTTTAGCCAATGTCTCGTTACTTCCACATCGCGTCTCGTGGTCGTCACCTTTCGCTCCTTATCTTGCTCAATACTCGTCTTGCGGCCTTGGGGACCCCAAATACTGACTCAAGGTGTCGGTCAGGCCTAAATGGTATCGTGTCGCTCACATTTTGAAAACCTAAATGATGACCCCGGGGGAAGGTCTAGATCTGTGCACCCGGTGACACCCCCGAGTCAACCACGTATTGCGCAATTGAGTAGCACGGGGGTTCAAAGCTGCCATCGAGGGGGCTGTGGTAGTCCAGTAGTAGAATAAGTACTGCAAGAATACATATTGTGCAAGATATGATGAAGCGATCGCGAAAGGTGGACGGGAGACGCGCGATGTGGCGGTGGCGCCGAAATTCTGCCTCGGAGGAACGGGTTATACGTATCTGTGGCGTATGAGTTTGCGCTCTTGCCACATAGTAAGTATCCTCCTCATCAACTTGTCCCCACTAAGCCGCAGCCTAGTTCAGGGAATATGTTGACCTCGAGCTAACCATGTGGTCGACGTGCTTCGAGTCGGGATAGTTCGGAGTGTAGTGCGCTGAATCCCATCCCTTCCATGCGCGAACACGAAGGCTAACGGTTGTGCCTCAGCTTCGCGAAGCCTATCAGGCTTACTTATGATTCAACCTCCTGCCTCATGAAGCTCAGTGACCCGAATGTGCCTCTGCCATCCTCCCGGCTGGCCGGCACGGCGGCCATATTTACGGTACTATGCCCGGGACACGCGGAGCTCAGTCAGAGATGCCCAACTCTGATCCATACAAAAAACGTCGTCGAAGAGCGTGAGGCGCCTGCGAGTGACAGGTATGTCCAACTACCTGCTCTACCGCAGTCCCATGCCCAACCGATGTCCGGGCGAGGTTCGCCGCAAACGGCCAAAGGCCCGCGCCAGCCCTGCCCAGCGCGCCGATGTCGGGTTTGAACCGTACTTGCTAGCGGGACGTTGTGCCCGGCGAGACGGAACACACTGCGTACGTAGGCGTTCTGTCTCCGCGTGTAACATCAGGAGGACCTACGGTGTGGCGGTACGCGGGACCTGACGTGCTCTAGCCAGCGTTCTGAATTAAACGCGCGCATACCGAGGGCATCAGTTGGGCATGGCCACGCGCTTCTGATTATAGATAGCATTTGAACATGTACGGACCCGCCCCGAGCCCGCTATAAAATCTGCATCCCCGTTTGTGGCAACCCCGGGTGCCCTCGTTGGTTTGCGCTTCATTTTCCAACTTGCACGCTGCTGCCCCCGCCAGCCCCTGCCATGAAGGGCCCGTCGTTCCTCATCATCCTGATCGTCCTCTTCAGCGCCCTGCTGGTCGCGATTGCTCAGCCGCTGCCGGTGGATACTGTGCGGGCGAGGAGATCCCTGGCGAAGAGGCCCCTGAAGCAGTATCAAATGAAGCGTGGACAGCCCGGGAGCGCGACCAATCGCCTACGTGCCAGAGCTTCGCCTTCGCCCTCTCCCCGACCCTCTCCGTCGCCGTCAAAGTGAGTTCAGCACCTGATCGTGGCGAATAGGAGAGTTTGACCAGTGTGTCGGGACCGACAGACGCTATGTGGCTCCTGCCATCCGTACCGAGTATCCGCAACCGACGCATACGGATCGACTTGGAGCTTGGTGAGCACCTTATGTCGTCTCTTGATATGTTTATCACTCACCCGCGCTCTAGGTACTAGGCGATTGGACGGCCGGTGTTTGCCTATGTCCCGATGCTCCCGAAACGCCAACCTCACGGACTCTCTGTAACGATTATGAAGCGTCCCGTGCGTGTCCTAGACGTGCCGTGACTCTCGGACTTTCTCCATGAACCCTTGTTGTCTCCAGTATAATCATCGAACTCTCCCCCTTTACCTCTGTCTTACGAGAAGAAACGGCCCTCGACGATAGCCACGCTCTGTATTCCATATTCATACAGCCGAACGATACTACGACGGACGTCGCTTCTTGTACACCGCTTCTGGACGTAATGCCTACCATGTAGTACCAATGGACTAACTGCTCATCCCCGTATTATCCGAGCTGAGTGCTGGAAGCCTGAAGCAATGCTCTTTAGGGGTTGCGGTATGCATCTGATTGCCCGAGACAATTTTCTGTGGAGTTCATGGGCCTCGAGGGATATGTCAGGCGGGCCAAACGGTCTCAAAGGCCGAAGTCGACGAGTCAGGGGCACTACAAATTTCCTCGTTGACCTCATTCCGACACTTGTGGGCGACCTCACGGGCGCCTCTTGCTCCACTCTCATACCGCCCACATCCACCCACTCGGGCCTCGTAAACCCCATCCGCAGCGCGAGGACCCTCCTCTTGCAGCCTCGGCGGCGATCAATTTTAAGGGTCTCAAAGCATTGCCAATTGCAAAGCATAGTACTGTACACTATGCTACGGTGGCAAACATCGCTCGCTATGTACAAGCACCCGTCGACAGACAACCCGAGGCGGTATGTCGGCCACCACTCTCCGGATCCGCCTTTCGCTCAGCGACGCCGCAGTCGAGACCCTGTTCGTCCCATGAACCATGGGTGCCGGAATACGCTGGCTTGGCTAGAGCCCCGGAATTGAGCCTGGCAGAGGGCGCACAACGACCCCACATCGGCACACGCGCCTTCGCCGAGGAGGAGGGGGCAGAGCAGTTTACGCGGGCGGAAGGTGCGCGGGCAGCGCGATCCTAGGAGCTGACGCGATCCTTGGCGTTGCGCGCCGCCTCCGATTCGCCTCGGCGCGCACGCTTGGCTTATCGCGCACCGGCCACCTTTGTCAGTGTCACGGTGGCTGCTAGTGCAGTGCGCCGAACAGAAACTGCCGCGCGCGCAGAACGGGGGCGGCCACTCGCCGCACCGCTATAAAACCCTCCCCGCGGGCCGCCCCTGTTCTCCCTACGGTAACGTGTCCCCCCGTTCCCTCCTCTTGCTGTACGTTCCCCGTCGAGGTCCCTAGACCGAACGTCCGTCCCCCACGAGAAGAAAAGACCTAACGCCAGCAAGACAAGATGCAGAGCCGCGTCCTCCTCGTGCTTTTCGCCCTCTTTTTCGCGGTCCTCTTCGACATCGCCCTTGCGTCCCCCGTGCCGGTCGTCAACGATCGCCGGACGCAGAAGCGCGCCCTCAAGCAGTTCGAGATGAAGCGCCGCGACGGCTCGATTCCGTCCAAGGCCCGCCGTGCAGAGCCGTCGCAGGTGTGGAAGCGGGAGGAGCCGTCGCAGGTGTGGAAGCGCAGCGAGCCATCGCAGGTGTGGAGGCGCGCTGAGCCGTCGCAAGTGTGGAAGCGCAGCGAGCCTTCTGGCGTGTGGAAGCGCAGTGAGCCGTCTAACATCTGGAAGCGTGCCCCAGCGCCGATTCCGTGAGTGGATCCTCTTTCTTTGACCGTACGGAGTTGGTGGTTGATGTGATTTGCGTGGCGGCTGTTCAGGGCCCCCACCGCCGCGTGAACCCGCACCGCAGCTGCATGACCGTTCACGATGATGTCTCGTTTGATCTCAATGGTGAGTGTCTTGACCAAAATCAATTACGCAGCTTATCGACAACGTTAGATCGTTCCTGCTCCGAGAAACGACCCCAGATGCTCCTATATCGATACGCCATAGACACTTAGACATTTAGACATTTGAGACTCGCCACGATGGCCCGTTCCTGTACACGTTTGTCCGTTATGCAGAGTCCGGGTTATTGTGCATGACGACGGACCTTTGCTACTGTAATGCTTTCGAGGAGCGTCGCTGCATCGCATCTTAGCTTTCACGGCTGTGGATCGATGTACGACGTTTCGCTCAACTTCATCCTATTCGAACAATTAGTTTGCAATGGACAATGCACCGAGCCCTCGTCCGTATTCACTCGATCACGATTGGGTTATGGTCCATTCCGTAGGCCAAAGACATACAGATTACTGCGCGACAACACAAGATTCATAAGTTACGTCTGGGGGAAAGACTCTCAAAGGCCGATGCGTATCACATCAGAGCGATCTCAGGAGGCTGAGTAGGGTCGTCAGGGAGCATTCACAGCGTGTCACCGACAGAGATAACCACATACCTGCCCCCTCGTCTCAAATGCGAGCCAGTCTCCGGTACCAGTCGGAAGGAGGCCCATCGACCGGCATTTCCACAAACCGAGGGCCAACGTGAGAATGTTGCACAGGAGATACACGACCTTCTGCAAGGCCAGCGTCGAGAACGCTTTCGGAGGCGCTGAGCTCGGCGCGAGGGGCGCGAACGCTGGGGACCCGGGTGAGCGGACGCCGATGCGACGGGCAGCACCAGCCGGGGGGAAGGGGTAGACGCACCTGTGTTCATGGTTGCGAGGTTCTTGAACGGGCTGCTGAGGAGCATGAAGACGATGCCCATGCTGAAGATCTGCACGCCGCCCCCGGACATGTAGAGCATGAACGCCTGCATGGGGAGCGACTTCGCCGGGGAGATCGCGAAGTCCCATGCGCGTTTCGTCTTGAGCCCTTCATACGACTGCTTCGCAGCCTGCGAAGATTTCGACTGTGTCTTGGACTGTATGCGCGCGCTGGTCAGAGGTAGCTCGCTGGACGACACATCGCGATGGCTGCGCACCGATGAGTGTAGCGCTTTGAAGCCCGGAGGGGGCGGCAGGTTCTTCCACCTGCGTTACTCGGCATGAATACTAGCTACGCTCTCGCCCAGGCCGTCTGCACTGACTTGGACGGGTCTATCACAATTGATGTAGTTGACATGGCGGTCGTCGACTAGGAATTGAGATGACTGTGGTGCTCGGAGTTCACGCAATTGAACGGATTCTGTCGTTCGCAACACAGCGACGGGAGCTGAGGCCACACAGCTGGTCAAGGGAGACGTGATCGCGCAGTATGTACCAGGCACTCACCCACTTGGGCTGGGTCGCGCGGCACGCCATTCCGAAAATAGCGCGATAACTCCACGATAAGCGTCAGTTGCAGTTTTGAAACTCAAAGAATACACTCAATACGGGGTGGTAACTTTCGGAAAGGGTAAGGGTAAGCCCGCAAAAGGAATATGGAAGGGGGGCTGTTCAGGGCAGGCGTCCTGTGCGGGCGGTGAAGCGGTGGACTGGTTGTTGTCAGGACTCCTCAAGGCAGCCTGGCCATCATTCTCGCCCGTCCTGCTCGTCGTCGGTCGTCGTCGTCCAAGCGCAGTCTCCTGCCCTCCTTGCTCGCATTTTAACAGGTACGTCCGTCCCTCTTCCCGCACTATCCCCCATCCGAATAACGTACCGCACAGGTTGGTCTGAGACCGCGCCCTGGTTCGTTTCGCAGATAGAACATCCTCGACGGCCTATCCTTGATACCTGAAGGTTTTCGTTTCGTCAACCCGCAGCACCCGCGCTGCGTACTGCAAGGTGTGTTACAGCACGTTTCGAGCCCTGCCACGCGACCGCTCGCAGAGAAACTCTTACGCATGACAACGCGTCTCGGGGCCAAACACACCTCCCCTGGGAATTCCTGCTCGGCCGATTGGGCATCGACCCAGGCTATTGCAAGATGCTGACCACGCTCTGCATCTGCAGAACAACCTCGCACACGCGATAGATACCTAGGAGAGACATGCAGACGATCAAGTGCGTAGTGGTGGGAGACGGCGCGGTCGGAAAGGTGCGCATTGCGTTTTCCGAGCGCGATTATGCGGCTTATGCTCTGCGATCTTGTGTGCTAGACCTGCCTGCTGATCTCGTACACGACGAACAAGTTCCCGAGCGAATACGTGCCCACTGTGAGTCTCCACTCGCACCACGTCAGAGCATGCCAGATTGAGCAGTACGCAAGGTCTTCGACAACTATGCCGTCACTGTCATGATCGGTGATGACCCTTACACGTTGGGCTTGTTTGACACGGCTGGTACGCCCAATCTCTCCTATGCGCTGTCCCCCGCGCCTTCTAAACCGGCGTCTCTCTTTGTCTTCACGCGGGTTTTTGCCATCTGCAGGCCAAGAGGATTACGACCGTCTCCGACCATTATCATACCCCCAGACGGACGTGTTCCTCGTGTGCTTCAGCGTAACATCGCCCCCGTCGTTCGAGAACGTGAAGGAGAAATGGTTCCCTGAGGTGCACCACCACTGTCCCGGCGTCCCCTGCCTCATTGTGGGCACACAAGTCGATCTGCGGGACGACCCCCAAGTGCTGGAGAAGCTGGCGCGGCAGAAGCAGCGCCCTATTACCCCCGACCAGGGCGAGCGGCTCGCGCGGGAATTGGGCGCCGTCAAGTATGTTGAGTGCTCGGCATTGACGCAGAAGGGGTTAAAGAACGTCTTTGACGAGGTGCGTTGCGTCCGCGCCCACTGTATTGTGATCACGCTGACCCGCAGCCCAGGCAATCGTCGCGGCGCTTGAACCACCCATGTACAAGAAGAAACGGCGGCATCATTGCATTATCGTCTGAGAGACGACGCTGCTCTTCGCCCACAGCCTGCAACTTTACGAGCGCTCACTACCCTTCATGCCACGGTCCGCGATATAGTCCCCTTCGTCCCACTGCTATTTTTTCCACACTCAAATACACACACATCTTGCCCAACGCCCCCGTAACCCGCGCCTCCCTCTGACCTTCTCCTTCGCCTCGTCGACGTCTTTGGCTCCTTTCTACAGTTTGTCTTCTCTGCGGGACGGCCTGCCGCCGGCATAGGATGGATTTTATCGCGTGCTTACGGGGCCGTCCTGATTGTTGATTTGACCGTTGTGTATTCCATATTAGCTTTCAATTGGGTTAAGGGGGTTCTAATACCCATGAGATGAGTTGGACGACCTGTTGTGTGCGGGGACTATTTCATGACCTCGTTGAGAGCAATTTAGCTGTCGTGTCGTTGATTGGTGCCATACATTATAGACGACGGGTACGCCCGTGTCGTCTGCAACTGTGGCGCTCAAGTCACGGTACGTTCGAACAGGGCGTAGGATCTGACTGTTGCATATGCATCTAAGTACTAGTTGTGCGTATTATTGCGTCACAAACGTTGCGATGGAACAGAACATGGCTGTCATATTCGCTGGCAATTGCAATAGCGAGCACCGCGCCCAAACGCAGCGCATAGAAGCAATATGTTACGGAAACTTCAATGGGGCTCAAGTATCTTGTTGTCGATGTAATCATAGCGCGTTGCTGATACACAACCGCCCACCACCCCTCAGAAAGGCCGCAGCCTTTGGAATCTGCCTAGTACGGGAGACTACGTTGCTGAGGGTCTGTGTAGACGGTACGTTTGAGACTCGGAGTGGTCTCCATTCCCTCAAACCTCGAGTAAGTATCGTTACATCAAGTATGCCGAGTGCCATTGCGGAAAGAATCCGAAAGATTCGACGGTCGTGACATCTCTCAGATCACCGGGCTTTCGCTACCATCATTTGCTATGAGCAAATACGATAATACCGAAGACATACAAATTGGTTGCAAACTACTCCACCCGACATGAAAGGCATGTCAGTAATATATAAAGATCATTTCCAGGAAATAAACTGGAACCTCGGCTACTTCATTCCGAGTCGGCGGAGTCCTCGTCCGAGTCCTCGCCCTCGTCCTCATCATCATCGTCCTCGTCATTCTCGCCCTCGTCTTCATCACTGTTGCCCTCGTCCCCGTCGTCAGGACCATGCTCATCGGGGTGTACGGGTCCAGCCTGAGGTACTAATAGCTCTTGTATGCCAAAATTATCAGGAAGGATCATCCCCGGCACGATCTGACGTCGCTCCTCTCCAGGCGCCACAATGTTCAAGATGTCGCGCATGCCAAGTCTATCCATGTCTAGAGCAAGGTATGACGAGCCTTGCAGGCATAAACTCGTGTATTCATTTTGCCACGGTATCGGCCATGAAAGGACGAGACCGCTCTCCGGGACTTCGGTTTCTGGTGCAGATTTGGGCTCGCGACGTTCTGTTAAGGTTCTTTTCGATCGTGGGATCTTCAGAGTAGTGTCCGAGCGAGCCTGTGGTCCTTTCAGTGCTGCCCGTTTCTTGTCTTCCGGTTTGTACAGGCAGTAGAAGAACACTATTTCCATATTTGTAAACCAACCAATGTGGGTGTTGTGCGCCTTCAGATGCCCATAGAGCTGTACAGGTGACTTAGCACTGGATGTCAGAACCACTCAGTAACACATGCAGCGTACCATTTTGAATAACTCTACAATGCAGTTGGTAGGGGGCAAGTCCATCCGGAAGGCATGGGGGGGATCGTCCGACACGCACTTTATCCCACGGAAGGCATCCAGTATCTGCGAAGTGGGGTATGACCACGGTACACGAGCTTCTCCACATGCAACAATGTTTCTTGAATTGTTTCCCGGTGACGCAAACAGCACCCAGTCCGCCCTCCCTGCCCTGGTCTCCTTTAGTGACACGAGGTGCCCAGGTGCAGGGTGACCCCATGATGGGAAGAAGTAGTCCTGCTTCACGTCGTTGTACGGTAGTACTTTGCCACGAGCTCCTGAGAAATAGTCACGCCATTGGGAACTAGGCTGCGCCTTCCGCGCCACTTGTGCCGCAACAGCCTGCCGCTCGGTGATCACTGAGACTTCCGAGCCAGGATCTGGCACGGGGCGATGGGCTTCATCGATAGTATTCACTTCTTGCGTCTACTGGGTTGTGAATACAACAATCATCGACAGGTTGGTATTGGAACCCACCTTGATCACAAGATTCAGAAGATCTGTGACTTGCTTATTCACGGCATCTCGGACGCTCTCGTTCGAAGTCAGAGGCTGAATGTTGCAGGCATGTGTGCGAATGTTGATTTCCAGTCCAGCCAGTCGCCCTATAGCTGAAGCAACTTGTTCCTGAGGCGGATGAGGTCGGAGCCCGTCAACCTCAATGCAGCAGTGTGGCGGTCGAGGCTCCGGTATGTTGTGATGGTATGCTGGGTCAATGTATGCGATTAAACGCTCGAGAAACTTGTCCCCAACGTATAATCGGCCGAAATCAGGCCCAGTGAGCGCCATCAGATTTGAATTTGCCTTAGAGAAGGATGTGTCGAGTGTTGAAGCAGTACTCCGGATCGGCTCCAGGAGCCTGAAAGGGCCACCGCCAAGAAAGCTCGATGCATCACCGATGTGAAATGGACGTCGAGGTGGTAGGTTGCCAGGATTGTTGAGCTGGGCTGCCATTGTGTCGCAACAGTAGCGGTGGAGGGAGGTTGGTATGAGCAACATCCTCATGATGTACAGCTTTTATACCTACAGGGGGAGGACCCGATTTCCACGTATACGATGACCATAGCCTTCGTGAGGGGTAATCAGATAGCGCCACACTTACTTGTACACGAACGCCGATCATGCAATTGCAAACAAGATGGGATCTGCCGCCTAGTCTGAACGGGTTGACGCATGCAAGCACAGCTGCATCCCCCCGGAACAGAAGAAGGAAGTGGCACCGACTAAAAGAAGCATATCCAAGAGACCGAGAGTCGATTTTGGGCATGTTCGCGTCTGTAGCAGGTCCACGCTGCGCTCGAGTACTTGCTGCATACGAATTCTGGCCTTGGCGGCCCAGAAACCTGGATGCAAGGTGCGGGTGACTACTTAGCCCTCCGAGTCAAGGAAGTTAGGCGAGGCCTCTTGCGGACGAGGACAAAAAATGTAATTCTGCTGAGCCGAAGTTAGATGTATCGAGCCAAACATAGAGGTAACCGACTGCGGCTCGCACCCTTATACTAGTGTGTCCGTTCCTTCCATTCCAACTACTACTAGAATGGATCTTGGCAGAAAGTGTGGCGGCGCTATGTTTCGGAGTATCATCAATATATGTATGTGCATGCACGTGTATCGGCATCCACACAACACGAGTTTCTGAGATGAGTGGGCCTCACTTCCACTAGAGCATTGCGAATGGGCCCGGGTCTCCGGATCGCCACCTACAGTGCCCGCTATCCATACAAATGGGACAACTTGTTGAACGCGAACACCATATGGTCTTCGTTGTACATTTCGGCTACCATTTCAAGTTGGTGTCCGATGTGCGATGTAGGGTACAAGGTCGCGCCAAGCGTTCAACGGAACAAACACGTCGCCAACAGACGCGGCGTGCTGCGCAGCCTAGTGCGGTTGTAATCAGCATGTAATTTTTACTGTCGACAAGGCCCATGCATATGGAACTCGGGGTCAGCACTAAGCACTAGATGTTGATCGAGCCCTCACACGGGGTACTCAATACCCCTAGCCTACACTGATCCCAGCGAGAATAGATATCACTGAGTACAACACTCGTCACGCGAGGACAAGGACACTGCCTTGATCGCAGACCGAGGACGCCGCTCGCTGAGTCGATCATACTGACACACTTGGAAAAGACATTAAGACGCACCCGGTGACCTGTGAGGCTAGATAGATGTGTGTGCGGGTGTCATGTTGTACTCATACTTCGCTTCAGGCTACCCCCTGAAGGAAAGCGGTGATCGCTGACGACAAAACGGGTCCGCGAAGTGAAGAAGTGTTGGCACGCTTAGTGTGTAGCCAGGGATAATTTCGAAAGATATTGCGCTTCGCCGCTGGACTCGAGGACCGAAGATTGTGATGCTTCCGCAAACAGGGCCACTGTTGCCGAGCTTTGCTGCTTCTCCGGTGGCAACTGCCATGCCTCCCAGTCGCTGGGCCACCACTGAAGCCAAGACTCCTGTGTTGTGGCGATGAGAAGACTATATCACATAGCCTCAGCTGAAAACGCGTAGCTCTGTGGCAAGTGCTGGCGTCATATTGAGTGAGTCGCGTACAAGGGAAATTAGGCTTACAGTGCCTCCTCCGACAGCTTCCCCTCGCATCGCGGCTACAGTCACGGCGCATCAAACTTCTGGCAGTTTGCCCAGAGCTTGCTGTTGGAACTTCACGGGCTACAAGGATGGGACAGAAGCTTGGCAAACGCGAGCACAGTATACATTTTCCATGTTTTTTGCGGAGGAATGATTGAAGTGTGACTGTGTAAGTTCAACTTGAACGTTCATTACCCGCGGCCGTGCCGGATTTTAGCGCCACAGTGACTCGGATGGGCCACCAGCACCGCCCATCATACTTACTAATAGTACCTTTGTATGCTTGTCAACATGTTTTCTACAAACTGCAAGCCTCTAAAAACTACCTCGACCCCTCATCGTACTCGATTGTATCGAGTTATTTATTCAGGAGTGTTGAACCTTCCGGGCCGTACATATGCCATAGCCTGAGTCTAACGCTACCAATCAGGCCTTCTTGACACCCGAAGCTTGCGTCCGTTCATTTTGACACCTAGAATTAGTTGTTGCGGGAGTCCAAGGCCGTAACATGAATATGAGCAAGATATGGAGCAAAAAAGGTGAGGGCAACGGCCTGCCAGTGGGGCGACGCGTCACGGTGGCGCAGAATCCGGGAGATGGTAGGCGACTATACGGCAAAGAGCTTGAATGCTGATTCTGATATACTGCATGCTGATTCAATAGAAGAGGGCTCTAGCCCTTCGCAGACTTGGGAGCAAAATATAAACAAAGAAGGCTGCAGCAACGCGGGTTGGGAGATTGACGAAGTAACAAGCTAAAGGTAATCACGACTGCCAGTCACGGCTACCAGTCAAGAAGTACTCTTCTGTGAAATTATCCCGCTGAAACTCGCGAATGGTCTTGAGCTTCGACTTCTTAGCTTGGGCATCTTTCTCGGCCTTATCAGCAAATGTCGAAGCGAAATCGATGATATTCCACTGGTGCACGCAATGATGTCGCGGGCATTCCTGTGTGTCGGTGGGAGCACGTATGAGGTTGGGCATGCGTAAGTCGTAGTGGAAAATGTATCCCCGCGATAAGTCATCGAGAATCGATATGACGTCCTTCCTGGGAGAAATCAGACAAGTACTGTACTAGGCACCATTACCTACCTAGTGGAGTCATCTTCATGGTCTTCATGGGTATAGATCTCCCCGCCACGAGCCATCACGAGCACCGACAGTAGAGGCTTTGTGGCTTCAGGACGCCACTCCACCCAAGAAGAATGTTCCCTCGGACCAGAGTGGCCTGCTTGGTTGTAAGGATCATTGTCGTCAGGTAGGGAATCATCTTGGGTAGGATCATCAGAGTCTATATCCTCCGGAGTGACACCTTCGTCATATTCTTCACCCAACCAAAGAGGAAATGGCAGCTGTTCGGGGCGTAGTTCTGTAGTGAAGAAGCCGTAGCAGCGGGGAACGTTCACGCCTTGCTGGACGCCCTCGGCGAGTCGCTCGTATACCCATGCTTCTCGAGCAAGCGTACGGCAATGATTAGGTCGAGCCACCTTTATACATAGTTCCGGACTGCGCAAGGTCACAGTTGGCGGATTGGATTCCCCTCTTGGTTCTGTAGCAAGGACATTGACTGAGTAGACGACAGCAGACCTGCCGCCACCGATGAATTCTCCGAGCTCGAGCGATAGATCGGCACCGTTCAGTGGCGTTAACGTGGCTGGCCAGTTCGATTTTGGTATGAACCGGGTTTTTTTGAAGTCGTATTGACGTGCGGGGAATGAGCTGTGTCTGGATAGTCGGATGGGCTCAGAACCCGGGTCGACCTTGAGTGTTAATGTTGAGTATTGGGATTGCGACGGATTCTGTTGGGATACCAAAGAGTCAGTGAACAAGATATCCATACGGCCGCAAATAATCAGCTCAAGCTACCCGATCCATTGGAGAGACAGCTTCTTCGCGAGGGGGTCTGGCAGTATAGTGGAAAGGAAGTGCCAGTGGCAGACCTGAGCAAGGTTCAAGTGAATCTGAGTCATCCGACAGCTTACATAACTTTCGACCAAACAAAAAGCAATAGTAAACGGACGGGTCCTCGCCAAGCCCTTGCCACCTCATCGATGACGCCCATGGCTAGGCAGACTCAAAGGAGACCCTTTGAGCAAGGGGAGGGACGGTCTTCTAAGGGCCCGTGGCATGTCACTACTAGTACCTCTTAAATACTATCGCAAACGTACTACGACGAAACATCACCGCTGCTCGTTCGAGCCGACATAGATCTCATGCCTGAGTATCAGTCCAAGGTCTTCTGCAGTGCAGACAACCTACAGAGGCTTTGCGCCGGCAGTGTTGGCTCCTTCTGCATGTTATCGCACCCACTGGATGTGAACCCAGGCTCCCGCCACAAAGTGTGCTTCCGTCGGGCATGCACCGCGGCCGGTGTCTACATACATGCCACAAAACGGGTTTTGTCTACACCAAATGCGAGATATGTGAGGACTAGAATGTTTCTGAGGGCATTATAGTAATGTGTGATTCGACTCACACAGTTCAGGTTTCTGATACTGGAATAATACCCGGGCTGGGACAAAGCATTGGCCACCGTCCTCTATTGACTCCGAGTCTTTCCCTACGGAGATGCTGATCAACCCCCATGGCTGGTCGCAGCGCAAAACTGGCGGCGTAAAGATGAATCATCGACTGACTAGAAGCCTCAGGGGCCAGTCTCTTCGATTCCTTGACCAAGACGTCGACACGCCCATCTCTGTCCGTGACCGGCCGACATGACGAACAGATGAGGTCATTGCAGACTGGCATACCGTAGTCTCTATGTGCGCCTTTGCTTACCTCTCGACGATGGCCTTATACCTTCGAGCTCTCCGTCCCGATTTCTATTTCAATGGCAGCGAGTGTTGGTGGGAGCGACGCATCGTGGCAGCGAGTCAACATCCCAGAGACGATTACGCCCCTCTCGTCGAACACGCTCCCACACACCTTGGAGTCGGCTGTCCCTTAAAATCTAACGTTGTTTCGTGAGCGCGCACCAACACTTAGAGGTATGCGTTCGACGAGATGTTCACCCTTCGCGTTGACCTGAAGGCTGATTACCGTACTGCGAGCGCCTCCCGTCTTCAAGCAGTTCAGAGGTCTTGGATAGCGACGGCGGATACGATCGGCAGCGCGCTTGCGGCATCCAGCGCAGTAACACCAGCAATGACCTCAGGCGGGTGAGCAGCGGAGGCTTTTCCAGTAGTGTTGGCGCCGGCCCTCTGTCAAGCTGGACAGCGTGAGGGCGGTGATGAGACGAGGCGCGGATCATTTTCCCTGTGCCTTAGGCACACTAGCTGGAGCTTCCCGTCGGGGTATACAGTCGCAAAACCGGTAATAGGCGTAGATCCGCTCGCGAAGAACGATGTTAAGGTACGTGGGGCTTAGTGAGGAAATAGGTACTGATGAGCGCACCTCCGTCAAGGCTTGACAGGCCCTTTGGATGTAGATATCCCCCCCCCCTTTCACGCACTGTGGGGGCTTATCCTTCCAAAGGGTTTCCGCCGGTGCCTCGTCCGATACAAGGTTGCTTTACCTGGGTAGGTTGGTCATTGTGAGAAGCAGGGGTGAGGTGCTTGAGCGATTGTCCTCCGAGCTGGACAATAGTTGAAGCTGGCGACCTGATCCAGCTTGCGAGGTTAATTCTGCCAAAGCCATGGGAGGATATGCAGTGTGTGCGATACGGTGTAATTCATCAATGTGGGCTTACCGTGAAGACACCAGAGTCTGTTGACTGATATCACAAATGTAATCTTTAGACTTCATCCTTATAGCTATGCGTACCAGAGACGCAATGCCAACGTGGACAATTGGCCGACCTAAGCGGGGCATTGGCTAACGGTTGAGACCGCGAGGGTGCTGCATAGCGGTGCTATGCGCCTCGTCATCAACAGACTGAGCATAAGCGGAAAACCATTGCAATAATGCTACACATTGTCGTTAGCCTTCACGAACGTACATCGCGTCAGTTATTACAGATCAAAGTCCGAGTCTGAGTCTTCTTCCTTTTTCCGGATGTTCTTCCCCGTCGACCTGTTTGTCCGCGTGCCAGCGGAGCGCATGCGCGAGGATGGTTCATCTGAGCTGTCCTCGTCCTCTTCCTCGTCGCTGTCTCGCCGGTCACGCCTTGGGGCTTCTTGTGGGGTGATAGCACCCGCGAGCAATAGGACTGCCTCCAGCTCTACAAGTGGGACGGTCAGCGGCTACCATAGCGCCGGGAGAGGGTTCACGCAGACCTTCAATCCTCCGCTCCCTATCTGTGCCCCACGCGACGATCTGGTTTATCACCTCGCCGTTGCGATAAATAATGATCATGGGGACGCGCGTTTCGGGTAGGTTTGGGATGCATTTGTCGCCGACAATGGAGACGAACTTCGTGTTTGGGAACCTCTGGGCGAGCACGCGGATGTGTTCGAAGGTGCGATCGCTCCGAGGTATGCTGAGGCCGCGTCAGCATCCGAAATACCAACAATCCTACGCTGTAGACTGCGGAACCGCGCACTCACCCGTCCTTGTACAGGAAACACACCACCCCTGTGCCATGCCCCGCTGGCCTGCCCTCCTGCTCGACCTGGCTAGCCTCGGTGACCTCCCGCGTATAGTCGTCCCGTCCGATCGGGTACACCCGCCCAAAGCGCGCCTTTGCTCGCCGCCGCTCCTCCTCGAGGCGCTGCCTCCGGAACTTCTCGATCATCCGCTCGGTCTCATCGTTGTTGACGTCCTCGGCAAGGTCACGCAACTCCGCGTCGCTCAGGTCGTCGAGCTTCTCGGATAGGGTGGGTGACGGTGGGGGTGACGGCGAGGGCGGCGTTGGCGGCGAGGGCGGGAGGATTCCGTGTTTGCGGAGGGCATCGTTGCTGCGTGACTGAAGGAGTGAATAGGTGTTGGATTTGTAGGCGATACGTGTCTTACAACTCAGTGTCTTCGTTTGGGTTTAAAGCCATTGACAAGATGTAGCTGGTAGGACAAGTTGAAGGAGGATGCAGGGAGGACGCTCTGTCGTTCCTCAGCGTCGTATCCAGACTTGGGCGCCGCTGGCTGCGATTGTGGCGTTTCGATCGTGATCGGCGTCTCAGCGGTGGCTGCCGTGGTTGTATGTTCCGCTTTATCCCATTGGGGCAAACCTCGCTCGTGTGCTGCGCTTCTCTACTAAATCCTATTGCATATGAAGGGGCTACGCTTCATTTGCTCTCTACGCGCAGGCTTGAGAATGCCGTGATTCGATGGCACCCTTCGGCTGCAGTGTTGGCAGTGAGTAAGTCACTGGAATTTTGTACGCGAGCTGACGTACTGACCAAACGATTGTACCTGGACTAAGAACGCGGCAAGAATACAGTGAGACCGCATATATCCGCAATCTATCTATGAGGTCCGAGTCCGGCACGCTCGCTGCCGTGGGCGCACACAGGACCTTCCAAACACTCTGAACTTCTGTTGAACGGTCCCACGAGCGCGCCATCTGACATAAAAAAACCGGGCCTATATTTTTCCCGTATGACCGAGTGAAATTCTCCGACGCGTCTTTGGGGACACCGCCTATGGCCGACCTCGTAGCTCAACGCCCAGGCTACATTTCAAGGAGTGGTAAATGTGTCTAGATCAGCACGCAATGCCGCCGCCAATTTTAGCACGTATATTATCGTACTAGGTGAGCATCCAGATACTATCATAGGCAGTATATGTGCCTAATTTTGTACACGGATTGTCTTTAAGGTACCAGTGTGTCAGTGTTGACATGCGCACCATTCAGTAGCAGGCCACAACGTACAGTGGGGATCAGTCTAGGTGCCATTCAGGTGCAGCCAATTTCCGCTCAAGCACGCGGCCCTCGTCATCCTCAGCACCACCATTGCGATAACGTCGAACAACAGTGCCCGTTCCACGCGTGGGTGCGGGCCACTGGCAGAATCTTACTCACCTCGGCCCTACTCTTCCCACCGTTGCGTCCGGAATTGTGTATCGCACCAGTTTGGGGACGGGTTACTTCCAGGCACACGATACGCACAAGTGCAACCGCACAGATATGAAAGCGAATTCACCGCGGCCCAGCGTATCTTCCCCGAGACTTCCCTAATCTCCTTCCGACGCCGCAGCTCGACCTGCCCCAAGTTCGTCATGGCACTCCTAGATCCCGAGCTTGCCCCGATGGAGGCACAGGGCGCAGCGGAAGTCGTTGAGCAGTTCCCGCATATCGACCACCGTGCCGACGACCCCGCCCCTGCGTACACCCCGGATGAGAAACATATCCAGGAGAAGACCGAGGTGCTCGAGAAGGCGGGCTCGCTGTCGAGCGGGACCGTCGACGATAATGAAGTTGACGCTGACGATAAGCTGCACGACGAGCGCGGCCGCGAGAAGGTCCTCGAGACTGCCGAGGACTTCAGTCGTGCCCTCGTCAGCAGCGACGATGACCCCACCTTGACGATCAATACGTTCCGTATGTGGTTTACCGGCATCGGCCTGGCCGTCTTCGGCGCTGTGCTCGGGATGCTATTCGTAAGTGCATCACTGCACAACCTCATGATCATGCACTGACTACCAGCCGGTCACTCCAGCAATTTCGCCCCCAAGTCATATCAGTCTCTGCGTTGTTCCTCCAGCTGCTCGCCTACATGATCGGCAGATTCTTCGAGGGCATCATCCCGAGCCCAGGGACTCGATGGAATAACGGTAGTCGTTTCTGGAAGTTCTTGAACCCAGGGCCTTTCAGTGAGTGCCTCGCCAGAGATATGTTCGCATGCCTGACCTCATCACCCTCTAGACATCAAGGAACATGTTGCCGCGCAGATCATGGCGAACACTGCCGCGTAAGAGTCCCGACACCCTTGCTTGGGGTACTGGCTAACACACTCGCCTAGGACGGCTGCGCAGGCTTGCTTTGTCTTCGCCTCAGACGACCTATTCTACGGCATCACTATCAATGTACGTCCGCGGCGAAGATTGTCTATACATGTAGCTGTCATTGACCATCACTCGTCGCAGCCTGGGAATGCCATCTTCACCCTCCTCGCGTCCCAATTGATTGGCTACGGATTCGCTGGCATGTTCCGTAAGCCTCAAACCTGCCACACTCTACTCTCTGCAAGCACTCATCAGCGGCTCAGGCGCATTCCTGGTGTACCCAACAAGCATGCTTTACCCGCAAACACTCATCTACGTCAACCTCTTCGATGTCCTGCACCGTGGCAAGGGAGAGCTGCTGCAAGGCAAACGGTACGTCCACCGCGTTTGTTGGACCTTGTGGGGCGCCGTTTGACAGGGGGACAGGTTCCGTTTCTTCTGGATCGTGACGTTCTTGATGTGAGTGCATCACGTAGATGCTGCCATACATACTTCGCTCATCATTCATGCCGGCGGGACCGCAGCTTTGTGTACGAGGTCAGTGACTCGAACTACGCACCCGGCAAATCTGGTTGATTGGCGCTGATCACGCAAACCCAATAGTGGTTCCCGGAGGTGCGCTGTCCTTGGTTCATTAATTCATCAAGACGCGGTATGGCTGACAAGAAATATGGTGGCAGTGGATCGCGCCGCTGCTGGGCTCGTTCAACATCGTGTGTCTCTGCGCGCGCAACTCGGATTGGGTGTCGTACATCTTTGGCGGAGCCGAGGGAAACGAGGGCATGGGCTTAATGGGCTTTGGCCTCGATTGGGCCAGTACGTCTCTTCCATGACCTGCAGTTACTCCGGTGACTAACTCAAGCGGTCGCAGACATTACAAGCGCGCCGTTCTACCAGCCTCTGGCCACACAGATATCCAGTGAGTCCGGGACCCAATATGACTTGAGGACATGCTGAACACCGTGGCTCGTGACTTTGATCACACTCAGCATACGTCGGCTGGGGTATCAACTACGTCCTTCTCCCAGCGATCTTCGCCGCGAACGCATGGTGCGTGCCCGCTATCGTCGGCTGACTCGGCCCCATATCTCATGTGTATTTTTAGGCACTCGCAGAACTTCCCGTTCATTTCTCAGGTAAGCCCTCCCCAGTGTGTCGGTAGAATGTCGGTCGGCTGACTCGCGCCTCCACATGCTTGCAGAATTTGTGAGTCTTCGGAGAGCACGACTACGCGCATCGTGCTGACGTTCGTGGTTGCGACTTTGATAGGTTCTGTGAGTGTTCCTGTCCGAGTTAAGTAGTCGGTACACTGCATTGACCACGAGGCTTTTCCTCAGTCGAGAACGGCACGATTTATGATCAGAACTTGATCCTCACGGCGTATGTCGCACTGCAGAGGCTTCTACGCAGTATCTCTAACGCATACGCTGCGATTCATAGTGATCAGAGCTTGAACAAGACTGCCTACGAGATTTACGGACAGCCATGGCAGAGCGGTTCTACCGTCGTGCGTGTTCCCAGCTCGTATTCTGTGTGTCGTGTCATACTGATACGCGGCACGGCAGATCTACAATTTTGGCCTCAACTTGTCCATAGGCGCGATGTTTGTACACATCGGGCTCTGGCACGGGAAAGAGGTGCGTCCTCGCTACTATATTGCATCATAAATGATGCCGACACAAAGTGGGCACGCAGCTCTGGACAGCGTTCTGGGACTAGTGAGTTAATATCCCTGATTCTTTTTGAGAGTAGTCGGGCTGACTGCATGGGATAGTCTCAGAGGAAAGCCTGTCGCCGATTGGCATTATCAGAGGATGAAGGTGCGCTTGTGCATGCACAATGTTTGCACTTGCATGTAGAGAGCTCACCATGGCCGGGTTTACTAGATCTACAAAGAAGGTATGCTGTTCTGCATTCAGCCGCATATTGTCTGGTCATAACTGTCCGTAGTCCCTCTATGGTGGTACGGTGCTGTCACACTCGGAGGCAAGTCTCATTGGTGATACTCGGAGTGACTTATGCTTACAGCCCCTTACCGACTTTAACCAGCGTTCATCACTGCAAGTGAGTAAAGCACCACACATACCTCGTTGATTTTATTTCTGAATATGTCCTCAGTGGTTTGCGCATACACTGAGCACTCTGGGTAGGTCCCTCTCAGATGCTAAGCGCGCATAATGCTGATAGCCTGACATTAGCCTGCCGTGGTGGGCCTTGATTGTGGCCCTCCTGTTTGCCGCCCTGATCCTCCCCTTCTACGGCGCGATGTATGCTGTCGCTGCGTGAGCCCTTTCTCTGTGCTTTCTGACCACCTACGGCGGCACTGATGATGATCTAGGTGGCAAGCTGGCATCACCAACCTCTTCCAAATCTTCGCGTCTGCTTTGATCCCGGGGTCGTCACAGGCAAACATGGTACGAGGACGTGGCAAATCCAAGTTCGTGCGAGGAGCTGACGACTGTGTCGGCAGTACTTCGAACTCTACTCAAGTCAATCGCTCATCCAGGCGGCTAGCATGCTTAGTGATCTCAAGCTAGGCCAGTACACCAAGTGTGAGTCAAGGAATTCGTTCTAAGGTCTCTGTGAGCTGATTCTCCGGCCCCCATCCTATTGTGTAGTGCCACCTCGAGTGAGCTGTTTTCGTGATATCAATAGCTATAGATCGCTGAAGCCCGACTGCAGGTGACCTTCTCAGTGCAGATGACGGGAACAATCATCGGGGCGCTACTGAATTGTATGCAACATTCCAGACAATCAACAGGGTCGCAACTAACCGATTGCTTGTTCTTAGATGTCATCATGCAGACAGTTGTCCGCAATGAACGTGCCATTCTGGTTCGTGCCAAACTTGTCCAGAAGCACTCAGACGCTGACGCAAGGAGGGAAATAGCTCAGCAACGAAGGCACTCGAGTATGGAGCGGACAGCAGATACAGTCGTACAATGCCAATGGTACGCGATGACCACCGTTGGTTGCATTTGACGCTACGCTAACGTCGCTGCTTAGCGGTTCTCTGGGGTGCATTGGGCAAGGAGATCTGTGCGTTTCATTTCTTTTTATTCATCTGCCTCTCTCAGGCTAACTTTTTCTCTCAGACGGTCCAAAGGGCCCGTATTTCATCGTTCCACTGGGTATCGTTATCGGCCTCGTACTCCCCATCCTCCCTTGGTACATCAACAGGCGGTATGGTTGGGCATGGCTGAAGCAGGTCAACACCGCCGTGCTCGCAGGTAAATGTTCCCCATTCGCGGCTGTACATCCCGCGCTCAGTCTTCCTTCCAGCTGCAATCGGTGACCTTGCTGGAGGCACTAACGGCTACATCAACACCTGGATGGTGATCGGCCTCACCTCTCACTTCTACATTCGGAAGTATCGCGCAGGTTGGTTCAGGAAGTACAACGTAAGTTGCCGCATATCGATTAGGGACCGACGTTTACTATTGTGCCTACTAGTATCTGTTCGGTGCCGCTGTTGATGGGGTGAGCACATTCCCACATTGTAGCATGAGTATGCTCACTGGCAGTTTCCCTCTAGGGCTCCCAAATCTTCGTCTTCATCTTCTCGGTAAGTACGGCACGAGGGTACTCTGAGATATCATGGCTGATGTAGCCATTCAGTTCGCGCTCGCAGGCGCAGGCGGCGTCACAGTTGCTTTTCCAAAGTAAGTCATCTCGCTGCGCCCGTTAGCGTCCGTAATGCTGAGCTCCTCCTAGTTGGGCACTCAATCCTGTTGGGAATGCGGTAATTCCGACAACACAATCTCTGATAAGTAGAATACTGACGAGCTTACCAGGATTACTGCAAGGCGACGCAGCAAGAAGGCTGATGAGTGCTGTACATTGGCAATGCGTCGACCTTGGCGCCTTCCATCCCGTTTACGAAAGATGTACTAATTAGACACTTGTGAATGCAATAACACTGTATTTCTGTTCTGTACCAACGAATCGGCTGTAACGATGAACAGAAACGCAAGGCCGTGGAATATCATCAACTTATTAGAAGCTGAGTCTGCATAAACCGTTTGGTCTGAATATTGCCCAATGGCACGACTAGTACTGCGGCTCTATTGTCAGGAGGATGCGGCGGGAAAGTAGTTTGCGATAGCATCGAACCGCATTCTCCCAAGAACGATCGGTTACGCCTCGCCATAGACTAAGAGTAGGCCTTGTTCATTTTTGACGTGATTAAGACTTGAGTATCCTCATGCCCTGAACTTCTGGAGGAAGCTACGAATTGTCGTCGCGTGGAAGGTTGCCGAGTCCGTTGTCCGCGGAGGAGAGCGCTATCGCGTGTCCTTGTGATCAGCGAGTTTGCATCCCGTTTCTGAACGTCTGTCATGAATGCAAATGCTTACGGAGCCTGTAGGTCGTCACATGCCTAGCAATTGTCGGGGTGAACCAGCTTGCTGCAATCGCCAGTTACGGTGCGACGCTCTTCTGCCCTTGTGGCTGGATGCAGTTCGTATATGATAGTCAGGGTGGATTAGGAGTAGCGGGAGTTGGATCAGTGAATGATGAAAGCAGGGTTCAGATCTTGCCAAAAATATATGTCGTATAGAATGGGACGCGAGGCTGCAGCCAGCAGAGGCGCTTTCAAGTTCAGTTACTGCTGTGGCTATGGCGGTCATGGCCTAGACAAGACCTCCACGCGCCCAGCGGGGAGGCGTGTGGGGTTTGTGTCGAACCTAGTCATGGCCAGTGTGTTGGTTCAGTTCAGATTCGGTTATTCAAAGCAGGCAGAATACACAACCATGACCGTTATGTTCCAGGGGTAGTTGAGGTCTATCTACACGTGGGTAAGTCAAGCATTTCGGTAACCGACAAGTACCAGTCCACCACAGACGACATAGATCGACCCATGCATCCGGACAGTTTCGGACCCAAGAGCCCTTATAACGTTACCGATCTATCTCCTCGTTCTCGTGGTCCTCATCGTCCTCATAATCCTCGGGTTCGTGGTCGGAATCATCTTCCTCCTCTTCCTCCTCTTCTTGGAATGTGACGGTGACCTGTATCTCGATTTTAGACATGTCAAGTCCTCGCGCAGTGCTGCATATAACGCGTCTGTCTTCAGACACAGGAAGACCTCTCCGTATGAAGTGCATAAGCGTCTTGAAATCGAACTTGCCGTCTTCCTCTTTCGCGTCCAATAGAGGGGTTGTCCGGTTGGGCGATTGCGAGCTGTCGAACGCTTCCAAGGTTATGTACCGTAGTCCAGGCAAGTCCGTCGTGTACTTCGCCAGAGCCTCGCACACCATCCCCAGCAAGTAAGGAGACTGTCGCGCCATGTAGAACAGGGAACTCGATATCTCTCTCCAGGTTCTGGCTACATCCCAACGAAGACAAACGTTTTGGACGTTTGGATAATTGATGAACCCGGATGAGATGATGCGGTCTACGCCATATGCCCATCCGCCGGGGACAAGTGTACCCTCAAACTCGACGGTATGAAGGTTCGTGCGATAAAAAGGTGCCGTGTGGGCGGTACTAGCAGATGTGGATCGTCAGCACGGCGATGTCCATCATTTACTCTCTCATTACCTCGTTCCTCTTCGTCTACCGGCATTTCAAGAGCATGTTGATCGTAGTATATCGCCGGCGTGGCCTTGTGGATCGCCGACTCGCCGAAAGCAATATTTTCTACTGTAAGGCTTGCACCGGCGAGGATCGGCTCTAGAGGAAAGTGGTGAAATGCGGCTGACCATGCACCCGAGACGCCGGTACCATGAGTTCACGAAACGGTAGCTAGTGTGCAACATACCATCTTCCAATGATGTTTGGTGGGACGGCAACAACTCTGGTCGGTCTTTGATGCACAACTTCTGGAGTCTGGTGAACGACCGAACGAACTGCAGGAGATGCGCGGGAGCTTCCGCCACAAGGATCCCGGTGTCTAGTTGACGTATACGAGCAGCAAGTCCGGACAGACTGGATATGAGGACCGGCGTAATGGGTAGCGCATCAATTCGCAACGCGGTAACGTTCGGTAGATCTTCTAGGAAGCCTAAGTCAACTTGCTCAATCCCTTGGAAACCCGGTGGAGAGTGGAAGTTGATGACCAGCATCTGGATCAATGGAGCAATGCGCGGGGCCGAACGAACAAAGTCCCGGGAAGAATCGGTCGCCCGGAAGTGCCACTGTCGATATGGCCACGCTGCACTTTCCCATGACCGACATACAGCGCTGTAAGCCGAGAGTACGTCGGGGTCGTCTTTGATGGGTCGGATTATCAGGTCGTGGAGTTCTGCGGGAAGGTGCCCGTTGTCCCAGCCGTATTGCGCATTGAGTTGACCCATGGTAGATGTTGAGCTGGAGCAGAGAATTCTGTCCAGTTCTTCCTGCTGACTCGCTATGAGACCTCCGGGTAGTGCCCCCGGAGTAGAGTGAAGCGCACCCAGTGCCAGAGGGCCTGGAATTTTCTTTGTCTGCCAACCGATCCTTCACGTCCCTAGCACTCAGTGTCCAGCAGCAGTGAGAAGCTTGACCGGTTTCACTCACTTCAAGGCGAAGATGAGTTGGCAAAGTGTTGTGCAAGTGTGGATGGGTAAATAGTAGATAGATGTAGTAAGTACCCAACACTTCCGAGGCTTCAGATAGAAACAGTGGCACCCTCGGAGCGCCCAGCCGCCACGAAAAATGGGCGCTTGAGCGATCACGGAGCAGCCTTTCAAGTGTCCGACGACGTAGTAGTAAGGTCTGTGTAGTACTTATATACATATGCCACGAGGTTGGATTCCTCTGTTACCGTATAATGATTTACGAAAGAAATATGCCACATTGTCACCCATACGCAGGCGGTGGACTTTGAGTCCGAATCGGACTTACTAGCCCCTCCGAGTCAGGCTGCTTCGAGTCCGAGCCGGTCCTCCCAGTCAATCCTCCGAGCTCCTTCTCCAGCAACTGAAACTGCCGCCTCATCTCCGCATCGCCAGTTGAAACGGGAGAAGATGAATACTTGACACTGGACCGCGCAGTGCTGCTTGGCGCAGAGATAACGCTCTCCATGTCCAAGAAGGACTGCTCGCCACGTATAGCGGTAGCTCGCCGTCGACTCGGACTCGGTTTGCGAGTCTCCCGCGTAGGTGCGGTGCCTCGTGGCGACGATGCGCCCTTCGTCGTGGTCAGCTCCGTGTCGTTGGTGCGTGCTTCAACCCATAGGCTACTTGAAAAGGTGGTTGGGGTCACACTTTTTGGAACAGATGCGGCGGGAGGCGGCCTTGTATATTTGGCGCGACATGAAGTTATAGGCCTGTCGGGTTTCGGCGGGAGAACAAACGGAGTCAACGTTTGGTCTTCAAGCTTTGCCTTGATACGGACAGGCTGCATCCTCCGTCGTCTCCGCAGAAAGCATAGAATGCCTATGATGACTAGCAGGATCAAGAGGACAACCCCGGATATCACACAACCAACAATGACGCCAATAGGAAGGCCTGCAGTGCATGGTGAGAATCTACGGGATGTCACTGTAACACCCAAGACTTACCGTGATGTGTACTCGCAACACTGATACTTATGCTGCTGCTGGTGGGCTTGCTGGTGGTGGCTACTAACGTTGACGTCCGGGGTGTCGAGGTAGGGGCTGTCGATGTAGGGGTTGTCGGGGAGGTGGTGGTTGTGGTATTTGGTGTGCTGGGCTCGCTGCTCTCGTGACTGCATCGTAACGAGAGGCGCGTCAGCCCGAGAAGAGACCTGTTCAATGACCTAACCCACGTGTATATGGCATAATCGAATAGCAGAAGTGACGGGCTTTCACCCTGTACCGCCGTCATTACAAGAGTATGTTCTGTGTTGACCAGTGCGGACATGCTAAACAGCAGCACATTGTAAAGGTATTGATCCTCTATCGGTTGGGGTGGATGTTTGAAGGTGTCCAGCAGCAAGCCATCTAGCTCGAAGCTCGCATTTGTGAGGATTGTGATATCTGGACCTGCGGAGTTGGCAAGAATGCCATATACCCAGATGGCAGTCCCTGACGAATGCAGCTATCAGCATTCTGGGTGACACGCAAGCTAGTAGGACATACCGTTGAATTGGAGGGTGGCGGTATGCAGTGTAGTGGAATTCGGGTTATCCGAGGTGGTGTCGTGCCATGTGCCCGCATACGCCTGCGCCTGGCTCGGAGAGACGGCGCAGACACCGCATGTTTGCCCGGCGTGCCAATTGTTCGAATACGTCACTTGCAGTTGAGTGACCAAGTCCCCATACGTGTCATCAATGGTCCTGTTCATCGGCTGCGCAAACACAAGAAGAGAGGGAATAAGAATATAAATACAGAGTTCAAGGAGAGTGGAGGACATGACGACCCAAGAGCGTGACGGAAAGCATGAAGAGAAGGAGGTACCCTCAGGAAGCGCGTTACGATACCAATTCCATATAACCATGAGAGTCGAGAGAACAGAGAGTATCATCGGCTGATGTAAGCGAAGACACACGTCAATGCAGTACCCAGTTAGAACAGGCCGCACCAAAATAAGATGCCAGAAGTTGGTTCTTGACAGATACTGGTGATAGCGTTTGCCTTCCGGTGAACGTTTGTACGTGGATGAGGGGCGTGCATGGCAGCCCCCTGAGAGTCTTGGAGCTGCGCAACACGAAATACTTCCAACATGTCGCAGTGTCTCGCCTGAAAAACATTTTGTTTTACGTACTGTAGGGAACGTCAGTGATTTCCGGAGACAAGGCGTTTAGTATGCATCCTTTGATCTGCGGCAATGAGCATAGCCCACCTGTCTGTTCAAATTTTGTGGCCGAATAGAAAAGTCGATCTGTCGCGTTGACAACGTAGAAGCAGATACAAACTGCGCTATCATACATTTCTGTGTTCGACGCGCTGCTCCTGTGACTGTCTGGTGCAAGAGAAATCCGCCCAAACCTGCAAGCCATGCACCTAACTTTGGCATGATTAGCGCTACCAGAAGTAGAAAAGGTAGCAAATTGCTCACGTACTGGCTGTTGCTTAACATCACATGGCATCAACAACGCGGAACAAATGAACTACTTGGGATGCACCTACATATATGAAGGCGGTGTGGTCGCGGGACCACGAGCTTCTACGTTTCCGTCTTCGGTCATTCGTGTACTCACTTCAGCAAATAAACCTGAACTGATTCCTCACCTCTGAGGCACCGGTTATACTAGCGGGAGAAGAAAAGCCGACGTCTGATGGTGCGGTGTTGGGCGAGGCAGGAGTAACGCTCCCAGTGTCAATGAACGACCGTTTCCTGCGGGCAGTGGTCGCCTGCGAGGCTTGCGGATCTCGCGCGTAAGCACGTCACGTCGCGAGAGGGACCCCCCGGTCGGTGCCTGTTCCTCGCGGGCACGGACGGCAACCGCTGACCCACTTTTAGACTCGGAGGTGGTTGTGGTTTCACTCTGTGGTACGGACCCGACTCGAGGCGGTCCTGTATATCTTGTGCGAATGCGGGGTCACAGGCTGGTTCGTGTACTTCTGGGGAAAACGAATGGAGCCACGATTCATCTATAAGCCCACGTTCGATACGGGCATTCTATGCTTTCTCCGCAAACATGTAACATCCGCCGCCACAGAATGGAAGCAACCATCCCTGGTACCACAGAGGCAACAGCAGAGACGCCTCTGTGTGTATGTGGTCAGTATATGAAAGACACTATGACAGTGTCTGTGCTCACCACGATGTGTATTCAAGCCGCTGACGGTGATAGACGTGATTGACAGCGACACCGTACTCGCAGCTCGGAGACGTTTGGTGAGTGTCTCAGGAGGTAAGGTCTGGCATATGGGCTTCATGCTGATTCGCAGCATTCATTGTACAGTTGATCGACGAGGACTCTTCGCACACTTCGGGCCCGTATATCTGAAGACGAATAACACAGTGGCTTCCTGCGCCCTGTTGCCACTCGCCATGGCACCCCACATTGCTATAGACCATGAGCACTTCTTTGCCAATGAGGTGAATCACAATGGCATGCATCTCTTGCGGGAGCTCGAGCATATCAATACGGACCAGTGAGCCGGATCTTGACTTTGGTTCGCGGGCGAGGCGAGACACGCTCGAGAACAAGACTCCAACACAAATATCAATCGCAGCGTGGCTGGGGGGGCTGAGTGCCGGGCAGCATTGAATATTGCACAATGATTAACGAACACTGGAGGTTGGACGCAAGGGCGAAGTGCGTTCGTTGAAGCGGAGCCCGGATGAGCGGATGAGAGTCTGACTAAGAAGACAATTGATTACGCAGCCTCCTTAAGGGAGCGTGGGAAAGTGTCCCGATTCGGCTGTACACCGCCAGATGGGCAGGCCACACGCCGACTTACCTTAGAAATTAACCACTGCTTATGCTCACCCTGGCTCGATACTCACCATGACAGTCGCACTACAAGACGTCAGCGACGTCCTGTTGCCGCGCAAATACCAGGAGGAGATATTTGCGCGGGCTCAGCGCAGCAATGTCATCGCTGCTCTGGACACAGGAAGTGGCAAGACGTACATTAGTATGCTGCTCATCAAGTGGGTATCGGCTCGGGATGCGGGGCTGGGCAAAATCATCGTCTTTCTTGTTCCCAAGGTCGCCTTGGTCGATCAGCAAGGGGACTTCATCACAAGGCAGACCCCGCTGCGGGTCACGAAATGTTGCGGCGCGACGGCAATCGATTTGACGGACCGTGCGGGATGGAAGAGGCAGTTAGAGGACACAGATGTGCTCGTTTTGACAGGTATGTCTGCTCCTTGAGCTTGATTGATTGGGAGGGTCGTCAGAGTGTAGATGGTTGGGCCACACTCCGCGTTTCTGTCTCAACTTGAGGCAGAGGTACGGAGCGTTGCACGTCGTTCTGCGCCATTTGTGCCTATGGCACAATGAACATCCCAGTGCTTCCCGTAGAACTCCAGGAATGTCACGCTCCTTGCTGTCATCACAGGGAGCGGAGACAGTCGAGGCGGGCGTGCAAGTACAGTGTCTATGCTCACGGCCTACTGGACAGTATTCCACTTCGCAGTCGATGCCTGAAACCTCATTTCTCCCGGTACTACCGAAGCACGGCTGGAGAATGCGGCGCAATGTACCCTGCAAGTGACGAGTAGTGGTGGATGTGAGGACATCCGCAACGATCTCTCCATCGTTGGGCCTGTCTGTCATCTTGATCGCCTGCTCGCCGTGGGTTTCACAGGGAACGTAGCGAGTGAGGTTGTCTAGCTATCGCTGTGCGCATAGCCTTCTCCCGCAAGCCTTCTTGAAGTGGCTGAAGCATGGTGTCTCGCCGCCACGCTTCCATGTCATTGTCGTATGACACATAACTATGTTCAAGTGGTCGTTTTTTGCGTGCGACGCTGCTTGCGAGGGAGCAATATGCGGTGCAGTGCTCGCAACATCTCGGGTACAGAGCGAGAGTTGCTGCGCCTTCTATCTGACACCGCCGGTATTCTATCTTTCTCTTACTCACCGTTTGCCAGCCCAGATATTCCTTAACATCTTGACCCACTCACACTGGAGCCTGGACAAGGTCAGTCAATTGGCAATGTGCTTGTACAAGCCGTAATGCCGCTGCAGGTCTCCCTCCTAGTATTTGACGAATGTCACCACACGCGGAAGAATCATGCATACAATGGCATCATGCGCGAATATTTCCAGCTCCCGGTTGAACAACGTCCTAAGATTTTCGGTATGACAGCGTCACCAATTTGGAATCCTCGTGACGCGGCCGAGTCGCTGGCGACCTTGGAGAGGAACCTCGATGCCAAAGTCATCGCAGTCCGGGAGCATGTAGGAGAGCTATTGGACCATTCGCCAAAACCCGAGGAGGTAAGCCAACGTCTGTTTACCGAAGACGAAGACATACTCTCATGGGCTCTCAGGTACTCCACGAATACCCAGCGCCTCTGGAGGATTATCCCGCATATCCGCAGTACACCCTCTGGAACCGTCTACGACTAGAGTCCCTTCCCCATCACGTTGACATCCCAGTGGAGAAGCTTCGCTCAAGATACGACATCACTTACTCCAGCCTTGGCCCGTACGGCGCTGAATTATACCTCTATAACGAGATGAAGCAACGCATCACACAAATGCTCCTGCAAGCCAGTGGAGCCGAGCGGGAATATCTGTCCTTTGCGTACCCCGGCTTTGGCTTCGAGGACTTCGTGACGACGACGGGCGCTATGAATGTTGAACTCCCACCCGAGGTGGAAGACCTACAAGATGCCTTGATCGAATTCCGATCGTTCTTCGAAGAGACCAATGACCCGGAAGCCGCGCCGCTGACCGTGCATCTCAAGTGGTGTTCGCCCAAAGTCCGCGAGCTCATTGACATCCTCTTCGAGCACTATACGGGCTCATTCCAGGGTATCGTGTTTGTGGAGCAGCGCCATGTCGCGGCTTGCCTAGCGACGATTCTCCCGCGCGTGCCGCAATTGAGCCACCTCATCAGAGCCGGCCAGCTCATCGGACACGGCGCCGCCAATTTGGCCAAATCCCAGTATCGGGGTATGGCACTCCGCACGCAGCAGGACGTAGTCAACATGTTCCGTGAGAAACAGATCAACCTACGTATGTGGCTTTTCGGTGCATTAGGGCTTTATTAACATATTGCTCACGCAGTCGTTGCTACATCCGTGGCTGAAGAGGGCCTCGACTTCCCAGTGCGTTTGCTTCTATCGCTTGCAAACAGTTGACTCAACCAGTGACAGGCTTGCGATCTGGTCATTCGTTTCGATCCCTTGCAGCATATGGTCGGGTACTTGCAATCTCGTGGACGCGCACGTCACCGAAGCTCGAAGTTCATTATCATGGTCCAAGAAGGCCACCTCACCCATACAGCGCGCTACAAGGCATTCTCAGAAAGCGAACCTCAGCTTCGTCTCGTCTATCAGAGTCGCGACATTCGTGAAACCAGCCCCGAGCCTGGAGAGATCGAAGAAGAGGAAGAGCGAGATGACCCGGACGACCTCGCCGAACGAGAGCGCTTTACCGTAGAACACACTGGGGCCATCCTGACCTACAACAATTCAGTCGGCCTACTCAACCACCTCTGTTCTTTGATACCCCATGACAGATTCACCCCGGTCCATCTACCCAAATATTCCGGCGACTTCCAATCGACGTTGCAGTTACCGCCGAGCCTTCCGCTACCGCAGGAGCACTTGATCTATCACGGGCCAGAAAAACGGTCCAAGAAGGAGGCAAAACGAGCTGTCGCGTTTATGGCAGTGAAGCAACTGCACAAGTTGAACGTCTTCGACGACTTCTTGTTGCCCGCGCAAAGCGGTTCCACAGGAGACCATGAAGACGCTGACGGCCGCCCGATACAGGACGTCGGCCACGTGCCGTTTATGCTTGATGTACAAGTACGGGACCCATGGACCCGAGGGGCTGCGCAATACGTGCACGCTGTTTACCTCGATGGTATCCCCACCGCGGGCCTCGTTACCGGGACGCGTTTGCCGCAGGTAGAACTTGTGTGCAGTGGCACGTATGTCTCCCTCGGAGACGCCGTGCAGGTAGACTTCGATGCCGATGAAGAATGGGAACAGCGTCGCATGATGGAGGACTTCATGAGAATGGGACTATGGTGGTGCATCACTGGAAGAGGAATCACTCTACCGCTGACGTGCTACCTAGTGCCTATCACTAACGATCTGCAGGTCGATTGGTCGGCTATTGCGAAGGCGGTCGCAAACCCCTATGGCGACGCCGACTGGTCGGCTGTGGGTGAGGAACAATATTTCCACACGCTCGTGATCAATAGGATGGAACATGGCAGACCCATGCTCCTTCGCAAGATCCGCACTGATATTACACCCATGTCTGTCCCTTCCCCCGGCTCGCGCGAGGCAGGCCATGCGACCTACAGAGACTACTGGCTTCACAAGTTCACGAGAAGGGGTATAGTCCCCGAGATCCCCGAAGATGGCCCTTGCGTCGAAGGCCAACCGTATCCGCGACACTCCACATGTGCTTATGCACTCGACAACTCAGGAGAGGGTCAAGCTGCACCGATGATCGTCCCCCTGTCTATCCTGTACCCCATGGGCATGTGCAGGTGGGCAGAGATCCCAGAAGACGTCTTCCGTAGCTTCCACGTTCTGCCTGAGTTGTGTCACCGTATTACAGACGTCTACCGTGCACGGACCGCCCGTATCGAGCTGGGCTTGCCTCCGATCACCGACGATCTACTCATTCAAGCCCTCACCGTACCCAGCGCGAACGCGGGCTTCAACAACCAGCGCCTCGAGACGCTCGGCGACGCCGTGCTCAAGCTCTCCGCAGTCGTGCACCTATTCAACCGCTTCCCACACCGTCACGAAGGCCAGCTCGACGCCCTACGTCGGAACTGCGTTTCAAATCGCACGCTCATGTCCCGAGCGCTCGAACATCGCCTGGAACAATACCTCACGAGCGAGAGCCAAAGCATGCGTATGTGGAGATACACGCTGCCGCCGGACGAAGACCCCTCGGAAGCGGCCCCCAAACGGTGGGCACCACGGACGTACCCGCGCCGCAGTCTGCAGGATTGCATGGAGGCCACACTTGGGGCAGCGTTCGTCAACGGCGGAATCCAGATGGCTCTATATGCAGGCACGGCTCTCGGCCTCAGCTTCGGCGGGCCGTGTCCCTGGAACATACGCTACAGCGGGTTGATCCCGGAAACCCCAGTCGCTAGTCTGTTCACCGAGCTACAAGAGGTCCTTGGCTACAAGTTTCGGAGTGGCAAACTGCTACTGGAAGCGATGACGCACCCTTCCTTCGGTTCAATGGAGACATCTTCATATCAACGCTTGGAATTCATGGGCGATGGTGAGCAGACCTATTCCTAAATAGAGCCATGACTAACAATGTACCAGCTCTCATCGATGTCGTCGTCATGAAGTACCTATACGACAAGTTCCCAAGCGCGAACTCTGGCCAACTCTCATGGGCCCGTTCTCGAGCCGTGTGCGCGCCCGCTCTGGCATCCGTCGCCGTCAAACGCCTCGGTCTCCATAGACTGCTCCTCGTCAATAATGTCGAGTTGAGCATAGCCATCAGCAAATACGTGCCTGTCCTTGAGGAGCTCACAGACGAGGAAATTGTACACAACGCGTGGAAGCAGGACCCTCCCAAGGCGATCAGCGACGTGCTTGAGAGTGTGTTTGGCGCGATCCTCGTCGACTCGGACTACGACCTCGAAAAGACTGTAAGCGTTGCGGAAGTGTGCATGGAAGGCCTGCTCTCTGTGCTGTCGCCCAACTTGCCCAAGGACCCCGTGTCAGAGTTGATGATATGGGTCGCCCAGGCCGGGTGCCGGAAAGTCGTGTTCAAGTAGGTGTCTCATCTTCGGTCCGCGCTGACACAGCTGACTCAGTCGCTTCACAGGAAGAGCATGAGTCGTCCGGAGATCAAGCGCAACGATGGAATCTCTGTTGTCGCGCATGACCAGATTATCGTCGGACCCGTCATAGCCATGAACCTCTCCCTCGCGAAGGGTCTCGCGGCCGAGCGCGCACGAGCGCTCCTATCCGACGATATTTCAGAGCAATGTCTAGCGCGTATATGCACCTGTGCGGGGGATGCACGCCAGGTGGAAGGCAGGCAGGTGATTGAAGAGCCCGTGGAAGATCAAAAGGAGCTTGACGACGAGACGGAGGAGGGCTTCGCCGCCCTCGCGAGGATAATGGACGACGAATTTAACGGGCGCCTACCGGTGGCGCCCGAGCCTGCGAAGCACGATGGCGACGAGGAAGACTCAGACGACTGGGCGGAGCTCGACGAAGTCGAAGACGCGCTCGATAATGACGATGAGATGACAATGACGGTCGATTCAGACGCACGCCCCACCCCCACCCTCACCCCCATCCCCACCCTCACGCCGGCGCACACTCACGTGCAAACAAATGAAATGATACTACCACAATTCGAAGACGACGCAATGGACGTCTGCGCGGACCCCCCACTGGCCGAGTCGGCCATGACTACGCGTGCCACCCTGGTAAATCACGCTTCTAAGTCCCCGCCCCGCTACTGCGCCGCCGCCCCGCCCCCCGCCGCCCTCACCGCGAAGATCATGCCGGACCAGACCCCGTGCATGACTTCCGCGGTGAGGCCCGCGGGGGGCGGGGCGGCGGCGCGGTAGCGGGGCGGGGACTGGCGACGGCTTGCTTCGGTCGCAGGCGAGCTCACGGATCGCAGTGCTGGTGTAACCCTTCGTAAGTTCAAACTCTCGAACGGGTCGGCTCTGCCGCAGGCGTGGGCGTGGCCGTCGACGGTGCATCTTGCCGATGCGCATATTCTCTCCTCCACGCCGTCGACAACCACGCCCACACCCGCGACAGAGCCGACCCGTTCGAGAGTTTGAATCCACGGGCGGTGACAGTCATGTTGCAGAATTATGGACTGTTTGGAATCGTGTCTTACTACAACCCCCTTGTACAACAGAATAACTTGAAATCACACTATCGATATATTTTCTTGATGCTTGTTTGACTGTAGCCTCTCTTGTATGCTTATATCACTCTGGCTGCTTTGATAGCTGCTAGATGCAAAAATATATGCACTTGCATTGTTGTTACACACATGGCGAACCACCGTATGGAGTCACAAGGCAAACAACGAAGTCTAACAAGACAAACAACCAAATCGATATTGCACCCTGTTTAGCGAGGTGCCTGAGCTGTGAGATATCTACTACAGGAGGCACAGGCAAAGTAGCGGTGCAATCGCAGCCATGACGCGAACCAGTTAGTATGTGGTGGCAAGGGCAAAAAGCGTATACGGAAGAGATTCAGAAGACGGGGAACAACCAGGGAAACCAGGGTATACTTGTCTGTCCTTCGCCAACGGACCACACCGCACGACGTCCACGGTCTAGCGGGGGCGCAGAAAGTCCGCGATGCAGTCCCATCATCTAATTTACCAGCGAAGACGGGCAGAACCCGCCCTACTTCGCCTCGGCGCCGGCGACGAGGAGGCCAGCGAGGCCCACGACCGCCTGGTTGATGAGCTCGAGCTGGTTGCCCGCCGTGAGGGCGACCGCGCTTGCGCTCGAGGCCGGGGCGCTCGAGCTGCTGCTCGCCGCCGCGGGGCTGCTCGACCACGCGCTGCTGCTGGGGGCGGCGCTGCTCGACCACACGACGCTGCTGCTGCTGCTGCTGCTGCTGCTCCACGTGCTGCTCGACGACGGCGTCCACGTGGTGGAGGTCGATGTCGGCGTCCAGGACGTCGTGGGCGTCGGCGTCCACTCGGTTGACGTCGATGTCGTCGTCGGGGGCGGCGGCTCGGATGTCGTCGTGGGCGCGGGGGCCGGGGAGGACGAGGTCGTGGGCGCGGCACCGCCGGAGCCGCTGTTGAACGACCAGTCGGCGTAGATCACGCCCTCGCTCTCGGCGGCGAAGTACGAGAAGAGGCCGTCGGAGAGGTCGAGCCCGCCCAGGGGGCAGCCAGGGCACTGTGGAGTGGGGTGTGGGGATGCAGGGCGGATGCGAGGGGGAGGAGGCGACGTACCCTGTCCATGATCTGCGCCTGCGCCGTCTTGCCGTTGTATGAGATGGTGATCCAGTCTCCGCAGTGACTATCCTGGTCATAGAGCTAATGGAAAATGTTATGGACATTGATACTAGCGCTTTTGAGCGAACGAGTGACGTACATCAGAGTCCAGGGCAACGATCTGAGGAACAAAGGTAAGTCTCACGTCAGTCACATCCACGATGCACTCACAAAGTCGCTAGGTGAGTTCGTCGTTCCACATGCACCCCTAAGCACGTCGGTATTACTATGTGTTTTCAAGAAACGGAAGTCGATGATGCTCACAATCCGTCGGTGTAATAAGTCATGCGCGCATTGCTGTAGGACTGGCGCTTCTCTAGCGTATGTGTCGTGTTGGGAGAGCTGTGCGCAAGCTCGTCGTGGCGGCGATGCAAGTCCGTACGCTTGATGTGCGCCGCAGAACCGAGAGATGCCAGGACGGAAAGCAGGGTGACGCCGCGAAGAGAAGAGCCGAACATATCGGAATTATGGGAGCGAGTTACGCGTGTTTGTATGTTCGGGAGTGGTCTAGTTTTGAGGTGTTCGGATAAAGGAGTGTGGGGGAAGTGAGCGGGAGGGGGCCCGGGTGTCGGGGGAGTAGGTGAATGAGCAGAGGAAAAGGAGCTCGCTTGGCGGACGGAGTTCAGGCGCCCGTCGAAAGGGCCTCCTGACGACCGCCACAACGTCCCCCGCCTTGCCGGATCAAGCAACCAACGTCGTTGACCCCGTCCTCCATCATGCCCCCAACAATAGCTCCTCGTGTTCTCTTCAAAGGTAGCCTGCGGGCCTCTAGCTAGAAAGGTCAAGCTTTCCACAAATCACCGGCGAACGTTCACATGAACTACTACGCTGCACCGGGAGGCCATCTGTCTTTCAACTTGAGACCAACTCGTGCTTCCTGGATCTGTGTTAGCTTCTGGCGTCGGTCATTACTACTGTACGCTACCGAAGGCCTTCGACTAGCTGTCCTTATGAGCCAACTTGTTTCATGGGAAGATAGGCTTACTAGGTATGAGCCGTGATCACCATCCATTATTTGATTCCTCACGACCACCCTCTGCCCATGCCATAGCGATTTGGCACAAAGCGGAGTTCAACGTCATGATAGACATGGTCGGAGGCCGGAAAGCTTCATTCGCAAGAGGATGCCGCATGACGGCGGTATGCTCTACCATGTACCTTCGACATAGACAATTCAATGTGCAAATGAGTTCCTGCATTGTTCTGCCTGGTGGCCGGTCACTTATGCCCAGCTCTGAGGCTCTGTCAGGGTCCGGGGGGTTCTATTCTCGGTTGATGGTGTAGGTGCGCTCCTATCGTGCATCGCCCTCAGTTCACTCGTCGGCCAGGTTCCACGCTCTTTTTGGCTTGCCCCGACCACCTCACGTCGTATCAGACTGTGTCTGTCAAGGCTGTGCTCTCGTGGATCAACGAGAACGGGTCTTTAAGCCCTCCGATGCTGGCATAGGGCCATGAACCTCAGCAAGTGGAGTACTTCTGATACGACCGTACAACCAGCTGTCAGAAATCCTGCCAGAACTTCTCAGGCTTTGTAGTACTTGGTGCGTATGCATTTCGAGACTTCATCATTACTACTCACGCGTTTGCTTTCACCAACGTTAGTCTCAATTGTACCTCTGGACACCCTTGACCCTCATGTTGAAACTAGTTTCAAGCAGAAGGACGCCGCGCCAACCCAGCTTCGGCATTGCCGCCACAGAGTTCGCGCTCGGACATAATGGCTATCTCCCGCAGGAGCTCTTCGACATGATCATTCCCTTCATTATGGATGACAACCTCACCTTGTGCGCATTCAGCAATGTGTGTCGCGCGTGGTACCTCGCCGCACAGCCCTACCGGCTGCGTGACGTGCGCCTCACGACGAGGAACGCGCATTCGTTCAAGCACCTGCTTCGTACAACACCCTCCATCCGCGGCAGGGTCCGGCGGCTACGGATCGACTATTGGAGGCCTCATCCGAGTGGCTTCGCGCAGGACGTCGTCCCTCCGGACCTCCGGTTCATCGCCCTGATGAAGAATGTCACCACCTTGCGGCTGGATACGCTTGTCGTGACACCCTCCCTCACTCGGCAGCTCTCCGGGTTCTTCGCGCAGATCACGGAGCTAACGTTAGGAGAGCTCCACGTCGTGTCTCTCGGCCATGTCGCGCGCTTCATGCGTGCGTTCACCTCCGTTCGCAAGCTGACGCTAACCAGGACGCCTCTGCTTCACCGACGCAGCGCCATCAAGAATGCACTGCACGAATCTCCGCGCTGGTGGTATCCCGAGTCCGGATGCGTGGGCGGCAGCCGGTCGAAGGGAACGCGGCAGTGGCTCTGCGTCAGGAAGATGGCTGCTACTGTGATGAGCGGGCTCCGCCGGGTGCTCGGCGGGCGACGCAACCCGGCAACGGCGTGGTACCCCAAGGGCGGCAGCGTATTCTTCGAGCCGCTGTTGCGCGAGCTGCCTAGGTCGATCGAGCACCTCGTTGTCCACGAATCCGCCCGTTTGGGTGGGACGCCACAAAGCTTCGAAGGCGGGGATCTCCCCGAGATGTGGATCTTTCTTGGTTGGTTACTGTCTTGTTCATATCTCCGCGCCTCGGTTGATCATCCTCTCTCTCCGCACAGGCTCGTTACCCCCGTCGGGGCTGGGCCGTCTGCAGCACATCGAGTTCAAGGTCACCCACTCCGTTCTCAACATGCTCCCCAACTCGGCGTTCTTCCCGCGCATGCTGCGCTGCATCAAGTTCGAGGCCACGAACGTCCGGTCCATCCGGGTCGTCTGGGAGCCGCTGTCCCCCTCCTGCGACCTCGGCCGTGCGCGCGCGCCGATGCTCGAGTCGCTCCGCCGGGCGATCGGCACCCACTTCACCCGCCTGGAGGACGTCACCTTCGAGCTGGTCGGCAACGCGCCGCCGTGGATGACGAAGAAGCACGTCGACTGGGTTGAGGGCCGCATCTCCGCGGCGTTCCCGGATCCGTCCAGCGGCGTTGTCGTCAAGTTCGAGAACCACGTCCGGCTCCAGGTCACCTCGCGATGATGGTCGGGTGTCCTCCCGAGCTGGGGTCGCGCTCAGGACTTTGACTGTTGACCGAACATGTATTCGACTGCTGCGCAGTCTCGCCCCGGTCACGTCGCTATGTCTTTGTTCACGTCTGAGTTATGCCTGTGCGGGATCACGTCGCGTCTTCCTAGGGATCTTGATCACCAGTCACTACTGAGCCTCGAGGCTACGCTTCCGATTTCAACTTGTCAGGGGTAGAACCTGAATATAGGGCTGCCACGGACAAATATGTAGAAGGTGTGTACGATGCCTCCGACGTTTGTGCGCCTCTGACATCGCCCAGTGACCACCGGTGGATGGATCTATGTAGCCGGTCAAGTTTCGTGCGCCACCGTCAGCGCCTACGCCCCACTTGCACACCGCCACGGCAACTCAATGTCGTGCCGTCGTGCACAGACCTATGAATGACCGTCATCGTTATACCGGCGTAGGTGACTACCTGGATCGGGCTACGAGGCTGATCGGGCCACTCGGTCTGTCAGAGCGCCTTATGGCCAATAATACCTGCTGTCCGTACGTGCCTCGAAATGACGCGCGACTGGCGGGGTCCTTTGCTCCAAACGGCTTGAGCATAATCAAACCATAATGCTGAGCATTCTACAGCGGGATATACTGTAGGACGTCTCGCCGCCCATGTATCCGTTTCACTTACTTACCCCTCGCAGGTCTAGGCGCAATGCGGTCGTGTCTGGGAATACTGCTCTACTTTCCACTACAGTGGCTATCGGTCTCTGCGGGCTTGACAAATAGGACGATTGATGACACTCATGGAGACTCGGTCACCCATACTATGGTAGAATATACTAACCACTGGAATGTGGGACCCACGTGCACGGGGTGCAAAGTGCAGCCCGATAGACTGCAGGCGTATGAGCAGACGTGGCATGACACGACCACAGACTCCCCGAATACAACCGCTATTCATAGCGCAACCTTGAAGTTCAACGGTACGTCTTATCAAACATGGGCTCGACGAGATGTTCCTCATGGCAAGGAATTGGGAGTTCAGGCACAGCGGTCTGGATATATTGTATCCTCGTCAATTCAGGGAAACCGTTCGTCACTATCGCCACCAACACGACGTTCGAAGTGGACGGTGCCCCAGCTGGGGAGTACAAGCATACCCCCAACAAGACCAATGAGCAGTACCTGTACAACGTATCGGTTTTCAGTCGGACGGACATGAGCATGGAGGAGCACGTCCTCGTGATGTCGGCAATGCAGGGGTCCGCACCGTCCCTGCTGTTATTCGACTATGCTGTGTACACGTGAGTCCAACATAACGTATTGAGCCGTCCGCTGAGCTCTCTGTGATTCACTCTCTACAGTACTTATGAGGAAGAGCTTAGCCCGTCGAACACTACAAGTACTACCTCTGAATCAATACTGCCCATGAGTGCGGCAGCCACTGCGGCTATCCCAAGCGCGAGCAGTAGTACGACTGCAGCTCAAGCTACGAGGCACAAAAGTGAGCAGCTTTGTATACGTGTAAGCCAAACTTTTAACTGTCCACATAGACGTACCAGCCGGCGCCATCGCTGGAGGCGTCATCAGCGGTGTCGCCTTCATGGCCCTGATTGGCCTATGCCTTACCGTCTCTCTGCGGAGGCGGCAGAGAATGTCGGATGCGAAGCTGAAAGAGAAGTACGGAGACATCTCCCCGTTCCCACCCTTGCCGGCCGTCGGATCCTCAAATGTATTCGCCTCGAACCGGCGTCCCCGCCGTACGAGGCCGCCTCCAGTTACTTCAGTACCGGAGAGTACATCGCCGCCCACCTCCACGGGGACCTCGTCTTCCTTCGGGTGCGTCACTGCGGGAACGGTAGGAAAGAAGGGAAAGAGGAAACATCGGGCCGCGGCTTCCCCGCACCAAGAAGAGCTCATGCGCGGTGTCGAGCACCTCCGGCAGCAGGTCGCGACTCTTCGTTCTGTGCGGTCGTACACGGACTCGGATATAGACTTGGAGAGCAAGTCTACCACGACAGGCGCTCGCACAAGTACTACGGTGTCGGCCCTGCCACTGTCAAGGTTGACTAGTGCTGAATCTGAGTCGTATCTGAGAAGGGAAATAGCGGCACTGCGGGTGCAGGTGGCGCGTTTGACAGCAGAGGCGCAAGGACTCGTCGGCGCCGATGAGCTGCACTCACTGTAACTAGTCTTGGAGTGGTAACTTATAACTGGACCGATAATCTATGTCGTCATCGCCTACTAGTAGAGAGGATGTAGTAATGAGGAGTTCTGCGATGAAGCTCGACCTTGCGATGGTCCATAAACCTTCACTACATAATCACATAGGCTTGAGTTCAAATTAGCCCGAGCAGTACACCGTGACGAGCCGACACCGCTGCTGTTCAAGTATACGTCATCAACAGGTGCGGACAGACTATTCTGTCCAACCTCACCCAACTGTCATGTACATTGAATGTTTCTTCGAACTACTGGACTTGCCAAATTGGGCATTCAACGTCCGCTGACCATCCTGCCTCCGAGTCGAGCCACGATCACTGCATAGTCACTAGGAGGCTGAACAACCGTTGAAACACCTTCCCGGATGCTTACCGTATCAGAACCCCGAGATTACACACTGCCTATGATAGCGACAATACCGTGCCATAGGCGCGTCATCCCCTCAGTTCCTCCCTAGCCGCGGCACGCATTATCCAACACCGGGGATTTATGCTCGCACACCCCACTGGCAACCTGACTTGAAACACACTCTCAGGCGCACTTGCCCACGCGAAGAACATGCTTTCCCCATACCGTAACAAACCGCTAGGTTTACCACTACGTCTTACCTTCCTGATCATTGTCATCCAGCAGACCTTCTCCCTCGCTTTTGCTATGCGGATAAACAGAACAATCGATGATACCTACGGTGACTCCATAACCGGCCTCCAAGTTGTTTACTCTGGCTGGAACACTGGGCAATTGTGTCCAGGCTGTGCCGTCCAACCCGACGCTAGCGCAACCTTTGAAGGGTCGTGGCACGATACAACATCATGGAATGGCGATGCACCACCTAGCGCGACCATGAGATTCAACGGTGCGTATCGTCTCTTTCCTATCGACTCCGGACAAACTCGAACTTGGCCACAGGAACCGCTGTTTGGGTATATTGCATACTGGTCAACTCCGGCCACAGGGGTGTTACTATATACACGAATGCTTCCTTCGAACTGGACGGTGCACTCGCCGGCACGTACCAACATAATCCCGACCCAAAAGAAGACCAGTACTTATACAACACCGCCGTCTTCAATAAAGATGATCTCAGCAACACAGAACATACACTGGTTATAACCGCTGAGAATGGCCCTTCGCCGTCACTTCTCCTGTTCGACTGGGCCATGTATACGTATGTTTGACGGGTATCCAAGCTAGCCGTCACACTGATACACACGCATCCTGTCAAGCTTTGAAGATGACGACACGATCTCACACAATATCACTTCAACAATCACTTCAGCAAATGAACCAGGCACTACGACTATTACCGTTGATGGACCAACTCAGAGTGCAAGGTCCCAGACGTCTCAACCGCCGCATGCTGGTAGGGGTTATTCAGCACCTCAATGTAACTGAACCATGCTCAGCACTAAGCACCCAGAAGCTAGCCACACAAAACCGCACGTTAGCAAGATCGTCGGAGGCGTACTCGGTGCAGTCGCCTCCACAGTGGTGTGCGGTCTACTGCTGTCCTTCCGCAACAACCGAAGAGCGATCTGCGGACTTGCAACATATATTTGGGACGCGGCAAAAGGGTGGTACAGTGTTTACCGACGAGCGAGGAGGCACACAAGGGCTTCATCAGCCTCACCACCTACGGCCAGCCTCCATTTGCCGAGCTCATCCACAACAGGAAGCGACGCGTTACCACTCCCCGACGACTGCAATGTACGCCGATCTGGCGGGCTGCAGACTGCAGACGAACGTGCCGAACAATCGGAGGTAGTATCGCTCGCCCAGGAAGGGGAAGTTTCGACAACTGGAGCTACCGTGATGTCCGCGGAACGCCTGTCAGCAGACGAGGATGATCCTTACCTGGACAGGCAATGGGCAGTATTGGAAGCACAATTAGCGGGGCTAAGGAATGTCGATGCTGGTCCGCCGCCTGCGTACCATACGTAAAGCCGCGACAGGGGTGTTTGTTGGATCCTTAATAATGATACTGATCAGGATGGCTGGGGCAATAACACCCATCGAAGCAAGTAAATCAACATGAGGCGACGCGTACCGCATCATGACCTATCGACTTCATCAAATCAGTGCGGGTGCTAGTATCATGCCTTCGCAGTGTGGTCTGGTACAACGAAGACATTGATATCATAGAGTCTCAGTGCGGTGATGGAGTGACTGTGGACACTGGTGAGATGCGTACAAGACGATCTTTCGACGGAAGTTAGGAGGACGTCAACTTGATACGCACTTGCTACAACGTCCGCCGGCACCCGCTGGTATTTCCTTTAGTGCGCCGCTGACTTGAAGATTAGGCAGCACTACCGCACCCCCATCCTTGTTGCTTCAATCGACGGGACACTCTTCCGATTTATGTCTGGCGTTGGTCTGCATGCGTTAGTATTTGGTACTTAGTACGTGACGTCCAATGTCCACTGCGAACGCACAGCAATCCACGTGACAAGCTGTCACTCGAATTACTAAGGCGTTCGCGATTGCGTTTCGTGGACGTGACCAGTGAGCGACGCAGCTCAGTACCACGAACAAAGCAGAGATGAGCAGAATACAACACTGATTAGACTGACACTCAGCAGCAGTGGATGACATGCAGCAATCTGGGCCTCTGACTGCGGCAGGTTCGATACCGCCTGATATACGACCGTCCTCCTCCCTCCCAAAAAGGTCGTATTTCCAGTCTGCCTAGGGGAGACTAGATACCGCCCGGATAAGCAGATGTCGAATGTCGCCCACTACTCAGTACACGACGGATGTACGAGTCCCAACTCTTGCGGTCCTGGTCATATGCCGGGGCTGCTCGCTTTATATCTGGATCTCGCGAGTGGTTCAATGCCCAAAGCTGAAGTGCGCGCAGGGCTCGCGCACGCTTGAAGTCGACAGTACAGATAGCGACCGAAGTGAACTGCATGGAGACTGGTTAGGCAGAGGCGACCTGAAGCTCTGCAAGCGTTTTTGCTCTAGTGAACAGCTGGAAGTCGGCGCACGTGGATGGGCGGCGCACATGGATGGGCGGCGCACAGCAAAGAGGGAGGTCTACTTAGGATAGACGCTCGTCGCCGCCGAGAGCCCATCCCCCATCCTTGCGCCGATCCGTAGTCTCAAGAGCACCGTAGGTCAAGAATCTGCATCCCAGATGTGCTTCCATAAGTTGTTGCGTGCGATCGGTCGAGTCGGCACTGGGATGGGGAGCTACGAGGAGCACTACAACGCTGTCCAGGCGCGATACGAGCAGGCCTCCTTCGCCGAGGCAGCCAGCATCTGGAGTGCGTTCGTGCGGGAGTTGGATGGAACGTGGTCCGTGTACAAGACGGTTGCGGGTGTGTACACATCGTACGTCCCAGTCGTCTTGGTTAGGGGGATTAAACTGAACGAGCTCACTTGCGCCGCCGCCGCCCACTGCTCCTACAGAACCGTGGTAGGGTTGCTGTCCATGTCTGGGGTCCCGTCGGGCCCGGTCACCGTCTGTCTTGGGATACTCTGCCTTCAGGCATCCCTCTTCAGCTTCGCGTATTCTGAGGCTTATCACTGTCTGATGCCGCGGATGAACGAGCCCCTGCAAGGTTTTGACTGGTTGAATGTGAGTTGTACCGGCCCATCGGATAGCGAGAGGAGACTCACCGTCGCCAGAACGCAAGCAAGGCATCTCCTTCGTCTTGGAAGGGAGCACCGTATCTACTATCTTTGCCTGCTTACTGGTTGACCGGGTCAGTAATCTTCATCCATTCGTCATGCGACACAAAGGGCTGACGCACCACAGCGCAACTATCGCCTTCATCATATTCCTTGTGCTAGAGATGTGGATGACTTTGATCAGTCAATCGGCGGCCCAATCGCACTATGCAAGCATCGGGCTCGCCGTGATGGCTACCATCGAGATCCTAGGGGGCCTGATTCAAGCTCTTTGGACCGTTCCCTGGTTCGCAAAACTGAGCGCACCCACCGGCCAAAGCAACGTTTGATCGAGTAGGTTCACCATAATATTGCCTACTGCCATCTCCCCAATTGCTGATGGTCATGTAAGGTACCCTTGTTGAGTGCGATCTGTCAGGTAGCTGGTTTCATATTTATGGTCGTCGTCCGATGTGCCTGTTACGCTTCTTGGGAGATCTGTGGGTGTATCTTTGAACGTTGGATACGAAGTCGGAGGTCGGAAGGGCGCCGAGGAGAGCACAGAGTCCGCGAGTAAGGAGAGGGGCGAGACGAAGACCACGAGCGGCGTATTGATCGTTGAAGGTCCTTGTTACTACTATGTATGACGTGCCCCGTGGGCAATCGCACTACCCAGCTGTTCTGTTGGCAGCGCGAAAGAACGAGCAGAAGAAGCACATAAGAGGGCAGAGGGCATGAAGACGCCTCATCGCCGCAACGAACCTGACATAGGCGACGTGTAAATACCAGTGGCGAAGTAAGTCGTGGATGGTGGTTTGAACTCGTGGACGGGCGGACCGTCGAGGAAGAGGACAGAGGCAGAAAGAGATGGCGGAGGATGGCGGTGCGGTCTCGAGTGTGGTATGGCGGGGCGGAAACTCTCTGTCTCTCCAGAAGTATCAGCCTGCGACGGCGCGTGTCCGTGGTCAAGCGCCCAAGATTTGGCGCCCGATCTGGGGCACGACAGAGCCTGACAGAGCTTCCAATTTGTTATCACTCGCCTTCTGATGCACGGCCTTTTGATGCACGGCCGCGCGTCGGGGCACTCGAAGTACCGCCCTTCAAACATTCACCGGCACCACTGATCCTTCGCGCGGCCCATCAAAAGGCCGTGCATTCAAAGGCGAGTGATAGCAAATGGAAGCTCTGTCGTGCCCCAGATCGGGCGCCAAATCTTGGGCGCTTGACCACGGACACGCGCCGTCGCAGGCTGATACTTCTGGAGAGACAGAGAGTTTCCGCCCCGCCATACCACACTCGAGACCGCACCGCCATCCTCCGCCATCTCTTTCTGCCTCTGTCCTCTTCCTCGACGGTCCGCCCGTCCACGAGTTCAAACCACCATCCACGACTTACTTCGCCACTGGTATTTACACGTCGCCTATGTCAGGTTCGTTGCGGCGATGAGGCGTCTTCATGCCCTCTGCCCTCTTATGTGCTTCTTCTGCTCGTTCTTTCGCGCTGCCAACAGAACAGCTGGGTAGTGCGATTGCCCACGGGGCACGTCATACATAGTAGTAACAAGGACCTTCAACGATCAATACGCCGCTCGTGGTCTTCGTCTCGCCCCTCTCCTTACTCGCGGACTCTGTGCTCTCCTCGGCGCCCTTCCGACCTCCGACTTCGTATCCAACGTTCAAAGATACACCCACAGATCTCCCAAGAAGCGTAACAGGCACATCGGACGACGACCACAAATATGAACCAGCGCACCGCGCACCGCGGCAAATCGGATGACAGCAGAATGCCGCGCCAACGAGGCGCAGATATATCATGTTTATGTGGCAGCAGCTGAGGCCGAATATCGCCGAGTGAGTGTCTGTTCTTGCATAACGATGCCTCGCAACTTACTATCTATACGCCTCCGCTACCGTTATGCGCCACATTGCCATGATTGTCTGGAGCAATGAAGACACGGATGCTAAACGCTGTGTGCACGGATCCCACGAGGGCAATGATGGTGCCAATGGCAGCCAACACGGCACTTGCACCCGCTGGGTGCGTCGCAGTACTTCCCAGTACACTCATCCAGATCGTAGCCAGGAGGAATACCGTGAAGGTGAAAGTCGCCCTAGCTACGAGTTAGAAGCTGTGCACAGATCGTGAGTCACATCCATTCACCAGATGAGCCACCTAGCCGGCGCAGACATGAGCCGAGGAATTGATCGCCATGAAGAGCTTTGCGCTCTCGATGCACTCTATAACCTGGTGAGTCACCGTGCGTTCTATCTGCGCTTATCGACTCACCGCCATCCAATCCAGACCGCGCAGGGTATCCTCTTCTGCTGGCATGTAATTGGCATACACGCCGCAGAGAAGCACACTGAAGATCGAGCACACAATGCACATGAGCCCAATGCAGGTCGTGATCGGCCCCGACGAGGATCCAGGAATCGATAGGAGCCCGGTGACACAGCTATACCGGTGAGCATGCAGGGTGAGACCATCGTCATTCGCTACAAGTCTCAAGGGAAGCTCGGTAACATACCCTGCATACACTGCAGCTATCCTTCCGATCGCCCCCCAATGCCCATGCATTCGCCTAGCGTACGCCTTCCAAGCTTTTTCTTTTTCGACGTGGGTGCCTTGCAAGATCTCTGCCTGCACGCGTTCGTGTTCCTCGACATAGTGTGTCGACGGGTTGATGATGACACGGAGCAACGACAAGGATAGAGGCGTAGACATCTCGAAGGTGAGTAAGACTGTACGCTGCGATGTTGGGTGACGGAGGATCTTTTGAGCGCTGACTATCGGCCCTCTAGGTGACCTGCGCATTAGGCGATGCAGGCGTGCGACCCTCTTGCAGCTCAGACGCCATTGTAGGGCTCTATGCTGGGGCGACGCAAGAGCGGAGTGCTACATTCGTCCCTATTCGACAAGAGGAACACAGTGGTACGCGACAGTTTTCGCTAGCTATGCAAGTGATATTGTCTACGTCGTCTGTCTAAGGGCCTCCAAATGAATATTGCATGCTGGTACGTGATGCTCATTTCTCAGAAGTGTAGGCTCGTCCAGTAAGCTAATTTCATGCGATTTTGCTTATGCGACCGCCATCGGGATCCGAACCTCACGACTCCTTAGCTTTTCGCGAATCGCGAGGCTCTCATCGACTCTTGGACACTGCGAGCTAGTGGGAGTGCCGTGCCCACCAGTAATCCGTCTCGGCAAGTAGCTAGACCACCCGTGTATGACTGCCACGACGCAGCGACTTCAACACGCATAACATACCGTGACGGCCTTGGCTATAGATCGAATCTGCCTAGTCCAAGTGAGTAGTAGTGAGAGAGGTATGAACGCCCTCCACATACCTATCACCCTCTTTTCTGGTCCGTAGCCTCCAGTAATGACTCGTGTGGTGGCGATGGTATCCTTCCTGCGCGAAAGTACGTGAACTTCCGTGAGTGAGAGCTGATTTGGTCATGACTTGGTTAGGCTTCGTTCAGTGAGATTGAGTCGTTGCCGCTAGTAGAGCTAGTAGCGGCTATTGAAGCGGTGAGTCGTGAGACCCGAGGCCCAGGTTGGCTCTGGGCTCACGATTATCTAAGCGATTTTCGCAGGCAGTACCGCTGTCGCTAACTCGAAGTCAGCTCGAAGTGCTCGCCCATTGCATCAGCATGTGTGATCAGCCACTCTGAGTCTCCAGATCATCCTGTCAATATTTACTCATCAACAAGCAGTCAAGGAATCGTCTATGGGTCGAAGAATGGCTCATCCGTCATGACACCCCGAGCGAGGTCTGCCAGAAGTCGATGGGGAGATGGAATTCGCGGCTGTGACACGTATGTAAGCTCTGCCTTGAAAGTGAACTGCTGTAGGTCCACCGTCGCGAGGCACATGTTCAGATATGCGGGGGCGCATAGCGCAACATACGCCGTGTTCGTCTCTAAGGGGTTCGTCACTCTCGGATATGTTCTAACGCGCTAGCCTAGCTGAGGTCGTTTTCAGTCCTAAAGTACCGCAAGTCATGCGGCCAGTGATACGACGACACGGCGGGCGGCGGCATAGCAAGTTACGATGAAACTTTCCCTTCAGTGTGGCTTCTGGTACGTGTACTTGCATCGTTACAGTCAGGGTCAGCACTTACTACCATTCTTGTATCTGAGCCAGACTCGTGCTGCACACGGATTTTCCCTTGACAGTATCGTCGCTGCATGCGGGAATGATCATCCGGGCCGTACTGTGGGCACACCATGCCAGCGGGATGTGCTAGTCTCCGTGTGTACAATCGCAGTACGCTCCTCCTACGAGCGTGACGCTCTCACTACGTGAGTCCTATTGTGTAGACCACCGTTGCAGCTACCTCTGTACCTACGCAAAGTGGATGGCGACTCACGCGGGAATCATTCAGTTTGATTGGCCAGGCACTGGGAATGTTGCACATGCTCGTCCGACCACTGGCACACGCACACGACACGACATGCCTACAGGCGGTGGGGCTGGGACATGATTCCACTGCGAGAAGTACCTTGAAGATGCTATGGAAAGCCGAGGCTCAGTGAATTGCTCCATTCCAGCGTGGTGTGTCAAGGCACATTGTAAAGGGTACCACAGATACCGATGTCACGAGACGAGACATGGTAAGTCTATCCGCCTCTACTACAGAACAGTGAAGTCATGGTGTATTGACTTCATCGAATACACGGCAACTAGGATGTGGCTGTATATGCTGTGCTATACGAGAGGGGAAGCTGTCCTCTGCGGTGTTCGACCCGACCCTCAGCGCTCAGCGCTGAATGGCGCTGAATGCTCTGCCAACAGTGACAGGTGCCGGATTTATGTGCATCACATGAACGAGTATCATGAAGTCGTTCTTGAGAAGCTTGCAGGTGGATCCACTGGGGAGCACGATATATCCGCCTCGCGCGGAAGCAGGGAACGCTTCTCGGGGCTCGGTAATGCGCGTCGTGTTATGCTGCGGGACGCACCCTGTCGCTGCCGGTTCACCAGCTGTATATAAACCATTGGAGCTGATTGGACATTCATCAACAGCTACATACATTATACAGGCAGCGCACCTCTGGCAAGTACGTGATCATCAGCATTGCGGCGCGTCATCGCTAGTACTAGCAGAAGTGTCCCCCGTTCAAAAGGCAACGCGGAAGCGGAAGGTGACATACCTCGCATGCTCTCTGTTCCCTGGGGCGATCAACATGCGAGTACGCTCATGCGCACGAAGCGTCTGTTTCATATTCTTGTGCCTTCGTGCGCTCGTGCTGGCTGGACCAGTGAATCGGACCATCGACGACTACTTTGGAGATTCGGTGACTGGACGCAAGGTCAACTATACTGGATACTGGAACGTCGGACAAACATGCTTTGGTTGCGCCATACATCCGGATGAAAATGAGGCGTACGCGGGCACATGGCACGACGTGACCTCAAATTATCCGAATACCTCTATAGCGGACTATGTGACCATACAATTCAATGGTGCGTTCAAGGACTATACCTTGCTTCTTTAGGCCGTCATCAACATTGATCCTTGCGTTGCGTAGGAACTTCAGTATGGCTATACTGCATCATGGTCAACTATAATTCATTCCCTGCGCCCCTCCTGACCAGTGACCAACGTCAGCTTCGAACTAGACGGCGCGCCAGCCGGAGCGTACACCCACAATCCTAATCCGAATGACGCGCAGTTCATCTACAACGCCAACGTCTTCAGTCAGACAGATCCCGACAATGCAGAACATACGTTAGTGATGACCGCGATACAAGGCGCCCAGCCGTCTTACTTGCTGTTCGACTGGGTTCAGTACACGTAGGTTTAGCCGGTGATTCCTGATGCATAATCGTACTGAGTTGCGTATGTAGAATTGACGGTGGTGAGACTAGTAGTAGCACATCAATGACCACCACCTCGAAGAGCTCTGCAGCGACTCAAACAAGCCCAAATGATGCCAGAGCGACATCAACACACCGAAGTGAGTATTTCATTTCAACACTACCTATGATTAGCCAATCATAGCTATCGAGGCTCCCTTGTTGGTGCCATTGTCGGAGGCACAGTCAGCGGTTTCATCGTCTTCGTTATTGCCACCCTGTTCCTCCTGTGCCATCGCCGGCGCCGGCGAAGGGCCTCATCCGCAGACCCAGACGTGGATCGCACAGCAGTACAGCCATTTGAGGAATCGTCTCCGCATCCTATCCTGCTCCTCGTCCAATTCCTGAACCCGCTCCCGGCCATGTCCCCGCCACATCATCCCACGACGGAGCCCGGCAAGGTCGAAAGGCCTTCTCACAGAGCCCGTACTGAGGCTCGGGAGGTAGAGAAATATACGGAGGCCCGGCGTACAGACAACGCAGGCAACTTCTTGGCCGAACACGAAGACCTTAGGCAGCAGCCAATCGCGGCTTTGCACGCCAACCGGTCCACGGCAGGCGGAGAAGGAACACCGGTGCAGGAGGGCGAAGGCGTGATGGATGGCGCTGCCCCTCCGATTGGACGCCCCCGACCGCCTGCTACGAACAACACCGCCTTCAGGAGGGAAGTGGCGTCTTTACGTGCGGAGCTGGCCCGGTTACGAGCAGAGGGTATCGCAACCCTCGCAGTGGGGCCTCCTCCTGCATATGATTGAGAGGTGCTGCCATTTTTGTTGTCAGCAAGAAGCCACCAATTCCCGGTTGATAAGAACGTAGCAGGGACACACCCCAAGTCTGTACCGCTGTTCTGCTTTCATTCAATCTGCCATGGCGAATGTCATGTTGTCGAGGGGCTCACGATCCAGTTGAGCATGGTTAACATAGCCACGCCGACTCGGAGTTCCTTCTGGTAGACGCAGTGAATCCGCCGCTGGCTTATGCGTCAGTCGTTTCCGTTCTTGCCCCGGCAGATCGGCACGCCCTAAGTATGGGTTCTAAATAGAGATATGTTTGTTCGTACTCGATAGGTTTACAACATGTATATTTTCGTGAACGTATAATCAGAATGCATACAGTCAGGCCCGTTGGGCGAAATCAACAAGGGCACCCAATCCGACGATGGCGAGGTTGACTCTGTTCAGAGTGCCTTGGTCGAAGGCGACTGTCTTGGCCTGAGTCGCCGTGGCCGAGGGCGTCGCCAAGACCGTAGTGCTAGTAGAGATGCCAGAGTACGACGAGTACGAGCCGAACGCCAGAGTCAAGGTCTTGAAGCTTGAGGAACTTGAGAACGACGTAGGAGAAGAGTGAGTCGACGTCAGCCGATAGGTCGGAGTCGGGGCCCATCGTGTCGTGGTCGGGGCAGCATAGACGGTGTATGGAGTGTAGGCTGATGGAGTGTAGGCTGATGGAATGTAGGCTGATGGAGTGTAGGCTGCTGGAGTGTAGGCTGCTGGAGTGTAGGCTGCTCGAAGGTCGACTGCAGGCTGCGAGCCTCCGTCCTTTGCGAAGTCCCAGGAAGCCTTGAGGACGCCGAGGCCAAGGTCTGCAAGGAAGCCAAAGAGACCGCGGGAGAGGTCGAGCCCGCCGTACGGACAACCGGGGCACTATAACATACCCCGCCTTCAAGCATGACGACAGGTCCAGTGTGCCAGAGACATACCATGTCGGTGATTTTGGCCTGCGTGCTCTTGCTGCCGTACCAAATCGTAATGGTCTTGTAACAGTGGGCCCCGTTGTCCCATTGCTTCAATAAACGCAGTATGAGATGCCAGAATAACGGCCGGTTAATGGAAACGTACCGCAGCATTGAGCGCAACGACCTGGTTGGAAGTACCTGGTTCAGCCTCACAGCTATCTCGGTAGAGGTAAGAAGACGTACGAAGTCACCGTCCGAGTCGTAACCTCCACATGCGTTCTGTCCAGCGTCATAGTATGTGAGCCTTGCCCCGTCGAACCGTCGCTCCAAGGTCCCGTTGTTCTCGTCGGAATTGCGACCTGTCTGTCTTCTCCACGATGCGTGGTGCCTAGGTCTATGCATCCTAACATTCAAGTGGCCAAGCCCAAAACCCAAGAGAGAGAAGAGAAAGAGCGTGTAGAGTAAGAAACGGTGGTACATCTTGGACGTGAGCGCAGACGAGAGAGCGGGAATGCCCCGGAGATGGTGATGGTGGAGGATGGTCAGCCGACTTTAGACTCAGGCCACTGACCAGATAATGTTAGCCACAATTACTTACGTCATTTAACCCATAAGACTGATAAGTGTACTTGTGTACGTGCCGGCGTATTCACTCCAATACATACGAGTCTGATTAGCAACATGAACGTTGATTAGTTGTTGTGATTGTATGCGTACGGCACAAACGGGGTTACTCGTCTCTGTACTCCCAATGGCAGTCTCCTCTACCTTGCTCAATTGCAAATGTCCGTAGATGCCGCACATAGTACGCACATTACCTACATCAAAGTAGAGGCCGTAGTCGTCGAGCCAGGGTCTAATGCGTAGCCTTCATGCACTCGCATACGCGGGTGGTGGTCCCCACTCATCAGCAGTGATCCCCGCCTGCAATCGTGCCATCTCTCTCCGTAGTAAGCCCAATTCTCTCCGCAACGCTTCGTTCTCGAACTCCATGTGCAGTGAGTCTGCTGTTCTAGTTGCTGGTCTGCTAGTTGTTGGCCTGCTAGTTGTTGGAGCCCATGGGACGTCCTTCATCGGAGAGATGTCCGTACTCTCCGGAGCTTGCATGGGCTCTACGGGTGATGGCTCCAAGTCACTGGCGGCGCGCAGCCTTGCGACTCTACGCCTGAGGTCTTCTGCTTCGCGTGCGAGCTCGTTATTCTCTGATGCTGCATAATCATCGGACCCCATCTCCTTGTCCATGGATAGGGCGACGGGAGCCAGAGCATCGGTAACCACAGCAGTGGAGGAGGGCGTGGCACTGCTGATGTTCGATATCAACACAGCTGACGGTACGCTGCTGCGCCTGTCGAGTAGAGGCGCAGTAGGTTTGGGTTCTCGGTGGACTGCGGGCGTCACGCGGCGTGGCGCCCTCCGGCGTCGCCTCCGGCAATAGATTGCCAAACAAACGAGGAGCGCGAGGATGGCAACTCCACTGAGCACGGCGCCAGCGATCGCACCGACGGGGGCGCCTGCATAGCAGTGAGGCGGCGTGCAAGGCAGAGAGTTGGGTGCGGATGCTTACCATGGGAACCAGAGGAAAGCAAGCCTGTGCCAGTGGTCGTCGGGCCCGCTGAGGTCGTCACGACAGAACCTGTCCTTGAACCCGAGTTTCCGCTCTGATGGCCCGTAGACACAGACTTTGCGGTAGTAGTCTGTAGCCCGGACTTCGATTTGCTAGTGTTGCCACCTGTCGGCGTGTCTGCACCGGATCCCCCGCCCGTTATTGGACCACTGCTCCCAGAAGCGGTGCCGCTCCGGGATACACTTAGGGTACTGGGCAACGACAGCGTGGGTGTCTGCGACGGCGTCCTCTGTGTGGGGGTGGTCGTAGCAGGGCTGTCGTCGAATCTTCGTCCAGATTCGTGTGAGTCCACGCCGACGCGAATGCGAAGGGCGGCTTACGTGTACATAGCCCAGTCAAACAGTAACAGTGACGCTGCGGACCCTTGCACCGCTGCTATGACCAGTGTATGGTCCGTATTGCTAAGACCTGTCTTGCTGAACACGGTTTGGTTGTACAGGTACTGCGTGGCATTTGGATTAGGAGTATGGCTGAATCCTCCAACAGGGGCACCGTCGAGTTCAAAGCTTATGTTGCTGTAGATGGTTATATAGGGTTCGCCGGTGTTGACGAGAACGCAGAAAACCCATATCGCGGTTCCTAGTAGAGCATCATTCAACGAACTGCTGGACACACGGGAGAAAATACCATTGAGACACACCTTGGAAGCTCAAGCTGACTGAATGGGTGTCATTCGTCCCGCTGTCAGACGTGGTGTCGTGCCATGTATCATCGAAACAGCCACCTGGACTCGGTTGGACACGACACCCGGGGCAGGTTTGTCCGACGTTCCAAGAAGTCGAATAAGAGGGTAGAGCACCGGTAACCGAGTCTCCGTTCGTATCGTCAATTGTCCGATTGGATACCCCAGCAGAGACGGAGGCAGAAAAGAGAAGTGCAACGAGGGACGTGACCTTCAATGTCCATAGCCAAGGACAGCGACACAATGGGGGCATCTCGGTTGCACTGGAGGAAGAGGTGGGTCACAGACTCGGACTCAGAGCCTGAGGATCCTGCTGGCAGGTAAAGGACGCCCTGCAGACTGCCATCGCAAACGCGCCGAAGTTGGCTGTGCTTTAAGCTTCAAGATCCACTTCGGATCACCTTCTCTGGCACGACCGGGAACACTCCTTCTTCCTCAGGCTGTCGCCTCTCGAGTGATCATCATGTTGAACAGCAGAGAGAGAACGAAGCGCGCGTTTGCTCTTCGACAACTTGACAGATGCGGAGATAGACTCGGCAACATCTAGAAGCGGTTCAGGTTGCTGGTAAATAAAAGGCTTGATTTGTGAATATTCCGAGTCAATAGCACTCACGATACGGGTAGACGGCGCGCGTCCACAATGACAACATAAACAGTGCTTACCGTGACAGTGTTCGGTACGCTCCAAGTTGCCACTGGCACATCATGTTGCAACGGCTCTCGGACATACTCGGACTCGGAGTCGGCCCGGTTGGGGCTTTAAATGGTCAGTAGAGTCTTGAGAGAGTGGCTCTCTTCCGTTTCTCACCAAAGTATACTACTCGATAGCCAGGGCTGAAGTGTAGGTGTTTCCCCATCTCTCAGCCCCAATTGAACAATGTTCAAGTTGCGGAGTTAGTAATGCATCGAGTGGCTGAGCAGGGTCCGGCCGAGATCCCGGCCCGATACAGTCCGCTACCACGGTTGTATGGTGCCAATTACATCCTCTCTGGTTGTAACTGTAGTAAACCACCATTAAGTGTTCCAGTTCCTGCTGCATCCATGAATAACGAGGCAAGCTGACCCATTCGTCGAGGCACCAGGGGAATGGAAGCACTCCGTCAAATACTGGGCCCGGGGGAGGTACGTGCGCCACTCATCGCGGCCGCGTGGAGATGTGAATGGTTCGCGCTCGATGTTACCATTCGGAACGAGACCTCTCAACCCCAGCTATGTTCAGAGTCAGGTGAGCCGTTCACCAGACTTCCAGATGCGAGGATGCTTACCAAACGATACGCAGCTGGACGACTCGGAGGCGCGTGCTTCGCTTCGGAGCCACGCCGATACACTTCACGAACTCGACTATGAGCGCGACATCCTCAGGATTGAAGTAGGGAAGACGCTAGCAGAGCGAGACGACGCGTTGGAGAAGAACAAGAGCTTGGAGCAGACGCTACTAGTAGAGTCGCTGCGTCAGCCTGAGGAGGTGAGTGCTTCCCAATCAGTGGCACATCGTACAGCCACTGAGGAGTCGAATGGCAGCTGACCGAAGCAAGACAAGCAGCAGGGAGTCAAGACAGGTTATTGGCGTCTCTTCTGTGCCCGTTTGCCGAGATGGAAGCCAGCGTAGCTTCCGAGCGATGCGCTTGGACGCTCGCGCAGGAAGCGGCGGAGCGAAGTAGAAACGAACTAGAGCGCGAGCGGGACAGACTCAAGAGCGAGCTGCACTCTGCACAAGAAGAGTATCGATTTGTCGACTAGGTCAGAGTCCGCCCGTGTCAAATTCTCCTCCTTCGTCGGTGTGGACGCATCGGGCGCGCGCTCTCCGGGCGTGTTCGTGGAAATTAGCTCGGCGCAAGTGCTCGCCACTTTGATCTCTCTAGCCGGGGAGCCCTCAGCTTCACTCATGAACTCGTCTTTCAGACGTAGGCCCGGGTGTCATTTATCGTCCTGTTTATGCGTAAGAGACAACTTAGATGCGAAAATGATACGCAAGTAGTACTATCACTCCAAACGACGAATGACTCAGATGGGCAAACCGAATTTGAACGTCTTCTATACGGCAAGGACCATTGGTCAAATCAAATGAACGAACCGCTTGTCGCCGTGGAGCAGTGATAGTGCAACACAGCATAGTATCCGGTACTCCTGCCTGCTGAGACTGCATGACTAATTCTTTCGTGCAGCACAAACAATACCCCTTTCACGTATGGCTTGTTGTATGCATTGCTAGCAACTCACAGGCATATTTCATACATCAATGCCATGGGCTTGGAAAAACTCCTCATCGGCGTGCTCTGTCATCCCTATTTGATGGCACAGGTACGAACAGCCGTCTCCGAGTCCTATAGCAATAAATACTAGAAATCTGAATTGTGTGGTTGAATGCGAGTAGTAGACGCACTGCTCGAGTGTTGATGACTCGGGATGATCGACGGCTTCGAGGGACGGTAAGATACCGGTGGCCCCGATTTGCCACTGGATACTAGATGGTCTACACATACTTGCATCGCCTGAAATGCCATAGGCGCCTATAGATACTGCCGCGCACAGGAGACGGGTCCCAGCGTCCTAGAAATGCCCTGGAAACTGCCCCGAAAATTGTATGTCAGTCTCGCATCAGAAATATCGTCAACTAGCACGCACCTACTGATCACTGGTATGCAGGGGGCAGATCTCTGAGCTCCTCCGTCTCTGCCAGCAGCCGAGTCAACTCCGCCCTCAGAACTGCCATGTCGCTTCTGAGCTCGGCCTCAACACCGCCATCAATGGGTGGTCCGAGTGCTACTGCTATCACGCGGGTGGGCTCTGGCGTGTCGCAAGCGACCGTTTGTACTTTGCGTAGCACTCGGATATCCCGCTTCATCCGTCGCATCTCGCGTAGGAGGGTGTCGTAGTCGGGGCGAGTATCGATAGTACTATTGATTTCTGAAGACAGCGTCTCGCTCCCCGGCGCGGAACCCTCCGTGGATTGGGCATTATGTGGTCCTTCGGTATCGCTGTGATTTGCTACGGGACTGAGCGAGTCATGGCTGCACAGCGGTTCACCGCCTTGTTCCAATGTCTGGGGATAGCATGCGCGATTTTGTGCCTTCCTTCGTCGGATAAATGTCGCAAAGCATGCCAGTGCGAAAACAAAAGCTGCCCCGCCGACAACGCCGCCGACAACGTCGCCGACTGGTACGCCTGGATATCTATCAGGCATACACCGAGTAAGTGCGTAGTCAGTAGTCGCCACTCACCTGGATGTTTAGCCGTAGACAGTGTAGGGGCACTGATTGGTGTAATTGTAGCAGAATTTGAAGGTTTCGAGCTGGTCTGTGTGGTCACTCCTGCCAGCGGCTGAGAGCTAGAGGAGACAGATTCCACATATCTACGAGTGGTACGAGCATTAGTTCGCACAGTAGATGAGTGCAGTGATACACGTACGTGTAAGTTGCATAGTCGAACAACAAGGTCGACGCGGTCCAACCTTGCATTGCTGTCATAGTGAACGTGTGGAGATCGTTGCTCAGGGACGAGGTCGTATAGACCCGATAATTATAGCCAAACTGGTTGGTGTCCGCGTTAGTGTTGTTTGGGAATGTTGCGTAGCTGGTTTCGCCATCGAGGACGAAACTCAGATTGGTGTGCCACGACAATGGACCTTGCAACACCACGATGGCATAGACTTCGAGAGATGTCCCTATATACACCACGCGAAGCGCATCAGTATCCGAGTCTTGGATGCACTCGCCACTGCAAACTTACCGATAAACTCAAATGAGACACTATGGCCCGCATTGATAGCACTCGCAGTATCCATAGACGAGCAGCTATTCGATGATGTGTCGTGCCATGTCCCGTTGTGGGCCTGTGACACGTTCGGATTGAGGTAGAGGCCTGTACGATTTGGGGAGTTCACATTGGCACTCCAACAGTCGATGTCTGAATAGGTCGGTATCGCTCCGGTGACAGAGTCACCGTATGTATCGTCGATTATCCGCGTCCCCCCCAAAGCAAAAGCTAGCAACCGGAAGCAAGCAAGCAGCAGCAGGTGACGCGTCTTAGCAGCATTTATACGCAACATTTTATCCACTTGTGCTTGTAGGATGGCCTTTGGATATCAAGGTTCGTCGGGGGTGAGTGACGGAGACGATTCATGGCATAACGATGCCTAAATACCGCACAGTATATCATCAGCTTCCAGGTCTGAAGAGGACATGATGATCAGAAGAGTGACTGGACAGATGGACACTGTGATGCTCGCGAACTATGGTAGAAGCGCACTTCCGACGTACACAGAAGCTTCATAAACCCCGGGCCTCACAGAAGTGTTTTGGGCAGAGGCAAGGTTTACCATATACGACCGTCCTCGTCCCTCCCGAAAAGGTCGTATTTTCGATCTGCCTAGGGGAGACAAGGTTAACCAACCCATAGTGCACGGCCTATTTTGCTTGTATGTCACCTGTAGGAAGCCAATGTCACTACCACTGATATGGTGCTGTCGCCACGTCCATACACATTCAGAGTTCAATGTGACAGATTTCAGAATTTCCGATGGGTCACGCCACCGTGACGAGCGGAACGTTTTCACATGTACCGGCCAAGTCCACCTTTTGATTCTTGGGTGGTTGTGTTCAAGGTTTACTGAAGGCTCTGGAGGTTGTGGTGATTCGTCGGTCCTTCACTAGTGCGTGAGAGCCCGTTCCATAGCGGTAAACGACGCAGCGTAGTGCCAACAGCATTGGAGTAGAGTGACGTAAGCTACAGCATCTGATGAACCTTTCGGAACTCTAACCCATGACGTCCTTCTACCATAATAGTAGCCTTATCTCTGCTACCTGGTCGCCCGTCGAGTAACGGAGGATCTTGATGGGGTATCTTATGCGAATCGCGCAAGGCTTACAGCAGATTGCGAATGTAATGAGAAGCGCCGATTCTTCTGACACGTCTCGCGACGCGTCGACCTTCCGACGCGAGTATCACAACCATAGAAAGTCATCGGGACGTTTACGGAGGAATTTGAAAGCACTGCACACTCCATACAACATGCATGGTCGCCTCCCGTCTATATAGGCTGATGCAGTGGGCGATCCTATAGTGCTTCAGTCGCCGTGCGTACCAAACAAAATTGTTCATCACCCTCGGGTCAAAAATCCACACACTATCGCGCACCGAAACAAGGAGATAGGCAACTAAGTATACGCAGGAGGCGGCACCATCGAGATGGCCTGCTCTCGTAGCCTCGCGATCTCCTGCTCCATATCCTGCCGCAGGGTCTCGATTTGCGTTTGGAACATCGTGGTCCGCGACGACGACCCCCCGTTCTCATGGGACTCGGAAGTATGATGCCCGGGACCCGAAGACGAGCCATGTCCGTGCTCAGGGGACCCGCTCGGTGCCTCCCGTAGGGCGGTGCCCGAGCTCTGGCGCAAAACGGAGCGCGCGTCTACTTCTGCGGAAGACGGGTCTGCGGCGGAGAGCTTGCCGAGGAGGTTCGCCGTGCTGCACTCGCTGTTGGCACTGAGGAGGAGGGTGCTGCAGTGCGACGCTGACGGGACATCGGTGGTGATCATCGTTGGGTGGCTGTGTCCCGACACGTTTCCGAGCCTGAACCGCGTGAAGCGCCGATTGAACGCGCCCAAAGGGCTCACACCCTCGTCGCTGTCCCCGTCATGGTCGGCGAAGTCATAGGGATTATTGCGGTGGGCGTTCGTCGTTACCTGCGCTTTGTGTTCACGTGCCTTCCGCCGGGCGTAGAGGAGCAGTATGATGGCTATTGTCCCGAGGATGGCAACAGAGCCACCAGCTGCCGCCGCGGCAATAACGATAATGTTTGGGTGAGACTCTTGGGACAGTCAGTTGTGTGGTACACTCGACATTGGAAGTTATGACTGACCACTACCCGACTGTGCAGCTCCCACGATCGAGGGCGCCGGCAGGGCTATACTGCTAGCCGTACTGTCAGAAGGCACTGTTCCTGAGGTCCCTTTTCGTGAGTATGGTCATCAGCAAGGCCGCGAGGAATGGTAGCAAGAGAGTACTTACGTGTATGCAAGGGTTCTGTTAGCGTCGATGACCTACTAACAGTGCTGCTCGAGCTCGTAGCATTTGACCCCCCTAACAAAGGAACACGACTTTGAGACGTGCTGGTGCTACTAGCACTTGAGCTAGCAGTACTACTCAGAATCGACTGCGAGGAGCTGGTTGAAGTCATCGCAGAGCTAATCGAGACCGGCTGATAGCTTGAGAAGGTTTCAGAGCTCAGATACAGACAAGAAGCATAAGTAGACTCACTCGTAAGTAGCATAATCAAACAACAAGGTCGAGGCCGATGAACCTTGCCCAGCCGTCATAGTGAACGTGTGTTGGGTGTTGCTCAATGACGATACGGAGAACACCTGCACATTGTATTGGTACTCGTACGTGTTCCCATTGTTGGTTGAAGAGGTGAATTGTGATTGGGTCTGGCCGTCGAGGCTGAAACTGATGGTTGTATCTCGCAAAGTTGGTCCCGAGGTCACCGTAATGCAGTAAACGTTCAGCGATGTCCCTGGAGGAACCAGAGCGGCGGGGTCAGCGTGCGTAATATAAGCGAAGAGAAAACCCTAACCATTGAAGGAGAAAGTAACACTGTGGCCTGCGGTCCCGTTGTTCGATAGAGCGTTGTTGCATACGTCCGACGTCGTGTCGTGCCATGTGCCATTGTGCGCCTGCGATGCTTGCGGCTGGAGAGTGCACGCGGAGCATCCCGGCCCTTTGTTCCAGCAGTCAGCACCGTCGCTGGAATATGACGGCTGTGCTCCCGTCACCGAGTCGCCGTATGTGTCGTCGATGTAGCGAAGCTCCCCACGGACGCGCTGCGCGACATGCAGAAGAAGGACAGTGATAAATAAAGGGAATGAAAACGAGTGGAGGAGGGAGCGCGGGGGCGACATCGTCCTCAGCAGAGACGGAGAATGTTGGGGAGGATGGAGAGAAGAGAGCCGAGTGTCCCTCTACGCTGCCTAGAGACGGGACAACTTAGAGAACAGATGCAGGGCTAAGCAACAGGCTTCCTGGATCATCAAATCATGCAAGAATCAGTTCGACCTAATCCAGACGATGCCCCTGGCATGTCTAGACGTGCGTTTCGCATCGTCGTTGAGTGAAATTGTATAGCGCTGGCTAGCGTTAACGGTCTGGCGAGTCCTCGTACTTGTATTATGCATAGCGGAGGAGACGCAAGGTTGTCAAGCCCGCAGGTTCACAGGCCAATGAGCAATCGGGGCCTGGTTCATGACAGCAGACTCGGACGTCCATCTTCCTTTCCGAGATGATGTGACTGAGACTTGTCAACCGTCAGATGGAAGTGCGCGACCCATTGGCCTCAATATCAGAGACTCCACGATACAAGATTCGCGGACGCCGGCGGTTGTGTTCATTGGGCTAGACATTGTCAACAAAGAGCCGCCTTTGAAGGTGCTTTCTGGGGTCATGTACCTGTCAGTCAAGCTCGCAACAAACTGGATAATCGCAAGGGTTAACCACCATCACTTACCAATCATACGATGCAAACAGTTGAACAAGATGTGATCCAACGTAGCTGCGTGGAAGTCCTCGGGTCTACCCAGTCGTGACGGCCCGTTCAGTGCCAGCAGGTTACCGTGAGATCTAGCAGCAGCTGGCAGTACTAGCCGTGTATGCCAGCTGTCCTACATGCGGCAGCGAGGGTGATGTGACGGTACGTGCGAGCCCGAATGCCAGCGACATCGTTGAACTATGACAGTGTGTTGGTTGGACTGGTCCCCGAGGCCAGGTGTGTGACGAAAACTTGACGATAAGTAGGCGCCCTTGAACGCCACAGTTCGGATCAGTGTTAGCGCCGCCCTCGTGACTCGCGAATAAATACTGCTATCATTTCTTATCATTTCCTCTACTCTTCCTAAGTACAGAGCTAGTACGCTTGCTACTACCAACGATCCTTGTCATCTCACTGCGACCGTTAAAATTCGAACTCAACCGTATCGGTGGCACGTCTTCAATATGTTCCGCCCCTTGGCTGGCTACTTCACATCGGTGTGGCCAGACAGGTTTGCGTCATGACGATGATGGTAAACGAAAACAACAGTATGGACGTAATACAATTCATCTTGATAGCAGTCGACGGGACAAAGGGCACACTGGGTGCGGTTTCCGTTCGCATACCGTGACGAGCCGCCGCGGTCGTGATAGGTCGTGATGCGGCACCCATTCCGCGGCCGTTCAGACCAGCCTGTGGATTTCCTACGTATGTGGTCTCAATAGACATCGATGACCTTCGTCATGATGCATACTTGCATCAGACTTTCTCAGCTGGCAGTGTTCCTGAGATAAGTACGTTTCTCAGCGGACTACCAACTATATCGAGGACACTTACTATTGATCGTACGCAGGCGGTGGCTCCCTGAATGCGCCCTCCGTCTCGGACCGCAGCCGGGCCATCTCAGCTCTCAACGATTCCACCTCTCGCCTAACTTCTGCACCAATCTCAATCACGATGGACTGTGACAACCGTGATATTACTGTGTCGGTTCTCGTAGACCCATCCGCACTCCGAGCCTCCATATTGGTGTGGTTGTCGCCGTCTGGTATTTCAGGATGCGCCTCCGGATGTTGCATTCCGTTGCGGTCGTGAGGGACAGTGTCGCTAACTCGGGAAGGTGATATTGTTGCAGGGTCATGGGTGAGATCATCGCTGACTCGGAAGGGGGGAGTTATTGACTCGGCGGACAGGGCCGTATTACTAGGATCCCCTGCGGCAGCCGTAGCCGTACCTAGGGAGTCGGCTTCGGGATTCGTATGGTCCGAGAACGGCTCAAAGGGTGGATTTGACATAGCAGCAAGGCAGCTTTTTTGGCAGCGACTCTGTGTCTTCCTTTTGTGAAGGTAGCATGCGAGGCATGCGCATGCCAAGAGAAAAATTACACCGCCTGCCACAGCACCTGCGATGATGCTAGCTGATATGGATGTGTCCGGTCATATCAGACCCAGGTGGCGCAAAGGTAAGCCTAGCAGCTACTACTCACCGCGGCGGGGCCTTTTTTCACCATTACTGAGAGAAGTGGCGCTAGGACTGGCTGTCGACTGACCGAGTGATCGGGATGCGCTCCATACTGGCGGATTTGAGGAGGGTAGCCTCGTCGTACGCACACTCGTCGCGAGAGTGCTCTCCGACTCGGACGAGCTCCTACCCATCGCTTGAGCACTGGTCTCCTCTAAAGATGGCGATGCACTCAGGCTCATTGTGTTTGCACTTGTCTGCGAGGAGGTCCATGACGACTCGGAGCTCGAGTCTACTGTGCTTGGTTCGTGGGTACTAGCTTCTGATGTCGTGGTTGTATCACTTTCGTATCTGTTGAAACTCAGCGAGCTGACTTGCATCCCAGCCAAACACTCACATATAGGTCGCGTAATCGAATAATAAGGTTGAGGCGGATGTGCCTTGGTTAGCCATCATTGTGACCGTATGTTCTGTGTTGCTCAAAGCTGATCGATTGAAGACCAGCACATTGTACTGGAATATGTACGTGCTAGAACTGAGGCTAGGGTAGATGAAAGAAAAGAAGAAATCATTGTCCAGGTTGACGGATAAGTTGGTAGGTCGCAAGGATGGTCCTGAGGTTACATGGATACAGTAAATGTTCAACGACGTTCCTATGGGGTTGCAATCAATACGGGGTGATCAGCGTGTGTGTTGCGCACCATAGCAGTCACCGTACCAGTGAAATTGAACGAAACACTATGACCCGCGCTACTCTGGTCAGACACGGCATTGTTGCACATGTTCGATGTTGTCTCGTGCCATGTGCCGTTATACGCCATGGAGGGGTCCGGCTGGAGGACGCATGCAGCACAACCCGGGCCTTGGTTCCAACAGTCCTCCCCATCGCTAGAATACGAGGGCTTCGCACCAGTGACCGAGTCACCGTACGTGTCGTCGATCGCACCAAGCTCTGCGCGAGCGGCTGGTGCGGTATGTAGAGCGGGAGCGATATGCAGCAGAAGCGAAAGGTAATTAACAACGCGCCAAGGAGACAGCATCCTCCGAAGAAGCGAGAGAAGCGAGGCGATAGGAGGAGTGCTCCGAGTCGCACCCCCGCTCTCATTACATGCAGGTGAGAGTCATGCGAGCAGATGTTAGTTCCGCTCATGGCTCGATTCGACCTGTTCCAGGTGATACACGCATTGCAATTGATAGCGACCATGATCACCAGAAACCTGACGGGATGCCTGTGTGCGTACACTTCGTGAGTGACTGCGATGACCTCATCACGCTACTTCACGAAGACGCAACTTTTGGGTATCAGACCGGCCCTGAGTACTGAGTAGCCATGATTGCGAATGGTCCAACTCACTCCGAGCCGACTACAATATCAGTACATGCCGAATACTGATGGGAGCTCCGGTGGGGGCTACCGCCAGGCAACTTGAATGCAAGCTGACATCGGCCCCGAGTTGCCGTATAGGCTAGCTTGTTGGGATGCAGCCTGATGATGGTCTGTCCAGAGACATATATCAAGTACAATGTAGAACAGAACAATGCTAACTTTGTTGTTGTTGTTGTTGTTGTTGTTGTTGTTGTTGTTGAATCCCTAGCAATGCCAATATCAATCGTCAGCAGCACTGCTGATGTAGTGTAGATGAGATGCCAGTGGCATACCTTGGACCATGGCCATTCGAGAGAGAAGGGCAGATACATAAGGCATCGAGGGAGCTTTCCGAACAAGTATAGTAGGTTCTCATCGGGGAGCGACAACATTCAATAAGCAGTACCGCAGTAGCAACACTGACACCCCTGCCCTACGATCCTCTCAGTGACGTTCCAACTTCAACTCCTCCTTCGATCCAGAGGAGGGTATCTTGCACAGCTCCTCGGGCGGCGACGAGGGAGGATCAAGTCTTGGCTTCTTGAGTGCGAGTGTCAGGGAAGATGGGAAGATGGTAGACAGGATCGCCCTCATCCTTTGGAGGCAAGTGCAAAGTCCTCACCATCAGTGGCGACTGGTCCCAGTTGGCTCCCCGATCGGCTTTCCTCCGTGTCATCCTCATGCTGCAACGACTTGTGCACCTCCGACAGTGCAACAGGGTGCGCCTTCAGACGCGCGATGCATCTGTCGAACGCTTCGAAGACCAATTTGTATATGGCCCCCGAATCCGTAGAGTGCTCCTGGTAAGCCTTCACTAGGATCCGGAGGAAGTCGGTGATAAGAGGCTTCAGCGGGGAAAAGAACTCCGATACGTGCCCGACGAGAGGAGGTTTTTGGAAAGCCACTTGGAGCATGACTGCCTGTTTAGCGATGGCCATAGTAGTGTGGCTGTCCTCGAAAAGAGTCTTGATGTCCCTACGGAGTTTATTCAACTCCCACGTGTCCTCCTTCGAATGCATATCGCGTCTCCGTCGAGCCGGACCATCTCGAGCGACGCATATCCAGACGAGGACCCAGCAAAGGCTTTCCAGGTCATGGATGAAATCGTGCAGCGGGATGACTCGGACTGCGCCTTTATTGTCGTCGTCGTCGAAGTAGTACTCCTGCGTCAGCAGCTCTGCGGAAACAAATGGCAGAGTACCCTGTATACATGTTAGTGCGGTGGGCAAGCGGCAGTGGAAGATACACACAGTCAAGGGATCTTGAGGTATGACGTCATGGGTCGATCGTACAATGGCGTTGTCGAAGTCGATGAGGATGCCATGTCCGTCGACGAGCATCAGTAAGTTCTCCGGACTTATATCACCATTAGGACACCCTTCTTGTAAGCTTCGTGATGACCTACAACCACAGATTGAACCGATAGTCAGACACAGCAAGATAAATGAAGGAGACAAATACCCTTTATAGCATCGCGCATCATGGTGGCGAGTTCCAATGGGGACCGAGCGGACTTTGCTGGCCACCCATAGGTCTGAATTCTAATCTAAGTCTTGGATGTACTCGCGCCCGAGGCGGGGGCCCTGCTTCGTTGGCTTGCGGTAGATCTTCATCATGGACTATGTAGCGTGCTAGGTGTTGAGGATGGTGCTTCAAGCTTCTTTGGCATAGTGCCAGTGCTCATAGTCGTGACGGTCCATTTCCATCGATACCAATACTGTCGACGCCAGGCATCACGTGCACCACTAGTAATACTCCCGGGCCGGACCCCGGAGCACTGAGGTATATTGGGTATTAGCAGTAGTACTTGCTACTCTCAATCTACTAGCTGACACAGAGCTGTCCGAGTCCCATGCAACGTTCAGGGCAGAAGGGAATTCCCTATGTACTAGACAGAACGTGTGTACCTTACAGTAAATTTGCAATATGAATGTCTCCCTTGATCGTCTGCGAGAAGGGAAGGACCTCGTAGAAGCATTGTACGGTGATTTAACACCAATGTTGATTGGGTGAGGCCGTGTCTACCGACCGATAACTGTACAGACCGCCCAATTTGTCAGTCGTACGGATGTTATTGTGTCCAAAAGCCACTTACCGTGGTCAACACCACGATAACACGTCTCCACGCCTTCCTCACAGAAGTGGAGCAACGATACGAAGATTCACGCGGCAGAAGAGTTGGTACGACATACAAAACGTTACACATTGCGTTCTCATCCAAGTATCGTACACAACACACGTGTGTTTCTACAACCAACACAAAAGGGGGAGTACATATACACATTACCAGTCGAAGAGTCCGGCGGGGGGCCAGGCGGTGGCAACGAGGGGAGGAGTAACAGCAAGGAGGGTCACTGCACGAACGAGCGCAGCAGAGCATACAGTGCATGCTGTCGAGAGACAGGGCGACGAAAAGCGGCGAGCGGGGCGGCAACGAAAGAGGGACAACGGGCGGCGTCAGCAACAACACAGCAACAACAGAAGCCAGGGTGCCGAGGTCGACGGGTGATATAGTACAGGCTGAGGTGAGGTGAGACCTAGGGGGACAACGGCAGGGTGGTGCTTCCGGGATGAGACATTTACAACAGTCTAGATGATGGTAGTCGAGCAGACAGCGCGTGCGCCGAGGCGGGGGCACGCCCGATGGCGACAGTGATATGGTACAAGAATAGCGCACGCGCTGCCCGCGCCACCGCTCAGTGGCAGGTGATGAGCAGGACGTTGAGCCCCGCGTCCTTGACCGCCTTCGTGGGCATGCGCTTGCCCGCGCGGATCTCGCGCATCAGCGAGCCGCGGTCGCGGTGCATCACCTGGCGGAGCGCGTCGAGGCCCTGTCCGCGCACGGCGAGGTAGTCGCGCACATTCATGAAGACCTGCGACTTCAGCATCGCCTTCGCCGCGCGCATCGAGTGCGGCAGCGACGGCAGAGAGTTGAACGAGAGTGGGGAGGACGGGTTGAAGGCGGAGGGGCACAGGCCAAGCTCTACGATGAGAGCCTGGAGGAGGCGCAGGTGCGCGGCGCCCGACTTCGTACTCGGGTTAGAGAGGAAACTACGCCGATCCATCATCAGCGTGTGGAAGCACTACGGTGGATGGACGACTCACCCGTTAATGAAACTGACAGCGTCCTGGTAGGCACCCGTCACCGCGAGATCGCCCGCCTCCGAGACATCGTCAACGATGGGGCGCTCGCCCAAGCCAGCTGCGACGGGTGGCTCGGTCTGCTCAGGCGTCGAAGCACGCCCAGCGGCCTTCTCCGTCTGCTTCTGCGCCTTCCTGCGCTCTTTCCTCTTCTTCACCTTATCCTTCTTATCCGAAGGGACGTTCTTCGGAGGCACCCTCGCGTTCCACGCAGACTGACGTGCGGCTGCGTAAGGCTGCTCTCGCTGGGCATCCGGTGCCATCCGGTCCCTGGGATTCCTGAACCTCCTCGGCTGGACCGTCGGTGCGGTGGAGTGGACTGGGTGCATGCCCAGTGCGCGATGGAGGTTGAAGCGGGTGGCCGTTGGCGAAGCGATGTTGATGGCTTGTCCGTGGGCCCGAGAGATGTTGAGCGACGAGATCGCAGCAGAGAGCTCCGCCTCGATCTCCCCGCGGGAGTCGGAGGACGTAGCATCAGAGCTTGCAGGGGAACGAGCTCTGCTCATGACGATGTAATCTCCGTCAGAGAAGACGGCGGGCGATCGGGCGCCGCTGGCTAGTCCGCGCTGGGAGACCATACCTGAGACGATAGACGAGGAGAGACTAGAGACCCTGTACAGGATCTCCTCCTCGTCCGAATAAAAGCCACCTGAGGCGGCGCCGAACGTATCTGCCCACGAAGTGCTTCCTGTGGTGGATCTGGCCGAGATATAGTCGTAGGACATGATGGATGCCGGAGAGAGCATCCCCGGGCTTGCGATCCTTGGGCTTGCAATGCGGGAGACCATGGCGATGGCAGGTCGATTACTTGGAAAGTTGGTTCTTGACTAAATGAAGGTGCTGTCGTAGAAAGGCTGGTGACCGCCGGGGCGAATGGTGCCGGAAGCTGAGGAATGAGATCGGGCGACTGCGGCCTGGACGTCGCTACGGATCCCTGTGGGGGCTATCAGTGTCGAAGTTGGGATGCCAGGGTAAGAAGACGCGCGGGTTTAGTATACAAGTGATAAGAGAGGAGTGCGAGGCCCACACGAGGTGGAGGTGAGGAGGAGGAAAGGAGGCGACGATGCCGTTGCGGACGGTAGGCACGCGGGGAAACGGCCTTGCCAAATCCGGAAGGCGCGTGGGCGACATTGCCCGACACGTGCCCGACCGAAGTGCACCCTCTCGCTCCGCCGCAGGCACCGCCGTAACCATCCAAGCCTCGTCCCAAAATATCAGCACCAATTATTGGATTATCTATTACCGGTCGGTGCTGAGAATGATCTTGAAGTCAAGTACACTGCGCCGCAAATATCAAGGTCCTTACGCCCGTGGCCCTGGGTCGACAACTTGGAGTTCATGCATCATGCATCATGTTTGCCCTCATGGCAGATAAGCAAGCGTGAATGTGGACCAGCGGAGTGAGGAATTGACATGACCGGTGATGTCGACACCTTCGACGCCGACGGAGGACACCATTGGATGCTTGGTACGCACCACATTGGTCACCATTGAGCCGGTGTGTGCGAACAGTTGAGAAGGGCATTGTACTCCTGAGATCGCATTACCCTCCATCGGCACTAACTTCGTTTGACTTGCAACATGCAAAGGACACGAAAGGACACCTGCAGAGCGTCTGGCAGCTCGCAGAGTCTCCGACCGACCCAAGCCTCAGGTAAGAGGGGAAGTGAGCCTCCTGTAATCCACAAATACGTAAGTACACACATCACACCTTCATGAGCGTATCTTCCAATACACCACGCTATTCCCCCATCCCGCAACGGCCGTCTGCTCGACGTCCACGCCCTTCTTCCATACCCTCCCCTGCAGGTCACGCACCTCGCCCGCCTTCCTCCGCGCAAGCAGGAACCGCTCGCCACCCCCGCTCTGTAGCGCCGTCGGCGACGCGCTGCTCCCGCGGCGCCCGTTCCCGAGCTGGTACTCGTAGTTCGCACCCCACGCGAGCAGGTCGCGCCCCGCCCCGCCGGGGCCGCCGCGCGCGAGCGTGTCTAGCGTGAGCAGGACGTGCCCCGTCGGCGAGACCGAAATGTCGTGCGGCATGATCGGCTGCAGGTTGTTGTGCTTCTCGCTATCTGCAGATGCGCGTCGCTTGCGTCAGAGTCTGATCGAACGCGGAGGCGGAGGAGACGGAGGAAGGGCACCCACATTCGAGGAGGCCGCTCACGGCGCGCAGGCGCACGGGGGTGCCCTGCGCGTTGCTGAATTGTGCGTTGCCGAGCCCGCCGAACTGGCCGTTCCCGCACGCGAGCACGTCGATGTACGGGAGCGCGCTCCCGTCCGTGCGCTCGACCTTGAAGAACGTCAGGTCGCCTCCGGCATATACATCCAGGCACGTCGTGCGCATCCCCGCGGGCGTCGACCGCCAGAGGATCACCTCCGTCGGAACTGTGATGGTGTCGAGCGACACCTCCCGGCCGAGGCCGATCTGCCTACACGTTGTCGCTCGATCAGGGTGGTGCTCAGGAGAACTCATGCAGAACACGATGCGCACCCGAACTCGTTGGCACCCCATCCTAATACTCGCCCTGACGTCGTTTTGGCGAAGCTACTCCGCGAGCCGGCGGCGATGGCGTCAACATGCACGCCACGCAATGCGGGCACCTCATACAGCTTGTCCGAGAAGCGAAGGCTTCGATCATCTAAGCTCGCAAGGAGCGCTGAGTTTTGGTCCTTCGATTCATTAGACGATGGTGCCTGCCGGATTGCGGGTGTAGATTTCGCATATGGATCTGTAATAGACTTCGGGATAAGCTCAAGTGAGAGGCGCGCATGGCCGAATGGGTGTTCCGCAGAGGCTGGAGCAGGAATATCGAACTTGCGGACCCCCAGCTGCCCGTGCGTATTCGCCTTCAGCGTCACTGGATGCGCGAAGGTACGCCCAGCGGAGGTCAGGGCGAGCAAGTGGTCAGATCCCGCGGCAATCTCGACGAATCTACAGAACTAAGGCTCAGGAGGACCGCCTCCGGATGCAGTGGGAACTCACTTTTCTCCCCATCCAAGCTTCGCGTCCGGCGTGATGACCGCGAAGTCCCTGTCTTCCTCTTCTCCCCATAACCATCCCGTGCCCCACCAGGGCGAGCTCGCCGGCGTCGGCATGCCTGGCCGGAGTGCCTGTTCGTCCGATGAAGAAGACAGCGCATATACATGCCCAGATGCAGACAACGCATACACGCGGGTCGGCGTGAGTTGGAGGCGGACAATGTTCTGCGGCCATAGTGTCAGACACTGTAACGCTAGAAGATGAGACATACGGACGCACCTTTCCTCGTAGCGTACGAGTTGGCTTCCCGGAAGAGGACCCAGGCCTGCGCTCAAAACCATCACCCCATTGGTAGACGTCGCCGCGCGCGTCGACACAGGCAGCGTGTCGCTCGTGGAGCACTAGTTCACGCAACGCGACATTCTCCAGCCAGTTCGCCACAGCAGGCGTGCGTATTGACTCTTCTACATCCTCAGATATTGACAGGACATGAGACCTGCAATAGCCCACATCTACTGAGTTTATCATTGGGAAGCATGTAATGAGGATGCGCACTTGTTCGATCCCCACACCAAAGTCTCAAGCTTATCAGCGCTGTTCGGGAACTGCACAACAGACGCGGGTGACTTCTGTGGACTGTCCGCTACGGTCGTGATTGCGGGTGGCGCGTCGTTGTGTATGGTTTCCCGTGTCGAGTACCAGACCACTCCCGCCGTGGCAGCAGCCGTCGAGGCTACCAGCAGCGTTCGCCCCGTCCCCGCCGCTTTCGCCGCATGATTGTGAAGGCCGCGAGCAGCACGAGACAGCCTCAGTGCCCGTCCTGATTGTCGAAGCATGGCGGCAAGGATGATAAGTAGGAGAAGGAGCCCGGGGCCTGCGGTGACGATGACCGTCTGGCGTTTTCAGCCTGAGCGCCGACGCCACCTGGATCGGAAACGCCCACGTGATGTAAGAGTACGCGTCGGTGGCACGACACGTTGTCGCCTGCGGTCTATCATCAATCCTACTTCGCGACTTTACCCCCACCTAATAATCTTCTAATCCTAGTCATTGCGCGGTCAAAACGCAGCGCGGGCGGGTCAGGGAGAAATCAGTAAGCATCAAATGCATGCCGGAGTGACATTAGATGGAAACTACAAGCCCGTTGAGTCCACTCAAACCTCGGATTACAAAAGTGTCAGCTTGTTGACGAAGTGAGACGAAGGCGAGTGCATATCATCATAGGTAGACGTGGAGGTAGCACGACGAACTGAATCTTCATACAGGCGGACATACTCGTACAGACCAGTGATAATAGAAGACGGGACCGAGGGGAGGGATAGGATATAAAAGAAACTAATAATGTAACCCGACAGAGACAAGAGACAAGAGGAACGGTGGTACACACGTCACTTAGACGACGCTAGACTCCGGCTGTATGTACGATGGTCAGACATATACCGAAACGGAAAAACAATGGTCACCAACCTTCTTGGCTCTTGACCGGGGCTTAGCACTCGCCGCCGACTTGGGCTTGTCCGCGGCCACCTTGGTTGCCACTGCCTTCTTCGCTGCAGGCTGCGAGGAAGTTGGGTCAGTTTGACACAACGCACAGCATGCGTCGAATGTACAAACCTTCTTAGCGTTGGCCCTTGCACTGGACACCTTCTTAGCTGGGGCATCCTTCTTCATCCGTTTCGAAGGTGCAGAATCGGCCTTCGTGGTCGTCTTCTTCGCATCAGTGGCTTTGGTCGCCTTCTTCGCAGGCGCAGCGGCAGCCTTGGGCTTCTTCGCGGGCGCATCAGCCTTCGGCACGGGCTTCTTTGCCGTCTTAGCAGCAGCAGGCTTAGCGACCTTCTCCGCCTTCTCCTTAGGTGCCTTCTCGCCAGCGGGATGTGCGTTCTACAGGGTCGGAGTCAGATGGCGCACAAGTGGCAAAGGGTGGGGGAACCAACCTCGTTGGCGGCGGGCTTGTTCTTGGGGGGAAGCTTGACCTTGCCGGACGGCCCCTTAGGGAGGACGAAGATGCCGTCCTTCTCACCGGAGGTGATAGCCCGGTTCAGATGAGACGCGTTTGCAGCATTGTTCTCGAGGTCGAGCTTGTACTTCTCGCTGATGTACTGTAGCACATCCCATGAGAGCATGAAACACTTCGAGAAAACGACCACGTACCTTCTTGATGGTGGCACGCGACACACCAGTGCGGGCCTCCTCCTTGTGGTCAATGATACATTCCTACCATGCCATATGATGTCAGTGACAGATCGCAGTACGTACATCAATGGTCTAACCTTGATCATATCTTTGAAAGATGGGTGAGCAGCAGTAGCGGCAGCCTTCTCCTTGCTGGCAGCCTTGGTAGCCTTCGGCTTAGCAGCCTCCTTCACCTTGGGGGCGGCTTCCTTCGACTTCGCAGCCCTGGGCTTAGAGGTAATGGTGGACTTAGTAACAGTCTTTGCAACAGCCATTGCAATGAGCTTGGGTTGGTTTAGGGTTAGGTAAGGGTGGAGCGAGACGGCGGGGCGAGCTGCGGTCAGGGGAGATATGGGTGAACACGCGCGCGCCCCGCGCTCTTTATACCTACGACGCGTTCGCGTGTCACGTGCGCATCAAGACGCGTCTTGTTGAATGCAAACCTTATTTTGCGCGCAGGCGCCTCGCGGTGAGCCACCTCGCCTGGTCCGTGCGTTTCGGGGTACGTCCTGTGCTCGGGCTCCCACTTCCCCCGCCCCCCGCTGTCTCTCCCCCGCGCTTGCCCTCCTCCCTGGGTGGCCAGCGGGCCATGGCCCGACGCCATCCCAACGCCCATTTTTCTACGCATATCGTAACCTTCCTAGGCTCACGCCAGAGCATACATTCTACTATATGACATGCGAAACACTCAGGCTCGTAGGCGACACGGCAGTAGGTGTACAGTACAAACGGTCAGCAGAGTAGATGTATCCACTTCGCGGCTGCTTTCCCTGTGAACTCTATGATGATGTCGCGTGTCGTACTCCTGCGCGAGGCACACACTCAATTGTGCGCCCCAGCGCATTTTACGATATCAATATCCCTCAGTGAATGCAGAGATTGTACGGAAGTTGATTATGCACTGCACATAGATTCGGCACTCGCATTGGACTGATACATTCTTCAATTTCCGCTGTGCTACTTATCGGACTCGACAGGCGACTTCAGTGTCCCTCAGATGGGTGCAATACTCCGGCGAACATAACTTTACACATATGCTGGTGGCGGGTCAGCGGGGGCGAGGCCACTGTACCACCTCAATTCCGCTACTTCCGCTCGCAGTGCTGCCAATTCCCTGTCCCAGTGATAAGGATCGTCCGTGTTTGCTGACCGGTGCGCTGTGGACGTGGGAATAGCGGCCACACCGCCCGTCGATGCCTCTCCTCTCCCATTGACGACTAATATTGCCGTTGGATATCCGGCATATTGGTCTGCGGCCCGCTCTCCGGACGCTTCAACTTGAGGCATGTTGTGGCCGGAAGCCGGTAATAGCTCCCTGCCTCTCTGCGGGAGCGGCGAAAGGGAGCTAGCTATAGGGACTATGCGAGAGGTAGCATCCGGTCTTCTTGCGAGCTGTAGGTGAAGGTTACCGCAGAATCTTCTTGCTGCGGCGTGGATATACGCCATGGTTACGTATATCGTTCTGCTATTGTTGCGGAAGGAAAGCAGTAGACCACACAACACTGTAGAGCCGAGTACACCCCCAACGATTTTGCCAGAGTGTGATCTTGCACGGCTAGCTCCTGAGCGATGCGCACTGAGTATAGCACAGTCATAGTGAGGCACAGGACGATCCATACCGGCATGTGATTCATCAGGCGAAGGTTGGGCCGTATGGGATGTCTGGGACGTATGGGACGGTCTACTCTGAGTCGAGACACCGGCTGCGGCGTGGCTCGTGGTTCTTGTCACACTGTTCATTGAGGTGATGGGCTCTGACTTTGTGGTCTCGTTATCGAAGCTTCATCAATGTAATCGCATCTGTCAGTATCACAATGATGGCTGGCTCAGAGACGCACTAACGCACGTATACATGGCCCAATCGAATAGTAGAAGTGATTCCGTGGAACCCATCTCGGCGGTGATAACCAACGTATGGTTTGTGTGGCTAAGGTCAACCTTGCTGAAGACGACGACATTGTATAGGTATTGGTCTTCGTTTGCGTCAGGAGTATGCTGGAAGGTGCCGGAAGGAACACCGTCTAGCTCGAAGCTAGCATTAGTGAATATGGTCACACCCTTCTTGCCGGAGTCGACGAGGATGCAATGGACCCAGATAGCGGTTCCTTGAGCTCAAGTCAGCCTATTCGCCGCATGAACGAGGGAGAAACAGCACGTACCGAAGAATGTAATGGTTGCGGTACGCGGGTCAGCAGTACTACTCGAGGTCGTATCGTGCCACGTTCCCTCAAAAGCCTCGGTAGGATCAGGTTGGACGCTGCATCCCGGGCACAGTTGCCCAATGTTCCACCGGTCTGAGTAAACGACCTGGAGGCCGGTTTCAGAGTCACCGTAGGTATCATCGATTGTCCTATTTGTCGGCATAGCGATTGCGATGGAAAACGCATGGATTACAATCAACCATAAGGCAGGACGCGAAGCATTCGCCGTAGGGTATGAGTAAGGCATGTTCTTCATGTAGATAGGTGAGTAGAAGGGCGGATTTCGAGTCCGATTGCCAGGATGAGGCGCACCCATGCAGTAACGTACTGTGCCACGGGCGGCTTGTTCCGACGGTGTAGACAGTGTTTCATCATTCCCCTTGATATCGTAGATTTACGCCGGATGTACCGTAGGCTATTCCAGACAATTTCACTCGAAGAGGAAGCGCTGTGACTGATACCCGGAGGTTAATGGATCCTGTAGCGCGGGAGTCTACGCAGAACAGTGAGTCAACACGCTATTAACGCGCATATTAGTGCCGGACGCACTCACCAGCTTCCATAAAAACTAAGGAGAATCATTATGAAACATCATCGGGTACTATTGTGGGTCAGTGCTGGCGAGGAACTGAGGAGTTGACAACATGATGATCGCGATGCTGTGTATCCGTCCGTGGTCAAGAAATTTGCTGGTGAAGAGCTCAACGGCAGGTGGACCTCACAAGCGGGACGCTGAGATGATGTTCATGGCTAAAGAGGTAATGGGTGGATGCCGAACTGATACAGCGCAGCATGCGCGAGATGCGAGCAGGTCCAGAACGGAGTGGATGACCTTGAACTCGATGCGCTGACGGCCCTAATCAGACGGCGGTGACGAGCCTGTGCGGTGAGAGGAGATGATCAGCCGGGGTGTGAAGATACAAAAATTGAAACGATATAGCAACCGACCAAGAAAAATTCACATCTCGGAAAGATCCCCACCTTCCAAGCTTTGTGGCGGCCTACCCAAACGAGCCGAATCATGGAACAAGAGATGCTGGATCTACCTGGGCAGCGACTGCAACAGCGGTCCGAAGATTACGCTCTCGCCCTGGGTGGGTACTACGCCGTTTCCGGTTGGCGTCGCCCGTGGAGCCTGCTATTGAGAAGTAGACGCACCACGTATTCACCCAGTCCCCTGCCCATCCACTCTGGCGAGGTAGGGGGCCCGTGTCGATGGTTCAATTCAATGCTTCATATCGCTCTATCACGTTCAGCCACAATCCCGCCACAATCCCATCACTCCGCACCTCCCCCGCACCTCCCCGACCCACCCCGACCCCGCCAATTTAATCTCTTAGAGGGGATTGGGGTTTAGAGAGATGATATGGCACGTGATTTCTGGACTTAGCATGAGGTGGCCGTTCGACACTGAGCATCGACCTATTCTAGCGACACGGGGCCCCCTACCTCCCGAAGGCGGATGGGCAGGAGACTGGTATTCACCATCCTCTGCGGAGTTCTGAGAAAGTACGAGAAAACATGCCTTGATCCCTTTCGCGTCGCCTGGATTGAGGAAGTGATAGGAGGACGCGAACTTACACACCAGCACCGTCATGCTCAGGCTCCGAGTCTTCAGCCACCGACATGCTAGAAAGCGTTGTGCCAGTATGCCAGCACCCAGGGCGTCGTTGTAGCCTCAATGTATACAGAAAGGTGACGGCGGCCACACGAAGAGTAGTATGAGTATGAGGTATGAGGAGAGGAGCCTAGAGGAGGCGGGTTGAGCGTAAGCGCAGATCTGATCGAGATCTCGCTGACGGGGACGGACGCGCGGACGCGCCGCACCTCCTCCTCCTCCTCCTCCTCCTCCTCCTCCTCCTCCTCAGCCTAGACCGTGTCTGACCACATCCATTTGCTCGCCGTCGATATCTACTGCAGTGCATTGGCGCGGCCGATGGGCTTATACCTCGTTGTTCTCTGACGTTATGAACAACATGGCAGACGAAGACACAACTCGCCTATGCGAACAAATTATCCACGACCACTTCGGCCCACTAACGGCAGTAAGTCGTCTATGCGACTCGCCATCCAATAACCACTCAAAATCGTGCAGAAAGTGGCATCTGTCTTACTCTGCCGCGGGCGCATGCCTTTAGCCTACATTATCCGCATCTCAGGGCTCAAACCGCGCACTGTGCGCGCTGCCATCCTCGTCCTCGTGCAGCACAATATTCTCTGGCACTCACAATCCGATGATGAGGGGGAGGTTGTCGATATCAACATAGACGAGTGCCTGACGCGCCTGCGGTTTGGGAGATATGTCTGGCAGGCCGAGCAGCTTTTCGGGAAAGCGGTACGATACTCCAGTCTATGATGGTTTGTAGAAGTTTTACACTCTCATCAAAGGCCGCGGAAGTGGTACAACTGATCTTGGACAATGGAAAGTTGCGTCCGCCGGAAATAATCTCGCGTCTCGCCATATACGACCCCGTAAAAGGTCGGTCGTGGGCGGGTCCCCTCTCTGTCGTCATACTGACTGCGCCACCAGCGCCGGCGAAGTATTCGCAGGCATTGCACAAGCTCGTTGACGGACATTACCTCGGACCGTCTACAGTGCTCTCTCATCTCTCTCCTCGCGACAAGCGCATCCGCTATGAAGGCGAAGAGAAGGCGAAGATATCCGGCTTCCCTACCGCGAAGGAGCTGAAGCATGCAAGAGAAACGGCAGAGGCTCGGATAAAGCGGGAGGAGGAGGAAGCAGAGCAAATTGGCATGGTATGTTGTTGCGCTATATGTCGTTGGGGCGCGCAGCATAATGCATATAGCTTCATAGAAACGGAAAGCCAAGGACCAGTCGGGCCGATCATCCAAGGTATGTCCTTGCATTACCGTGCCTCGAAACCAGGGTACAAATGTGAACGCCAGCGAAAAGCCGTAGAAGAAGACGAAGTTGATGTGCGTTTATCATTCTGACGGTTCTTCGCCACCCACTCACTCGCGTTTGTGTGCAGGACGAGGTCTACTTCCGCGTTAACGCTGAAAAGTTCAACATCCACATTCGAAATAAGGTGTCGACAATCCACAGTTGTCACGTTCGGCTTATTCAAACCGCCGTTGTAGCTCATAGAGACCGCGGCGACAGAACGTTTCAACGAATCTGCAGGGCAGGTCATTCGCGCCACACTGAAGGCGACAGAGGCCAAACAAAGACGACTAGCGGACATTCGCACAGGTCACCGCATGTCTGCTCCTATCCGTGCAGTGTCGCTCATTCTTCGAACGCTAGACCCAACATCGATCGCCAATATCGCAATGCAGCTGTCCGACGACGACGATCTTTCCGCCGGGCTCGTGCTCGCTTCGTCTAAAAAGCCCAACACCATCACACTCCTCAAGGACTACCTCGGCATCCTCGCGTCCGCAGATAATCCGACGCCCGCCGGGCGCGCAGCGTCGTTTGTCTCCGTAAGCGGGTCCAAGGTGCAGGTGGAGTTCGAGATCGTCGGGCGGCGCTTGAGGCGGCGGGTCTTGGAGGCTGTCACGCGGGAGAGGCACGGCGACGAGGGCGTCAGGGTCGTCCGGCTCCTCTTGGAGTCGGGGAAGATGGATGAGAAGCAGGTGCGTTACTCGCCGTGCCCACCTGTAATGGCATGGCCGCGGCTCACAGTGGGGGCGTAGATCTCCAAGATCGGTATGATGGCGAACAAGGACGTCCGCCCGCTGCTCTCGGCGTTGTCTGCGAACTCGCTTATCAGCCTGCAGGAGGTGCCCAAAAGCGCGGATCGCAACCCCACGCGCATGTTTTACCTCTGGTGCGTATGTCGGCCCGCGCGCCTGACAGGGGGCTCATGAGTATGTAGGTATGTCGATCTGCAGAAAGCATATGCGACCATCCTGGACAACCTGTACAAGACACTGTACAACATCAGCACGCGTCGACAGGCGGAGGAGGAGGAGCCGGGCGTGAAAGCGGTCCTGGAGAAGCGGCAGCGGAGCGACGTGATCCAGGACGAGGCCCGGCTGCTGACGCGCAATGAGCGGGAGACGATCGCGCAGTGGGAGAAGAAGCGGGAGAAGCTGACCGTGCTGGAGATGCGAGTGGAGGAGGCTGTGTTTATCCTGAGGAACCTTGCGCCGTTAGGGAACAGTGACGAATAACAACTGTGTTTAAGTTTGCGAGCTGGAGCGTGGGCGGCCTCGGATCCGGAAGCCTTCTGATGTCAGGTGAAGAATCAATTTGGTTCGGGGGCAGAGCCGATTGGTCTGACCTGCTGAAGCTACCTGGCAGAGTCAGTGCATCTTACTACTCATGATGAATGAGACTCGTTGCATACCAAGGCCGTGCTCGCCCAGAGTACTGCGCATGCGTCATCTGTAGGCGCGTACGTCTTGCATAGGTCGGCTCGGGGAACCGGAGACATGGGCGAATTTCGACCCCTGCTAGATTGGGCCGCCGGAATCCCTTGCTCGCAGAGGAAGGCGTTCACAGGTCGCCGGGCGCTTGCACCCTTGTGTGCTCTTAAGCTTGTTATGTACGTAACTTAACTTAGAAGTGGCGGTTTCACATCGGCCACCGTCACGGTACCAGTGCCAATTTGTGCCATTGTGCCACTTTATCGCGTTGCATAACCTCCGATTTGACAGGCTTCCAGCACTTCGCGGGTGGCGGGTGGCCGAAGCGGGTGAGTGTGATCCCTTGCAGCTATCCAGTTTGCTATGAGGTAAGCTAATATTCAACCCCGGAAAGCAGCTTAAAGGCGGCGCTTTTGTCGCAACTTTCCGGGCAGAATTTAAATGAGCGAGGCATTGAAATGAGTATAAAAATGTATTACTTTGCAGTGATGCGCCGCTGCAATACACTAGAACTCACAGCGCCTCGCTCAAATGCATTACAATCATATATGCTCCGATTGGAATACATTATAATGCAATGTAATCTCGGAGAGGCATTATAATGCCCATTTCAATGCATTTAAATCCACATTTGAATGACTTCGCTTTCATTTCCAGCTATTCTCATGCGGCATTTCGCTTACATACATATGGATTAAAATGCTGCCCGGAAAGTTGCGACATTGTCGCCCAACGAAGACAACCGCCGGCGACCGGATTTTGTATCGTGACTCGTGGAGTCTCTGGTCAGTGGCTTGTGCATTTCCATCTGTGGCTGACAGGTCTCAGTCACATATCCTCGGAAGGGAAGATGGATACCTGCTGTCATGGGCCCGGGTTGATGATCCAGGAAGCTCGTTGCTTAGCCCTGCATCTGTTCTCTAAGTTGTCCCGTCTCTAGGCAGCGTAGAGGGACACTCGGCTCTCTTTTCTCCATCCTCCCCAACATTCTCCGTCTCTGCTGAGGACGATGTCGCCCCCGCGCTCCCTCCTCCACTCGTTTTCATTCCCTTTATTTATCACTGTCCTTTTTCTGCATGTCGCGCAGCGCGTCCGTGGGGAGCTTCGCTTCATCGACGACACATACGGCGACTCGGTGACGGGGGCACAGCCGTCGTATTCCAGCGACGGTGTTGACTGCTGGAACAAAGGGCCGGGATGCTCGGCGTGCACCCTCCAGCCACAAGCATCGGTGGCGTACCATGGCACATGGCACGACACAACGTCGGGCATATGCAATGACGATCCATCGTACAACGGGACCGCAGGCCACAGTGTTACCTTCACCTTTCATGGTTTCGGTGTTTTCTTCGCTTGGTTTACGGACGCTGACCCCGCTTCTGTGGTTACTCCAGGGACATCGCTGAACATTTACTGCATTACGGTGACTTCGGGACCAGGAGTGTTCGATACAATCATCAATTTCAGCCTTGATGGCCGGACCCATCCAAAATTCACTTCTACGACCAAGAGGGGGGATACGTACGAGTTACAATACGACGTTCAGGTGTTCACCGTGTCGGCGTTGAGCAACACCCAGCACACGTTCACTATGACGGCTGCCTTGACTTTGTTATTTGACTATGCAACTTACACGTACGTCTATCACTGCATCACTCACGTTATACGCGCAACAGCAGACCTGCCACTCTTGTAGATATGAGGAAACTGTCTCTAGCTCCCAGACAGGGTCCACTACGGGAGTTGCAATCTCATCGCTGGAATCTGCCACCTCCTCTAGCCCCCAATCAAGATCGACTACAAGCGTTGCGAGCTCATCGCTGGAATCTGCCACCTCCTCTAGCCCCCAATCAATATCGACTACAAGCGTTGCGAGCTCATCGCTGGAATCTGCCACCTCCTCTAGCTCCCAATCAAGATTGACTACAATTGTTGCGAGCTCATCGCAGGATTCCGTAGAGACCGGCTCGAGGTCTTCAAGTTCTGCCACAACGTCGCCAATTCACACTGCATCCACAGAAAAAGACGACCCAGGCTCTAATGTCAAACATCTGGGTAAGTGGTGACTATTGGCTATGTGCTCTGTGGGTACCTTATAGTTACTTGGATCTACCAGTCGGCGACATTGCCGGCGGTGTCCTCGGCGGGGCCGCGTTGTTTTTGTTGGGCACGTTTTTTGCGATACATGTCCGAAGAAGGAAGGCTCGAGATCGCGGCCGCCATCCTCGGGCAATGGAGCCAGTCGGTGAACCGCCGAGCCGTCAGATTGCGCTCAGGCTCGGGACGGAACACAGTCATGCGGGAGGACCGCATAATGCCCAACTCATGCAGGATTCCGCGCCGGCGAACGAGACGCTGCTTTCAGAAATCGATACTCACCCTGACTACGACACCCTCGTTTTCCAGATGCGACGACTGAGGGGGGAGATCCGAGCTCTACGCGCAAATACATCGGTCGCTTATGACGCGCCAGAGCTTGCCCCAGCAGGAGCACCATCCATCTATGGAGGTGTTGAAGCCGAGCTCAGACGCGACATAGGAATTCTGAGGGCGGAGTGGAGCCGGCTGCAGGCAGAGACGGAGGGGCTCAGAGATCCGCCCCCTGCATATAACTGATCAGTCGGTACGTGAGCAGAGGCCCCTTGCTCGTACGATTCTGATGCAAGCCTAACACAGAATCTCCAGAGCTGAGAGCAGTGACATATCTAGGTTCGACACAAACCCCTCACGTGACAAACCCCTTAGCGCCGCGCGGAGGGTCTTGTTATGAGACTAGTGATGTACATATCTAGGGCACTCACCGGGGGCAAGACGCGTAGCCCGTAATCCAGACATTGTACGGTCATTGTAAGGATTATGAAACATTTTCTCACGCTGTTCGCAATAGGCACATGGAACAGACATTCACAATGTCTCCACAATGTCCGGAGCACCGAACATCGCAAAGACAATGCGGTTGCTCGTGTTCCAGACATGTGCCATGTTCACGCCCTGTTCGCGCGGGCGACATGGCACAGTCATGCGAAATGGTCCTCACGTGAGCGGCGTTCGAACACGCAAAGGACACCCGTCTTGTTCGGGTTTAGGACATCGTAAGGACAGCCTACGATCGGTTCGCGTGTCGGACGCATGTACGCGATACGGACATTCTGAATGTGCGGACCCGTGACATCTGGCGACCATGCAACAGCCGTATGGAATGTCCTGAGCGCGGACACGCAGCGGACAGACTACGAACATTTGCCATGTCCGGGCACCGGACATTCCCTATGTCCGCTCTATGTTCTCGGCCAGGACATGTGAAATGGTCGTATTTCTTTTCTTACAAATCGGGTTTCGATTTGTCCCATTGCGGCAGTCCATTCAGACGATCCGGGCAACTCTCATCTCGATACGGTCGATGGCGCTGATTGCGAGATATGGGCTGCCGCGCCCTTGTATATATCCTGCACTGGGTTGACTGTTTCCTTCCACCTTCTCCCAGCTCCCCACCGGTAATGGAACACCCTGTCTGTGAAATATGTGGAAGCTTCCTCTTTCAAGCTCGGGATAGCCACAAACCCGTGTATAGCAAGACGTGTGGTGAGCTCGGAAGCGGACTGCTACTAGTATGACAGTAGGTACTCATGCGCTCGAAGGGCACCTGTACTGTCGCGACTGTATCATCGTGTACATGCAACGTTATCCACAAGCTGGTTGCCCCACCTGTCATGCACCATTGCGCGGGAGTCAGAATCCTCCCCCATCCCCATCTACGCCTAGTAACGAGGATGATCTTCACCCCCACTCGCTGATCGGCGACATATACGCCCGTACTGAAGCGGACGAATTCGACGACAGAGTTGCTGCCGAAGCTCATCGGTGAGTCGCTCTGCTAGTGTATCTTGTATGCACTCATGGGAAATACAAGACACGATTTGATACTCAAGCATAAGGCTAAGGTAGATCGCCTCGCACACAAGAAACAGACGTTCAGCAAGTCCTATGATGTTGTGAGGAATGAACAGAGCGCGAACACCCAAGTGCTCGCTCGTCTTGCCGATCAACTCGAGATAGCAGCAGGAATTCAACGGGAGGCTGAGGCCACCCGATTGGCCGAACGGAAACAACTCTCCAAGATACGAGCGGAGCGGGAGAAACTTGAGGATGAGTTACATGTCCTGCAGCATGGAGGTGCGCTCGTCGCGTACTATATACTGTAGCCCAGCATTGCCTGACCGAGACACCTACACAGAACACCTCCAGATGGACGATATCGACGAATGATTCCTCGGCTCCGGCGTAGCTACGTAAAACAATATTCGGCGGATATGTACGTACATTACTGCACCCTCCCAACCTCGCTGCACGCTACCTCATACACCCTCTCTATACGTACATCGTCTCTATACTTACGCCGTCATTATCTTCCCGCATGTATCCGGCATAACTCGCGCTCGGCTCTCCGTCGCCATACATCACACACCCTGCGTGATTCCTGTACCAGGATTGGCTTCAGGACGTGATCGCCCCAGTACGATGGATCGATTTGAGAGATCATAACGGGAGGCAACACTACAACGATTTTCAGGTACGAACAAGGATCAAAACGGGAAGAATACTCACTCCTGGACCCGCTCCGAGTGAATCAGGTTCAGTGCAACTAACACTGGTTTGAGGAACTGGAACTCGAAGGGTTCCGTCGTTGCCGACGCGGAGTAACAGACGACGGGCAAGCCCCTGACTGGGCCATCTGCGCTTTCCTGTTGATCGTCACCTTCGAGACGATAATGAGGCCAGCCTCCTTGCGATGCGGTTTGCCCTCCTTTGTATCTCAAGAAGAGATGAAGGCAATCTAGAATGCGTAGCCACTTAACGAGTATGGGGGAGCGCCACGACTTCTTGTGAACACGGTAGGTTGGCTCTCCTCTGCCGGCGGCATGATCAGACTCGTCCGAGCTCATGCCCTGGACACCTAGCGCCTCCATCGCCTCCTGAGCTCTGGGATCAAACTCTGTACGAAATTCTTGCACGACTCGGAGGCGTCTGAGATAAACCTATAGGATAGCTTTGTCAGGGCGGGATTTTCAACGGAAAGGCCAGGACGACTGCGCGTCACGTACTGCACGTTGCCGCTCTTGTCGACGATGAATACGGTGTGCAAGAGCGCGATCCGCTTCAGCTTGCGCCTGCGCCTTGTATGTAGCCTGCAGATGCTCTGTGTGGCGTATCCACATTGATATAACTTGCTCTCGCGTGCAGTTGCATGCCGGGTGGTTGGCAATGAAGTCGGCGGCAAAGACCTCTGCGACTGCCTTGTTCCACGGCGATCTCGGTCCAATACGTGGGTCCCACTTGAAGTCTTGCGGGCTACAGCAAGGACGAGTCGAATGCGGGTTAAAGCTCGCTTTGTCTGCCTCGGACGGTAGATTTGTGAAAGGATCGTTGATTCGTATGCGTTTCATGAGGCGCATCCCATGCTCGCGTATAGCTTTCTGCAGAATTTGGTAAGCGAGCACGATTCTATGCTAATGAGAACAACAGACATACCTGCAGGAGATTGACATTAGGGTTTCGGGATTGAGCAGCGCGTCCGTTGCGAGGAAGCTGGATGCGGCGGCCATCGCCTTCGTCGTCGGCAACGTTGCCGTCCACTGCGCCGGGGACGTGACGACGTTGTTCCCCAGAGTTCCCGGACGGCTGTTCAGCAGCATGTGGTGGGGGAAGTTGCGAGGAAATGACGTTGGAGACGGTAGTCTGGAGTGTGCTGGAAATGCCCTGAAGTTGCGAGTCGAAGTGACGGCCAAGCTCCAGGAATCTATTGTCCATCGTTTGCTGGAGCTGCTCTAGATCCCCACCCTGTGTACTGCTCGGCCCTCCACTGGAGGCTCCCCCCGGGCCGTCGGGATGAGCTCTACCGGCGCGAATGTCTTGTATGGACGCTGAGATGTTGCTGAGGGAGGCGTTCATTTCCTGTGCGAATGACGTGAAGCGATCGTCCATCCTAGCTTGTATGATCTCCACAGCTCTGTCGGCGGGGCCAGTTGTCGAAATTGCTGATGAAGATGACAGCAGAGACTCCGTGATATCTGCGAAACGACTCTCAACGTTATGCTGGAGAGTATTCATGTGCTCGCGAGAAGATGAAGCCGCAGCGGTTGCAGCTGCTTCTGCAGCGCTCGAAACTGTCGTCCGGAGAATGCCCTGTAGTGACTGCGAGAACGCCGACAACGTCTTGTCAACGTTCTGGGCTACCCCTGCGAGCTGGCTTTCGAAAGAGTCTCGCAAAACAACTAAATCCCGACCTGTGACAGGAGGCGAGTTCTACGTGAACGAAACACAGATACCCACTATTAACCATTATATGTCGACTCCACGTCAGAAGTCAAAACTCACACTGTGATGGAGGGGTTCAGAACGTGCGACTCGGAACAGTTGCGTCTCATCGGAGCTCGGTGCTTGCATATATCCTGACTGGACGCCACGTCGTGCAGCATCAGCTCATCAATACTGAAGTGCGAAGTCGGTAGACACTATACCTCCGCTAAGGCCGAAAAGCCATGAGCCGGCGACATTTGTCCCATGATGCCTGAGACCGTATGCGGCGTGTCTAAGCCGAACGCGTTTCGATCGTAATGTACGCGATCCTGGTGGAATCTTAGAAATGACGAGGGGGAAATGCAAGGCTTCACCGCTGCAGACGTACCTCTAACGACGCACCGGCGGGAGGTTGACCATGGTCGCCAAAGTGACCGCTCGGGCCAGCTCCTCCTGCATCAGGAAGTCGGAAAAGAGTCTGAGACCTTGGCGTACTATGCGATCCTTCTCCCCTTGTACCATGATTCAGCTGATGTACATAACAGACCAGTGAGCCAGATACTATGCGTGTGTGCCCGGAAGATGTGGCGTACCTCAGAAATCGAACGGCCGAACCCAAAAGATGCCGGAGATGTACTGAGACCGAGTGGTGAGTATCCCCGATTGTCCACGGGGGGCGAAGGATGCGAGTGAGTGGGTAGCCGTTGACCGCGCTATTCGTAGGAATTCGGGGTCACTGAGTATCTTTCATATTCCAAAGTCAAAGGAAGCGCCATCGTACCTGGTCCAGCGACGGCTGATGAATGCGGTTACTGTCTTGCGGTCTGGGTGGCGCAACATGCAAGTTCGTAGTTGGTGTAGAGGGACGCTGTTCACTGTGTGGGCTGTGTAGGGGCATAGCTTCATCAAGCTGGAGCTGTGTGTGGTCGTATAGAACGCATGAAGGACGGTCATATATATATGATCTTGATGAGGAGAATAATGGTACCCACTTGTGGCAGTGCGTTGTGTTCCTGACTTGGCCCTGGATCCGCACTGATAGGATACATTGTTTCACGAGTCGATTCGGCAGGCGGATGGTCAAGAGGGAGAGTACCGGCATGCAGCAATGTACTGGCCGGGGCATGCAGTAGCTGTAGTGCATCGGCGATTGAAGATGAGCTTGCATTCAGTACGCGACAAATATGTTGCATACCTCTGCAATCTCTGTGCTCAGATGTGGACTCAACGTAGTGTTGGCTTCTATGGCCGGGGACACTGATGCGGACGGTACAGTAGGGTGATCATGTTGAACGCCTTCTTCACCAGAAAGCATAGGAGGAAGGGATATGTCATGATCGCCACTGATCGTCTTCAATAGCACGTAAGTGTGTTGATTGAATGATCAGTTTGTACGCGCCGTGATATCACAAAAGACTGTACCTGAGTCAAGAAGATTCGTCGAGTCGGCGAGCCGGGAGGCGTCGTAGAATGCATCACAATGTCTCCGTGTTTGACTTCTGGATATTGGCCGCCGTCGGACCTGCCATCGATGCTAGAACTGGGTAGAGCTGCATCGCCATGTAGGAGTAGCGAGGGTTCAGCGCTCGTTCCTGAGTTGGAGTTGCTCGAGACGTCACTATTCGTCTTCAACGGCACATAAGCGTGTTGAGTGAATGATCAGTTTGTACGCGCCGTGATATTAAACAAGACCGTACCCGAGCCAAGAAGATTCGTTCAGTCGGTGACCCGGGAGGCGTCGTAGAATACATCACAATTTCTCCGTGATTGGTTTCCGGATATTGTCTGTCGTCAGACCCGCCATCAATGCTAGAACCAGGTGTAACTGCATCACCATGTGGGAGCAGCGAGACTTCAGCACTCGTTTCGGAGTCGGAGGTGCTCGAGATCCCGGTGGCCTCTTCTTCCATCGCGCTGGGATCATTGTAAGGCCCCCATTCGAGCTGACATAGCAACTTGCTTAGTGAACGAGTAGACGTGAATACTTGGGGATAAACATACACCGATCTGCCCTCCGCCGAGGCGGTAAGCGGAACGTAGAAGCTTGCCTCAACAATGTAATCGAGATGCTTACCGAAGCCGCACCACTGTCGTCCAGTATTCTGGGTGATTGCGTCCCCACTGGCAGGTCTGGAGAGGTATCCATATGTCCACCTGATTCGAGCTGGTGGGATTTCGACTTAGAATGTGGTTATGATTGTATACAAATTGAAGATACATACCTCGTCTACATTGTCATCCACAATCTTCTCGTCAGGTTCCACTCTATATGCCTCGTCTATCATTGACAGGACCCTTTCCGTGTCGGTAGTGTCTGCATCCGTGGACATTCGATCACTCTGAAATCAGATGAATTAGCGCATTGGTCCGATATTCAGGTTGAGTTCAGCAGACTACCTGTTCGTGAGTCTCCTGACGCGGTGTAGTGGTTTTATGGGAGTCAAATGAAGCACTGCTAAGTTGATCATCCACTGTATCATCCTGCGTGTTATTCATTGGCAACCCCCCCTGTGCGAGTTCGTCATCCATTGATAAATCTTCTTCAGTGGATTGTAGGTCCGTTGAAGGGGTCTGAACAGGCTAATGGAAAGTGAGCAGTCGTCGTATCATAGATGATATGGCTGTGATACCGTAGCAGGGTCTAGCGACTCATATTCCGAGCTCCCTTCCGAGGCGTCTGATGTCTGCGAACATACCAGCGCTCTGTAAGTGCATATGTACGGCAATACAATGAATCTTGCCTTTGGAAGTCCCTCGGATAAAGGTGAGCTCGATATATGTCCTGCTTCGGACAGTTCGCTGACCTACGAGTGGTTATTAGTGATATTGATGATCATCGCGGGTGTTACGGCGCACATCAGACAGCATAGACCTTGTCCTCGTCGTAGCGGGATCCTGTGGATTCTCCTAGATATGTACAATACGGGAAAGGGTAAGTGCATGATTCCTATGCGATACGTGTTGGTAAACGTACTGCGCGAGCCGTGTCTTGTACAGGACCTCTAGATAGCCCCCCACCCTCCTCCATATCGGCATCTACGTCGTTTACGGCAGACCCAAAGGGCCAGAAACGGGGTGTATCTTGATATCTCTGAAGGTGGAGGTCGGCGGGACTGCTGGGGAGATGCGAATATAGCGGTAGTCCTTCGGGCATATCGAGCAACGGTTCGCCCAGCCTGTAGCTAGCATCCGGAAGCAGGAGTGACGCTGACTCGGGAGCTGCGATGATGTCAGTATCGAAAGACTCGTGCATTCGATCTGCTTTCACTTTGTCATGTTGTACATACGATACAGCTTTCCTCCTCACTCACTAGGTTCAGAAGTATCAACCCGTGGTTCCCCACTTTCCGCGGGTTCACGGCTGCTCGGAGATCGAGTATAGGGATTCCGTGGATGCTCCTCATTTATGATCAATGTCGAGTGTACATTGCGGGAATGTGCATGCTCACTTCGATGGGTGCGTCATCTACTGCCAGTGCTGGGGGCTCAGCGATAGTGATCGGGGGTGTAATCCTTCTCGTTCGATCGTCACTTCGTGGGGTCAAGACACGGATTTCCTCAACGACATGGCTTGCCATCGACGGAGATGTAGAAGCTGTTGTCGGATTCATTGGCTCCGACGGGCCGTCGTCTACTGGTGTCAATCCCACCTGTCCCGGCGGCGGTTAATGACCTCGTACCGAAAACCCAACGACAAGTTACGCACACTATGAGAGAGTGTCTCGCTTATGCTTGCCATCATTCCGCGTAGCTTCTTGACTGGGGGGTTTAAAAGCTGTTTTTTTTGTAATTCTCGTGACTTTCTAAACATAGCACTTGAAGGGACGTACAACGGTACCAAGCCTCGAGTACCTTTCTAGTGTCGAATACGACATAGGCTCCCAATCATCTGCTGATTTGCTAGAATCTGGCTTTGAGCCCTCGTCGCCAGTCGCTGTGGTCGTCTGGTGGGCGGCAGAAACCTCTGACAGTGTATGTCTGAGAGATGCCTGAGATTGCGGCGACACAGTCTGTTCCACCTCACGCTGTTCGCTTGGAGCATCGGTCAGCGAAGTCGAATCCGGTACGGGTGCCCTGCTGGCCTCCCGAATTCTACGGTTGGTTTTTCGAACGCGAGGTGCCAGCACAATGTTTCCCTGTGGATCAGTAACGGGGACGGTGTTTGGTTCGACCAGCGTCCTTTTGAGACCAACCCCCGAGAACGGAGGGCTTGGTGGTGGCTCTATTCTGGGGCCCTTACGAGGCTTTCTCGGCGGGGATGGCTCGTCGTGTTTTTCGCCCGCGTCAGACATGTCAGTGGTGAGCGATCTGTGTCCGCTCGAACTCGCACACTGGGGCGAGATGGTATGGTCGCTAGTGCGACCAACCACTGGGCAGATTGCACGAAGGCATGCTACAACCTGCAAGCACGGGCGGATTGCACGAACGCGTGCTACAGCCCGCAAGTACGAAGAAGGGAAGCAAGTGCGCAGCATCGTTCGAGGCACGCACCAGGAAGCCTCAGTCCCTCGTTCAGTTGCTGAATAGCTCGCCTTGACCTCCTGGACCCTGCATGGAGGCACCTCGATGTGCATTGTGCCGGGTGCCAGAGAATTGGCCTGAGCACTAGTACCGAGAAGCGTCATCCTGAGATATCACATCAGTTCCCTACATCCGGAGCAATGGTTGCCTATCGGAGCATGATCAACCTGAGAAGCGCGGCGGCGTAGCGCATACCTAGGCGATACCTAGACGGGGCTTTCCTGCATGGTGACGCATGACGAGTAAGTCGCTTCTCCCGACTACGAGGCCACCCTGTGAGAGCATGCCAAATTACCTACCTCGTCCTCTGTGTGTGTCTTCCTTCCAGTTCCATCTCGCACCGTGGCTTCTTTCGTGTGCATCTTCTAGCTGCTATGTTGGACTACCTCGTGTACGGCTTCTTCCTTGTGCGTGTACGGCTTCTTCCTTGTGCATGTACGGCTTCTTCCTTGTGCGTTTGTGTGTTCTCCCGCCGAAGTGGGCGTGTTTCTCCGTCAAGATCCGCTGCCGCATCATGCACATACTGATTCACGCTGTCCGTGTGTGGCTTCCATCCGGGATTGGCAATCATGATTTGAAAGACTTCAATCTAATTGGTTGATCGGGTGTTTCACCGGCTCTGAGGGTTGAGGGCTTAGAGTGTCCATTAATTTCCGCTGCAATGAGGGCCTTGGGATGCACAGCGCCGCCCGAAGAGTGTGAGTGTTCTTCCGTCAAGGTCCGCCGCCATCATGCACAGACAGATTCACGCTGTCCGTGTGTAGCTTCCATCCGAGATTGGCAATGATCGAGTGTTTCCCCGGGTCTAAAGGATGAGGGCCATCAATTTCCGCCGCAATGAGGCGGATTGCACCACACCGCATCCGAAGAGGTGCCTGATCAGCCCACTGACCTTGGCATTCTGCCTGACGGCCTGGTGAACCTAGAGGGGGACACGCGTCATGGGAAGGGGGAAGGGGGGAGGAGGAGGAAGTAAGTGCATTCGCACGAGATCAGTGAACCATGAGCATATTTGGGTAAATAGTCATAACGACTTCATCGGTCACAACGAGCCGGCACCGGCACCGGCCAGTAATAGTTTACGGACTAGACAAGGCCCAGGAGTGAGAAGTAGTGGATGAACAAGCGTAGCACTAAGTGTGAGGTACTCTATCAAGTATGTCTGCGGGAATACCTAGCGCCTCGAGCGCCTTCATCCGGACGTATCGCAGTAAGGCCGCTGCAATGTCATGAAGCACATCGGTGATTGTATTCGATGCGCATACGATTGAAGAGTACACCCCGAATCCGACGTGGTGGATGGTTGACGAAATGTTTGACAGCTGTACTGCAGTGAGTGCAGAACGACAAACCGGAGTACTGCCACGTACGCGCTCGAGAACGGAGTCATACACTAAGAGCCAAGGGATATCAGAGGCAGCAAGCCAAATGTACCGTGCCAGTGTTACCCCTCCTACGGCACTGAGGACGAAGGCCAGTATGGTCTGCGCTTCAGCCGCTGAAGGTAAGAGGAGTCGCTTTAGGCGGGCCGCCCGCATTTCTACACCCGGGTGCCACATCAGCGACAGCATCCGCTTATGTCGCAGCGGATTCGCGCCTGTACGCAAAATCACTAGCGTGTCTATCGAGATTTTGACAAAAGCTCACCTATTCTAGCCCTCCAGATCTTGACGTATGTGTCTTTTCCCTGGCTGGCAGCTCCTGTCGCAATGTAGCTATATCCTAGCCTTTCGCACCCCTATTGGTCACGGTCGCTCAGTGTCTCAACGAGGGCATGAAAGAGCAACACCGTTTTCTACTCACAGCTACTGCCATAATCACATCACCTAGACGCAGCGCAGGTTAGTGGATTCCCAGAAATACACAGCGACACCGACCCACCATCATGATCCAGCTGCTGAAAATAGTCTCCTGTCGCGGTCTCCCAAATGCATACATTCCCGGTCGATGTACCGGAGACTAGAGCAGATCCATAGTGAACAAAGGCAATCTGTAGCGCGATCCTGGGCTGCGGAGGAACGTCGAAGCGATATGACTTCTGTGGTTTGGCGCGCTCAGACAGGTGGCTGCCGACTAAGGAGTATTCGTGCAGTCCGTTCTTGAAGTTGTGCGTTACGATGGATCGGTAATCAGGGGAGACCGCCGAATAGCCACTGGAGGTACCGTTGAAGAGTGTCACGGCACTGAAGGACGTTGTAAACTCACATTGCTGGATGGCTCGGAGGGGGGGAAATATGCCAGACAGTATCACCCGTGCGTATATCATAGCATCTGCTGTGCTTGTCAGAATTCCACTAGGGCAACTTCGTCCATGGACGCACACAATTCCATGGCTCAAGTATGTCACGATGAGGTTCTGTCCCGATCTTGTGAACTTAACAGCTACTGCACGATCGCGGGGATCATTCGTATCCGATCTTTCGTGAGGATGCGGAAGCCGTGTATCGCCGTTATAAATGTCTGAAGAGAGTGAGAATGGCGAACGGTTCGGCGAGAAATACACTCACTGCACGAAGTTTCAAGCGTCACGTATACTTGGGGACCCATTCCGACTGCGAGTTGGCGAGTTGTAGAGTGATAATCCAAGCAATAAATATGTGACTTGGCCCCGAGACGGATAGGATATGCCTTGCTGCCTTTCTAATGCACAGCAGTTTATTAGTGACCGGGGGAGAAGGCATTAAGACGTACTAGCGTGAACCCTTGTGTTTGAGCGAGATAGCCACTCTCGCAGCCCACGATCACAGTTTCTTCCTCAACAGGGTGCCAGAGAAGAGAATCGACCCCACTGTCGCACTGAACGCGGTAGTGGTAGGTTCCCTGCGCTGCATTCCAGATAATAACAGAGGTGTCGTCCGACCCAGTCGCCAGATACAAGCCATCCGGGGAGAATGCAAGAGTGTTAACCACGTCGCAGTGACCATCCTTCAGGTCATGCAGACATATGTACGCCGTTGACCCACTCATAGCGTGCAACTGAGTATGCGAGGAAGTGAGCGTGGTAGAGGATTGAGCGGATGGAAGACTGAGTTGAGTGCCAGTGGGCGCAGACTCGAATGTTTGCTCTGCTCGGAGACGTCGCGTGCTGGCTGCCGCGTGTCAAGCGATGCTGGAACCTGGACGATAACACCTCGTCGTATTAAGTGCACGTGTATACAACGAGGTGAAAGGAACTAGGAATGGGTTTTTCGGATTCTCAGTAACGTCACCCATCTCGTGCATATGGCTCCTCAGCTCTTCCAGCCTAACGTGGTCGGCGATTTGACGAATTGTCCCTCGAACGGAAACATAAACGGACGTACCCTGAAGAGCGCTATTCAGATATATACCGCCGAACATACCTATCCAACTCACCTTCGCTCACGCTTCTTTGTCTTTTACATCTCGTCGCAACCATGCGCATTTCCTGCTTGATATGCGAGGAGGACTTCACTCCGGCGAGTAGCACTATGCGCGTCATCTCCTTATGCGGTGAGTCATCAGTGCTTCTACGACTCGGAGCTCTTCAAGCCCACTCACAGCAATGCACATAGGTCATAGCGGCTGCTCGTCCTGCCTTCGGAAACTCGCGACGCAGTCTCGCCCATGCCCACTCTGCAGGGTTCCGTTCCAGTGGCTTGACACTATAGCCATCAAGCTGAGGTTTTCCCAAGTGCCAGAGGGACCACAGCTTTGCGGAAGCATAGTTAGAAGGTGAGAAACGTCCGTAGTTAGCACAGGATTACCCGTATGTAGTTGACATACCTGAAGGGAACTGGCCGCTCTGTTCGTGGAGGAGCGTCGCCTTACGAGAGGCAACACGCAGGCAGCACAAAGTCTTCGCGACCTATGCGTCAAAATAAGAGTCCAGCGTTCGCGGATAAGGGCACAAGAGCTCTACCTAGAGAAGGCCAGCGTCGACACGAAGGCTGTGCGCCTTCAGACCGTGAACCTGCGCGATGAACACCAAACCGAAATTCAGCGGTGGTCTGATGTGACCCAAAATATCATGCTTGAGTTGGTGAGCACTAAATGTCAGTCCATCCCAGTGGATATACTCTTACGATCAACCTCCAGGAGAAGACAGAATGATGGGATGAGATAGCACCTTCTTCGAGGCTGCCTGCTAGTGTGGATCGTTGACTTCTTCCGCCTATGATTTCGGTATGAGAGTACGACTCGGAGGGCCCCGGCGGGCGACCTGTACATAACAATTTTTGAGATACGTTGTTTACGGCCAGTAGTAGAGCGTAGTGAAGGTCCTGACTCGGATGATCATGGACTGCAGGGTCACACGACGAGTGCTCCTCGTCTTGAACGCCCGGCGTCAGCGGCGTACCGGTGGACTCCATGTCTCGGCTTCTTCCTCGGATCCTCCTCACTGGCATCTTCCAGGCAGCTTCTACTCTCGCGGACACCGCATCTCGACATATCAGCAAGCATCGATGATTGTAGAATGCACAGATATTGGGGTTCTGTCACAGCGCCACAACGCGAGGTAGTGAGCATGGGCGGCCGCATGCTCGAAACCCTCCAAATTGAGACCGCAAGTCCCCTATGAACACATGTTCTCAGTATGGTCGTGATCGATCAACGCATAAGCACCCGGTACCTTGGGTTCCGGTACGTGGGGTTCCACCTGCAATGCAGTACGAAGGTGCGAGGTTTCCTGCATGTCAATTTATTGTTTCCATGTACTTCGCAGTGGTCAAAAGAACCGACTCGGAACGACGCAGGCGTCCACAATCTCATCCCATCCTACGTCCCCTGTAGTGTTCCCCCCTCATAGTCTACGACATTCCGATGAGCGACGCAACACTCTCTCGCCGCGGGACTCATCTGCCTCCTGCCTTACGGCGTGAACATCTCGTCGCCCAACCAGAAGTTGATCCAAACGCCGGTATCCAGGAAGGTGTGCCACACATTGCTACCGCAATGCGTATCGGCTCCTTCCACTGGTTTACCCTGTTGATGGTACGTGTCTGCTTTCCCCCCACGTCTTCTCAGCATCTCACCTGGCCTCTCTAGCTGCATCTCACTCGCTCAGTCATTTTCCCCTGGGCCATCTGCACCTATGCTATCTTCGCTGTTCTTATCACCTTCCGTATGATCGGTTGCAAGTACGGCTCGCAGGACGCCTTCTACCAATCGGTACATTGTCCTGCGGCCATTTCCACCGTCTGCGCATACCCTGGGCTCCATGTGTTCTTCCCGGGTTCTTGCCATGGTTCATCTGATGAAGCTACCGCTGTTGACTGGGACAGCTATCTTCACGTTTTGCGTCTCCATGGCGACCTCATCGCAACGGTCTCTGACCAATTGTTGGAACACCCACTCTCCACACTGTCACTGCAGCACGTCGCAGACGCCATTCTCCGTCAGTCCGAGGACCTCCCGATTCACTCTCACAACCCCTCGGTGCACATTCCCGATGCCTCCGCGACGTTCTGGAATCGCACCAGCGAGTACAGCTTAGGAGCCCTCAGTCTGTACGATGATGCTGTCATTGTGGCTCAAGAGTACGTCTTATTACCCGCAAGTATTGACAGGCAACTACTAACCATATTTTCCGCAGCGCATTCTCGGCGCACACGATGCTCGCAGGATCTCTCGCAATAATCGACACCCCTCTTCTGAACCGTGTTCCGTACCTTCTACCTGGACGCGATTGGATGACCGCGCACATGTACAAGTCAGCCTGTCTCGCTCTACGCATCATGGGAGGCCATCTCCTAGATCGCTACGAAGAGACGCTCTCCCTGTTAGAGGAGGTCGCAGCCGAGCTCGAAAACCTCCGCGTGGGCGCAGTCACCTTCTGTTCGCCTTCGGCCTTAGGGCACCTGCCTCTCCTTCAAATGCCGACCGGCTACTCTGCAGATTCCGTCACTGCGTGTCGGCGTTTCATCCACCGACTCAACTCAGCGCGATATGAGGTCGCAGCTTGTGCCTCGCCGCTCCTGGAGACGCGGAAATGGCTTCTAGGTGTAGGAACTGAGGTGGAAGATGCCGCGTGCATGGCAGCGGAGCATGGTAACATCTCGATTGACGCTGCAGACACAACACCCATTTACGAACTAGTTACGTATCTAGCAAGCATGATCGACCGCATGCAGCACAGTATCACTTTGCGCGCCCTCCGCGACAACGTCCTTAGTGGTTCGATTGCCTGACATGTATTTATGCTAAGCTCTGTCTCACGCATTCATATTTACTGCAGTCTGTCGATTCAGTTGCTCTAATATATTTAAGCAGTTGTTCAACGATTTGCCAGATCGACTGCTTGTTGCGTACATGCTCTCGATCGTGCTGCATCGCGAACCTGCCACTATCTGAGCGAGCTCCCAACAGTCCATCCATGCAAACGACGTCACATGCAATATGGAGCTCGCAGACTTTGTTGTATTCAAGCCGGTGCCACACCTTCACGGTACAGGTAAAAGGACAACTGGGGACGAAGGTGGCCAGAGGAGTATGGAATTGTGCATGTACAGTCTACATCAATGCTCGCACTCAGTTGCTTCATGAAGGAGATACAAATTTCGGCCGTGTCAAACCGTCAACGCTTCCTTTTTCCAACGCCCGACGTATGTGCGCCAGGTATCTTCCGTCACCCACCGTGGTTCGGCATTGTCGAGAATGCGTAGAACGTAACCCTTCACAGTCGGATGTGGATGTCCCTGCTTGATGGGTTCCCAGGCGGGTGGTGCTGCGCACATCCACACCTGAAGCTCCGTTCCGAATCGGTGTATATAGAGGTCGCCCAGCTGGGCGACCGTCGGTGGAACGGGGACTTCGTCCAGAGCTACGCCGTGCGAGAAGTACCAACGTACCTTCTCGCTACGGGATCGGATGGCGTGCTCGAAGTGTAATGGCTTGCTGAGTTCAGCATCAGAGACGGCGGCCATCGCACGCAGTTATGGGCTACTCACACAGCGAGGGAGCCTTCCGAAATCTTGTCATTTGTCGCTAGGGTTGTTGACGGCACTGGCTTTTCCGGATCAAATTTGCTGTCGTCGACGTTGCCCGGATTCTGGTTTTTTGACGTGCTAGGTTGGCGCAAAACGGGTACACGTATGGTGAGACTGGTGGAAGGTGAGGCCTTGTCTGCTGCACGGGTTGCTCTTGGGGCTATCACCTAGTCCGAGTCCATAGTACTCGAGTCCATCGCGCTAAAGTAGATAGTAGCTACTTACACGTCCTAGGTCTAGCTGACTTAGACTTCGTACTATACCATCTTCGTCATCTAACCGACCTGTCTTGGAGCCTGAGCTTTGTAAGACACAAAGCGAGAGTACGCTTAGGAGCCTCCACACCTTGAGCTCCAGTCGAGAGTGTCTGACCAGGCCCGCCAGAGCTACGTACGGGTAGCTTCTTCAACAAAGGTAGTGTGAGTAAACACGACTCCTCAACGAGTTGTGAGCCAAGAGATGTGAGCTTACCCCTTGTGGCGACTGCGCCCGATCAGACGACGTCGAGGGTGTTGTACTGATGCCATGATTCCTTGGTTAAGTTTTGACGGACACGATGTGAATACGCACCATGCCACAGCTGGATGCTTGAGATGTCTATAACGGAGGATGTAGCTTTCTGGTCCTAGAACATCATCCTATTCGGCCAGCTTCAAGTTAGTATAGCCACTTTCCATGCTTGATCCACTCACGTCTCGTTCAAGCGGATACGCAGGATGGTCAAAAGCTTTGGCCTTGAAGGTGACCGGCTTCTTCGGTTCAACCATGGAAGTGGGACGGTACTGACGGTCCCAGTGCCAGTGTACAAAGGGCTATCGATGTTGCGTGGCAAGGTGACTCGGAAGAGGAGCGAGAATCATATATGGTAGGAGGGGCCATGTGGTGGTGTGGGCCAAATCGGCGAGATCACTCATATTTGCCAGCTGCCAGCTAACGGTCCGAGGAGGTGCGCCCCGCGGCCTTTAGCCACATCGCGCCTCGCGACGACCTCGAAAGTTCCCCGAGCCCGGGTCGCTCAAAACTCGCCGCACACAGTCGGCGACTCGATATCTGGAAGCTAGCTTGCTGATACAGCGACTCAAAGACGTCGAGATTTCGAACCGAACGCCGGTTGCTTTAAGCGCCCATTCCAGTTGAGGCGAATCGGCTGACGATCTCGACAGGATGTACGGATGGGATGCAGGCCATGGAGAATCTGACTGAATTTCTGATAGGTGAGACATAAACTGAGTGCCTCCGTGCTCTACACTTTAGCCTTGCTTATGTCTCTGCTCGAAGATCGCGAGCCCTTTCGCGATCGCCTCAACTGGCATGGGCGCTTAAAGTGACCGGCGTTCGGTTCGAAATCTCGGTGTCTTTGAGTCGCTGTCTAGCTTCCAGATATCGAGTCGCCGACTGTGTGCGGCGAGTTTTGAGCGACCCGGGCTCGGGGAACTTTTGAGGTCGTCGCAAGGCGCAATGTGGCTGAAGGCCGCGGGGCGCACCTCCTCAGACTACTCGCGGGCAACCAGATTTGTAGACTCAGAACAAACGATGCTGGATTGAGTACACTTAATCGATGTTCACCCACGAAGGTAGAATGTCGAGCAGGCACACGTATCACGACTGAAAGCCAACCATGTATGCCTTGATCACTAGATATACGCGCATCACCAACTTGAAGTTGTTGGGCTTGAGTCAGCAAGTGCGACCGGGTGACGCGAATTCCATCATCACGTTAGTTCTATTTAGACCCACATAACAAAGCGAAAGATAGCATTGTGACAGAGCATACGAGAGCAAGAGATGTAGCTATATCGGAGAGGGGCCATGCAAGGATCATCTCAATTCTCGTTCGCAGTACCGCTGATATCGCGTACTTGGTATAGAAGTTTAAAGAAGATTCGGAATGCGAAGTCGTTATCTCGAGACTGGAGGATGTTGGTTTCGTGTAGATTGATGGCGAGTTGCTCCAATTCAGAGCGGCTTAGGTCTTGCTATGATCAGCCGAGTGCAGGTCATACGAAAGGTAGAGACGTACTCTTCACACTTTCCTTGTCGATGGTTATAGCTACGCCGTCCGCCGTAGTGGCTGATTCGCCCTGACCGCTCCGACCCGAGCTTCCCTCTACTGCACCACCCGTCTTTGCCCTCAGCTTCTCCTTGGTTGATTCCATGAGCTTCTGCCCATCTGCGAGGCATGCGTTGGCCTTGTCGAGCATGATGACGGGAGTGCCATCGCGACGGTATTGAATGATGCCTGAAGATAACATGGTTCTGCTGGCTGTCGTGCGAATGTGGGCTGTCAGCTTCAACATCTGGTACAGTGCACCTACACACACCTAGTATGTTCAGAGATGTTCAGAGAGAGAGAGAGTTCACGTCTGCTCTGCGAGGACGTTCGACGGAAAGTCTAGAGGGCAGAGGGCAAAGGCTGCATGCTCGAGCCGCATGCTCGAGAACATCGTCATGCTCCAATTAGGCCAAGTGCGCTGTCCGAAATCGGTATGTAGTAGGCGTCTACGAGATCAACGACCTACTGCCCACCCGCGGTCAGTGTCACCTCAATCTTGTACGTGGGTTGAACCCAATGAGTTCATAGGCCACTCTGTTCTCGCTGCCCCACTCGGTCAATGATCGATCATGAAGAAGTGAAGAAGTATGAAGACAATAATCAAACAATGATACACGACTGTCAGAACGCTCCAGCGCTCGAGCCTCTGGCTCCGAGTTCCACCGACCACAGCCCTTACTGCTACATGGGCGACGTAGGACCCACGGATATCTCACGAGGTATCGTCACAGTAAGGCGATCGAGAACAGTGCGTCGATACCTGTCGGCTGCGAGGACGAACCTAGGAGAGTAGAGTGGCATTAGTAAGATCAAAGCGTAGGTTCCACAGTCGCCGGACGATGGTGCATGGCACGGACTCACATTCGAACGGCCTTTCTTGCCATCTCGCGCTCCAGCCCACCGTTCAGGTGAACGTATCTGTCCCGCCGACCGCTCCTCATGACTAGTAAGTCACCCTTGAATGTTACGTGGCGGACGAGGGCTGAGACGGCGTTGTTGCGCGGAAGGATGGTCGTAGAAACACCCGTATTGGGTACGCTGGGCTCTGGTTGCTGCCACCAGATCGCAAATCGGTGCACATCTCCCTTGTAATCGTGTACTTGGATTTCTCTCTCCACGGTATGGTGATTCCTTAGGTGTTCTTGCACGATGGCTAGGCATTCCCCACCTCTCTCTCTCGAGATGGCCACGCTAACCGCCATATCCTGATTGCAGCTGGTGGAGAAGAGGTGCGCTTTTACCACCTTGGTAATGTGCTTCGGACAGCCGCATCGATGGTCCGGTCAGCCCTCAGAGCAGAGCAAGGGTGAATATCACTTACTTGGTTGTTCGGCCGTCTAGGGCCAGCAGCGTGCCTATGCCTCATCATATGAGTTGGCGCAGAGCTATTGCTCAACGAAATGGGAGGTGTAGGTAGGTGTGCAAGCCTGTCTTGCGGTAAACATGGCGAGCTCACTGCACAGTAAGATATACGCATACCAACGCAAGTGCTGCGGTCTGTTGCGGTCTGCCTTTCCGGAGACGAGACGGGGGGATATCTAACGCAAGGTGTTGCCTTCGGCACTCGACTCCATACATCAACTCAAGACATGCCGCGTTCCCGACTCAAGGCATCGGCTATGCCGTAGGTAATTTCATGCTTACCTCGTGTGATTCGTGTGATTATGGGATATGAGATCCACACATCGCCGTGCGTGAAGGCGTGAAGTACGTTGCTTGCGCAGTATAGCCTTCTCCGGGATTACTGAGGGGCCCTGCATGTGAGTACGCTGCTTCTGGGTCGCGCGATCGGCTTAATTCCTTGACAGCACACTCTACACGGGTACCTGAAGTCCGTCACTCAATGTAGACCGTAAAAGGTTACTTGAGACCGTCATACCCAGGAGCAAACTGTCGATAATCCCCCACACTGGGAATACCTGCCTCGCCATGCTCATGCGTTTCTTCAGCGCCATCAGCCAGCTCGTCGTCCTCGTCCAGGCAGCGCTATGGCTCTTGATGTTTCTGTGGGGCAATATGCGAAGTCTTTGCTCCTACCCAATTGTCTCCTCGACGTTTCGTTCTTGCGATACGATCACGTCCAACCTGACCGTTTGGGCCGCACTTCCACTCCTACTTGGTGGGCAGACCCCTGGAATGGAGCAGGTCATCAACCACACCGAGTCGCACTTGGACATCATCATGGACCTCTCCGAGACCCGTGTCGCATCCCTTGATCTCGCGATCCTCGTTCAGTCTAGCGGCTTGGAGTACCGCGATCAAATCTCTGGTCTCATCAACAAGGTTGCGGACGATGCGCTTGATTTGAATCGCGCGCTCCAAATTCTATCCTCCAAGATCGGTGCCGGATTCGATCGGTAAGTATTACGCAGGCCAGGATACACGGCAATGGTGCTAACACAAGATTCTAGAATTATTTCAACCAACGATCATCTCTACCGCATCCTGCGCGCCAGCTCGGCAATATCGAGAGCTCACCCCAACACGAAGCCCTGTTATATCAGTCCCCTTTTTCAGGGGCTTGATTTAGAAGGCTGCCTTCCCGACTTCGCCTCTCCCAATATCTCTCATGCCTACGATCGTGCGCTCCAAACGTACGAGACGGTCCTTCGCGAGCTGATACAGAGCAGCACTACCTCTCTCTTGAAGGCCACCGTTTTCGACGCCGACCTCGTCTCTCTCATGGGAGTCATAGGCGGCGAGAAGCTGGAGATTGACCTCACACGAAAGCAGCTTGGTGGGCTGTGGATGCTACTGGGTGGTAACAACCATCAGTTGTCCCGCCTCGCTCGCAACGAGCAGGTACTGAATCGTATCGGAGAGTACAGTGCTCGTTCTCTCCGCTACGCCCACTCCATCCAAGACGCTCTCGAGAATATGCAGCGGCAGCTGGAAGACTTGCGCCTTGTTGCGTCTGGTGCCGTCTTTGCCGATGCAGCTCCTCCTGAAGTGGTTCTAGAGATGTTAGCCAGAGGTTTGGAGCGTCTTGGGACTGCACGGGCACCCGGAGGTGATCGCGTCCCAAGGGGATTCCTCGAGGGCTGGTATGTACATTTTCCCTCCGCGTCGAGTGACCATTCTGACATGATGGCTACGGACAGATCTCTAGGCTCGATGTGAAACCATATGTCATGCTGCCGAGTGGGCGCTGTTGCGTCCCTGGCTGTGTGACCTTCATTCATCCCGGGCAATGATATACGAAGCATAGCCTTTCATCTGTATACGCATGCATTTCGCTCAAGTTCCTCGCTCCACTTCCTATTCTTGCTTCTGTATGTAACTGTTCAATTGCCATGATCTCGTTCTTTGCGCTATGCGCTCCCGCCCACTCTCGCGTCAAATGATCCGTACGACAGGTTCTCCGCGTGGAAGCACCTGTTAGAATGTTGCACACGTCTAAGGATTGCACGCCGTGCGCTCAGAGCTCAAGGCGACAATGCTTGTGAGCAATACTGCGGTTCTTCGGGCTGCTCTTACTGACAGTGCTCTGTGAAGGGTGATCTGATGACGTCTCATCCCAGTACCATTGTTATGCGGAGTCTAAATCTCTGCGCAGTATAGGTGCGTGCGGTCGCCTTGGCTTCGAAACAGAGAGTGAATCCTTTGCTCCTCAGGCTCTGTCTACCCGTATGCGTCTCTCATTGTCTGTTGAATGAGGATCGCGCGGGCGCAGCGTGCTATGTGAGTACGCACGCACCTTCCCGCTATCCAGCTTTAGGAAGAGCAGCGGGTCCAGTTCACGTGTCAAGCCACTCGGTATTTCTTGCATCAGTGTACAATTTGGGAGAAAACCTGGCATGCTGACCGCCACAACAGTGCCTCCCCTTCTATAAAAGATGCACCTCTTCTCGTAAAGAGTCGCTAGGAACCCCATCCCTTCGACCTTCACTATCCATCGTGAGGTTTGTAGACGGAAACAACTTCGACATGCCCATCCCAGCGTATGTCCTTCTTGCGCCTTACTCTTCAACGCACGCACTGACATCCAAGGTCTACCCGACAGCGAGAGTGTTCTCTTCATCGCGTCCGGCTCCTTCACAGTTAGTGGTCAGCCAACCGCCAACCAGTGCACCGACTGGGCATCTGGCACCATTGCGGTGGTGCAGATACTCCCAACGCGCAGTAAGCAACTGCGCTAGCTATGATATATAGTAGTCTGACGCCTCTCAATCGCAGCCGCTATGTTTTTGATCAACTCCGCCGACCGCTCGCTATCCATCGTCGCCGAAATGACGAGTGATTGGGCTATAGTGCTTATGGACGAGGCAAGTTTTCCTCTCTCTTATTCTACGCCTGCTCACCTTATCTTACCCATGAAGCGCACCCGTCTATTTGGTTGGACCGTTGGCGACCGTCTGTTCCGAGTACACCTCAGGGATTACAATCGTCGAGGCTTCCTCGCATTGATCCGTAACTTTGTGGTGTCGTTGGACGTGGCCATTGCTTCTGCGCAAAGCATTCAGGACCAGCTGCAAACCTATCTAGCGGCGCTTCCCTCCGATCTCGCCGACTTACATCTTCAAGGAGTCGCTGTCAACAACGAATGCCGCATTGTGCCGCTTTTCACGGCACCAATGGAAAGAATCCCTTTTATCAGTGCCGGCAGCTTCGTCCCTGCCAGTGAAGACGACGGTGCTGCTGTTGACGAAGCGATGCCTGAAGGCTATGTGGATACGGCAGACGTCTATCAGCCTACCATCGGGCACAAATACTCTCAAACCACTTCGCAGTAAGGAGCTTTCGTAGTCACATCCGATACAACGCACTGATACCTCTGCATCTTCCAATAGGTCTGTGACCCACGACTTCAAAGACGAGTCAGAGCTGGTCTAGGCGAAGTGCTGGGATGCCCATCTTAGTTTGATCGTCGAAACGACACGACATCAACCGTGATTCGATGAGAGCCTCATTCTTCCGAACCGCCCAACCATATCCCTGCCGCAAGCGCCAGTCTGTCGCGTTGATATGTATTAACTTCCGGTGTACTGCCCACTTCATGTTTATGTATTGCTATGCAGCGCAAGCCGCCTACTTCGTTATCCCTTGCCCTTCGTCTTGTGATGCTGCAGCCCAGTGACGCCTCGACTGTAGAGACCGGTACCTCGTACCCTAAGATAGGCCTAATATCTTATTGATTGACCAAATTCTCCTCGCACGTGTCGTCCAGATCCTTGGGCCCGTGAACTAGGCCTACCCTCCGACAACTCAACACTCACCTCATCCGCTGGAGGCGTCTCGGTAACGTCGCGCCTTGTTGCCCCTTCGGACGCGCCGCACTCGACTCCACACGCGTCTTTTTCGACTGACCCGCCTTCGACCAGATGCGCCGCTCTGCATCTGACGCCCTGCCCCGCGAAACACTGAAAGCATGCCGGCCGCCACACAGCTCCCACGACGGTAATACAGACATCCCTCCGCCATCGATAGCAGCTCATCTATATATATATACACTGCAGCCTGTATAAACTTCAGATGGAACGCCTACGGAATAGTTTGGGTGTTTCCGGGGCCACTTCCCACAATTCACACTTGCCACACCATTCAAACCGCACTGCAACCTCCTTGTCCGTATCTCCATAGACCTTGATCAACATGAGACCCGATCGACCGATCACCTTCAATGGCACTCGCGAGTTAGCCTTCTCATACGTTGTTGGAAGTCGGTACTTACCGCCACGCTCTTGAACAGTATTACCTGCAGAGTCCCCTCGTATTCCTCGCCATGTAGTATCATGTAGCCTACCAAGAAGTCAGGATTTCAGTGAGTGAACATGTAAGAGCATGTACTCGCGTTCAATTGAGTCTGCGAGTGCGGTATATTCGTACGCCGAGGCAGGGGTCCTGTTCAAATGCAGTGTGAGGTCGGGATATCACGCTGAGGCAGAGACAAAACACGCACGGGTCCAAAGGCAGTTGACTGGATATTTTATCGGGCATGTCTAGACACCAATCACGCACGAAGCAGTACCTATGGTCAACACTGGGCTCTTCCGGCGGCTCTTCATGGCAATCAGGAACTGTAGGATACTAGCAATCACATGAAAATACTTATGTTCCTCAGTGATCGGCACCCACATTCATGGACACATACCAAACAGCCCACAATCGGTCCAACGCTGTCGCCTAACGCCGACAAGAGGTCCTTCGCACATGCAGTCATCCGCGACTCGAAGGTATGAGCTTCTTTCCCGTCCGTATCAGGGGTTTGTGTAGAAGCATTGACGAAAATCGGGAGGGTTTCTTCGGCCTCGGTGGCGTACATGGCTCCTGAGCGAAGTTGTGAGGCAGGAGAGTCGTCCGGGCAGCTCTCTTAAATGGAGGCTGCTGCTGCCACTACAACAATGCTTGATAATAATGGATACAGTCGAGGACAAGAATGAATGGAGCACCAGATCCGTCTCGCGTTGTACTCGACCTCGACCTGCCCCCACGTCCGTGTTGCTGTCAACACCGCCCGGGTTAGTCAACGCGAACATCCGCATCGCCTCGCACAGCACCCACGGGACGCCGCACACCATCGTGTCAATACCGCCGCCGTCCGTGGAGCCGTCGTCCACTGCGGCGAAGAAGGCATCGTCGGTCAAGGCGCAGGGATGGCACGCGCACGCGACACCGGCGTGCGAATGGTAGCTATACGGCGGCGATCCTACGTTCTCGCCTATTTCGGTCGTTGCACGGTTGCTTGCACCACTCCGCAGTCCTTCACCGAACGGTCATCAGCGAGCGGCAACACTGGCATCCAGAGAGTGGGCATGTCGTCTTTGTCTATATTTCATGGGGTCTGACTTATATCCTTCCCCTTTCGCAATCATTTGTCGCCCGTCGCCAATAAACTTGTTTGCGGTGGTGCGAGCCCTTGTCCCGCATATGTAGCCCCTTAGTTTGTATCTTACATGTGTGCTGACCCACCGACTGCGCAAGTAGCTCAACAAAACCTACGCGGGTCGCTCAACACGTCCGGTTCTTCCCTCGTCAGCCGTGCACAGTCAGAATGACATGCACACGCGCTCATGTTTTTGACTCCATTGCAGAGACGAGGCCGATTCGTCCGGCAATTGCCAACCTGGGTTCATCGTCGACGACGGCATCGCGGATGGGAAGTATCCAGACTACTACCTGCAGTTGCATGACGGGAACCAAGGCAGTACGTTGCTGATACCCTCTCAAATTGATAATGATCAGCTCAACTTTGATTATAGTGAGCCGATGCAGTCACTATATTGCATGCTAATGCGCCAGGTTTCTGACGCGCTCCACCAGTGTGTCTGCGCCCGTGCTGAGAACCACTTCGCGGAGGGGCTCCGCTTCGAGGTGTCGGAAACAGCGAGCGCGACAACCGGCGGTCGCTCCGACTTCGACCTTGAGCGGGTACCCTCCGTGGCTACGTATGCACACCGATGACATTCGAGGAGGAGGCGAAGCCTGTGTGGGCAATGCAACTGTGGGACTCGGCCGCTGCGCAACCCACTGTGCTCACGACGACTTCTCTCGCCGCCTCAAGATCACCCCTCGACCATCTCTTGTCGACGTCCAACCGCTGCCTCTGTCCCGGGGTTAACGTCACTTGGCACAGTGAAGAAATGCGCTGAGACCTGTAAGGTTTGACGCTTCCACGCCGCATGCATTCATTGCCTGACTGCGGTGCTCTCAGGACAATTGGTATTTCAGGCGATATAGTAGCATACAGGGGAAGAGCAGCGGAAATCGCTATATATACCAAGCCGGTGAGGTACTGTAACAGATCATTGCAATACAGGGCGAAACACAAACGCTACGGCAATATGGGGAAATATCCCGATATTGGGGGAATGTGTGGCTATATCGGTAGGGTACGCCATTGCCCAAAATCGGGAGGGCACACGGATACTCACAAGTCACGCGGTAGAATGTGTATCTCCCTCTCTATCAGTGTTCTTTGTGCGGGAGCAATTTCCGTGGTATGTTGAGGTTCGAGATCGCCGAGAAAGGCGCAGGTGTTGGGAGGAGGAGTGAGGATCTGCGCGTACGATTTCGCGATCGTGTGACGCGATGTGGCTGAAGCGGGGCGCTCAATGTCTGGGTGGTATGCGCGTGTGACTAAACGGATCCCCTCCTCCTCCTACTCAGACTTTAGGTCACCGACATTGACCTACCTCATCCTCCTCCCCATTGCTCCGACCCATCGGTCGTGACCGCGACCGTGATCATCTTTTACCAGTCATTCAGTTCTTCGAGGGCTTGTCGCTCGGCATCCGCATAGCGACGCTGTCTGCCGCTGCTGCACGAAGTGCGTCGGCTTCCTGGTGATCGTCTGGGTGTCGTGGGGGTTCTACCAATAGACGTAGCTGGGTTCACTGGGTAATCGTATTGTCTTATCTTTGTACATGCCGCTAACATGAGTCGTTGCAGGAGGTTGAGGACGATGAGGCAGAGGCGAAGGAGGAGGGTGATAAGGAGAAACCCAAGATCGAGGAGGCTGATGAGGAGGAGAAGTCCAAGAAGACCAGGAAGATCCAGGAGATGGGGATTCAGAACGAGGAGCTCAACAAGACGAAGCCCATCTAGACGCGTAACCTCCAGGAGATCACCGTGGAGGAGTATGCCGCCTTCTACAAGAGCTTGGCCAACAACTGGGAGGAGCTCCTCGCTGTCTAGTACTTCTCCGTTGAGGGTCAGCTCGAGTGCAAGGCGATCCTCTTCATCCCTAAGCGGTAAGTTCCGGTTGCAAACTCCGTATTGAACGCACAATTGATGCGTGACTTCCAGCGTTCCCTTCGATCTCTTCGAGATGAAGAAGCGCAGCAACATCAAGCTCATGGACGACTGTGAAGACCTCATCCCCGAGTACCCGAACTTCGTGAAGAGTATCGTCGACTCTGAGGATCTCCCGCTCAACATTTCTCGTGAGACGCTCCAGCAGAACAAGACCCTCGAGGTCATCCGCAAGAACCTCGTCAAGAAGTGCCTCGACCTGTTCAGCGAGATCGCGGAGGACAGGGACAACCTCAACGAGTTTTACGAGTCGGCAAGAACATCGTGCTTGGTATCCACGAAGACGCCTAGAACCGCAGCAAGCTTGCTGAGTTCCTGCGGTTCTATATGACGAAGTCTCAGGAGGAGATGACCTCGCTCAAGGGTAAGTTGCAGTGATTCCTTCTTTACTGATAGAATCGCTGATGAAGGCGCCCAGACGACATCACTGGTATGCCCGAGGTTCAGAAGAACATCTACTACCTCACAGGCGAGTCGCTCTCTGCGGTGAAGGACTCGCCGTGCCTCGAGGTGCTCAAGTGCAAGGGCTTCGGGGTCCTCCTGCTTGTCGACCCCATCAACCAGTATCCAGCTCAAGGAGTTCGACCGACACAAGCTTGTCTGCGTATCGGGGCCTCGAGCTCAAGGAGACCGAGGAGGAGGAGGCACGCGAGGAGGAGGCCGCGCAGGGAAAGGACCCCTGCAAGGCCGTTAAGAACACGCTCGGCGACAAGGTCGACAAGTTCGTTGTCTCGAACCGTATCTCCGACTCGCCCTGAAGCTCCTACAGCCTATTCTCCTTCGCCATCACAGTGTTCATCGGGATCGGGATCGGCTTGGCCGTGTTTGTGCCTGGTCGCAGTGAGAGTGGTGAGTCTTCTCCGTGTGACGCGGCCTGCCCTCCTTCCATGTAGTGTATAGTGGAGCTGACGCAGTGAATCATATAGCTCACGTCTGACGAGCCCGGACACCCCCGGCACCCGCGAGCAGTCGTAGTCGACCTCGAACAGTTCCGCCTCGTCTGCTTCAGCCTGCGTCGCCCTGCACAACACCCATGGGACGGCCCACGCCATCGAACAGCATTCCGATGTCACCGTTGTGCATCCAAACCTGCTCCCTGCCTCCTTTCCCTCGCCGAGCATGACGAGGGAAAGCTCGAAGGCTCGGCAGTCTTGCAGCTCCGCCGCGGGGCCCGCGACCCCATATAACTGCCCCGGCATTCCTTGCCAGTTTGACCCTTACTATGGTCATGAAGAGACGCGCTACCTCGCGCGCCGCACGCAAACCCGGGAGCGGCGCCGCAGAAGATCGCGCGCAGCATGTAATTGCAGCCACCAACAGCGTATAACGCGTGTTCGCCCAACGCCCCAGCAAAATCGCTATGGTCGCCGATGGAACCAACACGTTCGTGGTCGCGCGAGCTGTCGTTCCCCTCGCGCGGTACCACAATCAGCAGGTCGTAGCCTACGGCGGCCTACTTGGCGGATACCAATCCCAGCATGCATCCGTCCTCGGCTCACTTGTCCGCACACTCGGCATCCGTATATCCTTCCAACACACATCTGGCTGCTCTTAGAGGTCAACCCCACATCATCATTGTCGATCAGCCTGCTCCATCCGCGATGCAGGCTGATGCCGATGACTTCTTTTCGCCGCCTCAAGATCACCACGGCCTCGTCTCCCCTCTCCCCTACCGGAGGCCCGTCTACAGGCAGCCCGAACTCACTGTACGAACGGAATACTGGGAGTCATCGGAGAGCAAATCTCACCGCGGAGCCTGATACCATGTCGGATGCCGCGTCGAGTTCGTATGCTGCGCGGGGTCCCGCACCGCATAGACCACGCCAGGCTACGCCTCCGTCAAGATCGGCCCCAACATCCATAGACAGCTATTCGATCATTGTCGGTACGAGCATGTTCGCTTGTCGGTACTCACCTGACTGCTGCCACCAGTCGCCCCCATGTCGACCACCCAACAATGACTTTGGAAGTGGCCGGGGCGAGGTGTTGCGCTCGCCAAGAAGCACCGGCGCCGTCACCATATCGGCGCTCGCGAAGTTAATTTCGTCCTGTGGAAGCAGTGGTCTGGACCAGTTCGGGGGTCCCTCGCCCGTAGCTCTGTAAGTGCTCGTCGTCATCGAGCGGTTCATTCCATGAGCTGGCCTCTCTGCCGTCTTAACTGCAAAGCCACGCCGCGGCAATGGAGGTCGTGTGGTCACACGAGGAAGAGCGGAGAGCAAGAAGCAGAGAGAACGCGAGGAAGGTCCGGCAGACGAGACCGGCATGCCTGAGATCAGCAGTCTCAGCATCGCCCGCACGTGTAGTCATGCTACATCGCCCTTCGACGAGTTCAAGGGCTCTTCGCAAGCTCCTCATCTTACTGAGCTAGTCGGTCAGCGCTCAGCTTTCCGCCCGGGGGATTTCCCCTCTCGAGTTTCGTGTCTTTCCGATGGCTATCAAGCTCTCAGTCGGAGCAATGCAGGCTTGGACATGGCATGGTCTTCGGCTCGCCTCGAACCCAGCAACTGCTTCGTCGACGACCCTCGGACGATTGATGTCCCGCTCCTCTTGCGGCCGGAGGGTTCGCCCTACCACATGGGAACGGTGGCTAGTTGACCTACCACCACCTCCTCCCTCAGACCGCCAGTCTTCCCGCTTCCCCTGCTCGCCTTGGGCGGTGTCCGCCCCTCTGCTCCTTCTGGCATAAAGCTGGTGCCCCGGTGTTGAGCCCTTGACTGTTTGAATATCGGACGGTGTTCATGTTTACGCTGCACTACGGGTCAAGATAAAATCATGATTGTGTTATTTGAGGTGTTGTGTCTGTAGTGTTTCGCAGCTTATACAAGTCTTGCTATTCGGCTCACATCCTTTTGATATGCATTCAAGTACATTGAGGCTGATGGCGAAATGGCGTATTGGGCCAGGTGACGCACTGCACGATCCTGCCAATGTGCCATGTGTTTGCCGCGTGTTCTGGAGAGCGCCGCGTTCGACAGCACTCACTAGTGTCTTGTTACCTTCGAAGCTCGAACAGGTTCTGCAGGAGTCGGAGTGAGTGCCTCGCTGCTATGTGTGTATGAGTTCACGACCCAGTCAACAGTCTCTTATCACAATGGGCGACAAGCCGCGTATCTCTGCAATCGTGGGCGGGGCTCTCCGACACCTCTGCCGATGTCGTACGCATAGGTGTTGCGATGCGCGAGAACCGGATCCTCGCACAGACAATCTCATCGGCGGGCACTGGGTTGGAGCGACGACATGGAACGCACATATGAGGGCCGACAAACGGCTTGACAGCTTGCGCACCCGTCTATCACTCACGTCGAACATGGAGTCCGATGTGTTTGGTTTCACTCAGAGTGCGAGTGCCATCGCAAACAGCCAGCGAGACGATTACCCGGATTCACCCCAACTCCGTGACGTGGAGGAGCGCGTGCCCACGGCGCGTACGCCTGCTACGTCAACCCCTTCCAATTCGGCGGGCGCGAACGCCGAAGAATACGGAGGCTCAGTAGCACCCTGTGTTCCCCCTTTACCGAGCACCCAAGATGAGGTCGCTTCAGGGGGTAGGCCAGATTACGCCTTCAATGTTGACCGCTTCTTAGCCGAGCTGGAATCCGTCTTGAGCATCGTCAATCAGGCAATTCTGGCATTCTCATTCAGTGCCCCCCTTCTCTTCACTTCGCCGCCAACCTCAGAGTCGCCTCCATATACATTTCCCAATCATTTCGTCCGCGAACCGAATTCGGGATCTCTCCAACTAGAATCGTCCGCATCCATCAATCAGTCCATCCTTGCGCATGAGCGTTCCATGCTATCCTTCCTCCGCTTGGTGGAAGCCGCCATGTTCACCGAAGTGCCGGCTATCGCGCACGTCCAGTCAAAGATCAGAGATGTCGTTGTAAACGAAATATCTCGCATCAACGACATCAAAGGACGCGAATGGGACGCTCAGCGACTCCAGGCGCCGACATGCGTGGACGGGAACGGTCAGGTCGTATACAAAGGACACCCGAGAATCCTGGTCAATTGTGGTAAGGCTACTCATATACGCAGTGTACCCCTTCGGGCTAACAAAGTATTGTAGATCGATACCATCGCAAACCTTTCCTCAACGTTGAACCGTCCCTAGCGGCGACTTACCACCTTGTGCTCACTCTCGCACTGCTTGGACGGTTATCCCGCAAGAAATGCGATTATGTGCTCGCTTGCATGCGCTTCATCTTTCAGAGACTCCTTCGCAGCAGGCTGGACCCATTGATCCGGCTGGACAGTATCCCTACCGATGTCCGCACATTGCTGCGTCGATTCGACCTCGACCCCGAAGTAACCTCATATCTCTGCTGTCCTAAGTGCTACTGTCTATACCGGGAGGACGTACACATTGATAAGTGTGTCTACATGGCGTTCGCGGATTCAGAACCGTGCGGTGAACCCCTCTTCGAGACGCGGTCAATTCGTGGGACAGACCATACCATCGCGATACGAAAATATCTACACCAAGACTTCAAGGCGTGGCACGCTCGCCTTCTATCTCGCCCCGATATCGAGTCAGCAATAGACCGAACGACTGCATCTGCGAGGAACACGCCGCGTTCCGCAGACCGAGTGGTACATGACATCCTCGATAGTGATCATGTCCAACAGCTCCTTGGACCAGACGGAAAGCCGTTCTTGGACGCCCCGACGTCCGAGTTGCGCCTGATCTGGGGCTTCGGGTTCGATGGCTTTGACCCACATCACGCGAAACCAGGTCGTGCGGGCATAAGCACGAACGGACTTTATGCGATTCTGATGAATCTTCCTCCCGACATGCGTCTGCAGCAGGACAACATGTTCCTTGCCGGTGCTATAGCCGGTAAACCAAGCCTCGATCAAATCAACCATTTTGTGAAGCTCGTTGTAGACAACATGTTGCAATTCTGGACGCCTGGTGTATACTTCTCCCGCACATCAAAGTTTCCAACCGGCAGATTCTCTCTGGGCGCTCTCTTACCTCTGATATGTGACTTGCTTGCTGCTCGTCAGATATCGGGTTTCCCTTCTCCAACATCGACATACCTTTGCTCAGTTTGTGATATGACGCAGGACGATATAGAGAATCTGGAGAAGACAACCTGGTGCTACCGAACAGAGGAGAGTCATCGAGACAAAGCGAACATATGGCGCACTTTACCTAACGAGGATGCACGGAAGCGCTTCATCAAGGAGGGGGGTGTTCGATGGACTGAGTTCTTGCGCCTTCCCTACTGGAAGCCTAACCAGTTCACCGTCCTTGAGTCGATGCACGCGCATAACCTCCGGAATCTGCGGCACCATATATGGACCACCTGGGGGATGAGTACGATGTTACTATCCGGTGACGGATGTCTCTGGTTTCGGAGACAGGTCCCTGCTTGCACTTCAAGAAGCAAGCCTGACGTCTGGCGAACAAAGATCTCGTTACTTCGGACTGCCACAGTCGATGAGCTCAAAGCTGAAACACATTCAGTTCTCTGGCACTTGTGCTACAGTCTGAATCTACGACGCAGTGGCAGCAAGAAGATGTTGGTAAGGAACTTGGCGAAGTGGGTGAGTGACCGACAGTTCTTACTACTTCGCATTGATCGTTGACATTCAGGCAACATGAAGCGTGAAGGCCTGCCGCTTGATGCACACGGGCTGCCACAGTTCTCCGTCGATGATGCTCTTCACGGGGCCATAGATTTGAATGTTGTCCATGGAACTACTGGTGGCCTCCGGAATGCGGAGCCGGCTGCAACACACGATGCCCAAGCGAACGAAGATGCTATGTCCGTTGAGCCTGAATACCTTCATTCCTTACCATATGATGACATCGCGGCGGACCTCCCCTTTCTGGATTCTGACGAGATCATGTCGACCGCTGACGACGTTCACTTCTCCACAGCACTGTCAGCTGCGGAACCGATGCAAGACACCATACCAGCTCACCCCATTGATTCGGAGATGTTCACTTCCGTCACCGATGACAAGCTCGAACAAGGCGAAGTTCGACTACGCAGGGGCCAGAAGGTATCGAATACTGCACGTCTCACACTGCAGAAGATGTGCCACGTTCGCGGAATTCCGATTTTTTCTGCGGGGGGAAAACCTCTCACCAAGAAGGTTTTGTGGAAGTCCCTTGAGGATTGGGTACGCGGCTATCATCGTCCATTGTATCATTGACTCAACGGGCATTACGTTTGCCTTCAGCGCGACGCTCACGGTGGTCGTGAACAAGTGGAAGACGCGGAGAATCGGGCCCGGCCAGTGCTAGGGAAGGAGACGCTGGAAGAGATTTGGGAGGATCAATCACGCACGATACTTCCAAGTACGGTGGATCCCGCACCGAGGAAGATAGGTTCGAAGACAGGCTCGCTTAAGGCAGACCAGTGGCGAGCGTTGGGTACGATTCATCTAGTCATATCCCTCATCCGCTTGTGGGGCACCTCGACGGAGGGCCCTGAGGCTAGTCGCCGATCGCTGATGCTACAAAACTTCATGCATCTCATCTATTCTGTGCAACTAGCAAACACGCGCTCAACTTCGCCAGAGTCCATCTCAGCCTACGAGTACCATTATATGGAATACCTGCGTGGATTCCTCTCACTCTATCCAGAAGTCCCTCTCATGCCGACAAACCATCTTGCTACTCACTATGGCGAGTTCATGCGTGGTTTCGGTCCCTCGCACGCCTGGAGGGGATGGGCAATGGAACGATTCAATCACATGCTCCAGCAGGTTCCTACAAATGCTAAGTCTGGTTAGTGTGTGATCCTTCCGTAACGAGCATCTCTCATGCCACGACTACAGGCGAACTCGAACTCACAATGATGCACCACGCTAGTCGTGCAGCAAATGTCCGGCCACTCCTCAGGAACGGACAACTACCGACCGAGCTGTCTACGCTCGAGCCTGCCTTCGACAAGGCATTCCGTGATGACGTCCGAGGAACCCGGATTGCCGATATCCTCGGCCTTGGGGATTCCGCCAAGTTACAGGTCAAAGAGATGGAGACGAGCCCAGTCCTCAGCGCTGCGACGAAGCAAGCCCTCACGCCTCACGTAGCGGATGTCACAGGTGAGATCTCTTCGTGACTAGCGTTTTGTAGCTTATACTGATTCATGATAGACATCATTGAGTGCTCGCTGCTGAAGATGAACGGTTTTGTATACCGCCCGAGACGGCAGAGTCACAGAGACGCCCACATCGTGATCAAGTCACAGCCATGCGGCCACGATTGCACCTGTCCTCGACATGCAGACGGCTCTAGTCTCTGTGCAGCAGAACTGCTCAATGTGCTACTAAGTCGTCGGAACGCGCCCGGGCCTTCACAACAATCCGATGCCACTGGATCTGTGTTCCTAGTCGTCAGGCGGCGGCATTGTCTCAAACAGTCGGACTTGCACTCCGACCCTTATCGACAGTTCACCTTCTCCGTGTCTGGATGCCTGTATAGCAAGCACTTTCGAAAGCCCGAAGTGATTATGTCCCAAAGTGTACTCTGTCCCTACGCGGCGACTCCCTACAGAGAACCTCCGTCACAGCAATATGGCACATGGGTGCACGTTCTCCCCCTAAGCAGGGTTAGTACCTACACACTTTCCACATAGATGCGCACATGCTTAGCATTCTCTAGGAGTTACACTTATCAATAGTATCCCCTAACCCGGACGTCGACATGGAAGATTTGACGACAGTATAGTAGTGTCTCTTTGACGGCGCCCTCCACGGCGCTCGGCACTGAGCGAGTATACTTTACCAGTATAGTATTGCGCGACGTCGGTGCGACAATCGCTCCTGTCGACACATTCAGTTGTATTCGCATGAGAGTTGTCCGGATCGTCTGAATGGACTGCCGCAATGGGACAAATCGAAACCCGATTTGTAAGAAAAGAAATACGACCATTTCACATGTCCTGGCCGAGAACATAGAGCGGACATAGGGAATGTCCGGTGCCCGGACATGGCAAATGTTCGTAGTCTGTCCGCTGCGTGTCCGCGCTCAGGACATTCCATACGGCTGTTGCATGGTCGCCAGATGTCACGGGTCCGCACATTCAGAATGTCCGTATCGCGTACATGCGTCCGACACGCGAACCGATCGTAGGCTGTCCTTACGATGTCCTAAACCCGAACAAGACGGGTGTCCTTTGCGTGTTCGAACGCCGCTCACGTGAGGACCATTTCGCATGACTGTGCCATGTCGCCCGCGCGAACAGGGCGTGAACATGGCACATGTCTGGAACACGAGCAACCGCATTGTCTTTGCGATGTTCGGTGCTCCGGACATTGTGGAGACATTGTGAATGTCTGTTCCATGTGCCTATTGCGAACAGCGTGAGAAAATGTTTCATAATCCTTACAATGACCGTACAATGTCTGGATTACGGGCTACGCGTCTTGCCCCCGGTGACTGGCATCTCTGTCTAGCTTACAGCCGACTCGGAACATGCTAGCGCTTCACGCAGCTTTAGGTACCCCGAGAGATACTAGTAAAGCAATCCGCATATATGGCGTACCTGAAAGCGGCCACCGTGTCAGGGTGCAACACCGTTGCTGTTGCCTGCTACGCTGTGGCAGGTGCTGCACTCGGAACCGTCATCGCGCGTCCGGCTGTCCCAGCCAGCATCTTAGGGTGCATCCCGGACGTTGGAACTGATTGCGAGTGAAGCCAGGCAACAAACAAGTGAAAATTGTCGATTCGCGAGCTATCATTTCCGCTCACTGCGGCTATTCAAAATGCGTCAACAATCCTTCGAACATCACTCGAATTCGCACGATAAGCCATAGTCCGACGTTCGACTCCTACCCGTATGTACTTACTTATCTACACTGTACACGCGGGGAGTCTCCGTGCTTGCCAGATCAAGGCACAAAAGAGTTACCTAAAATGGCAGCCATGGAGACCAAGCTCCTTCGCTAGTAAGTATAGAAGATTTGCATGATGATGTAGCGCTTCAACCTGCTTTGATACTTACTAAGTAGTTCCATACCAAGACCCTTCGCGCGGCGCTAGAGGGGTTTGTGTCGAACCTATGGAAAAACACTGGGATGATAGTACGGGTCCCAGAACTAACCCCCGTACGCGACTGGCAGGCTGCCACCGCGCGGCGCGGGGAGGCCTAGGTACTAGTCTCGGAACAAGACATCGGGCCTTGTGGCTGAGGCGGGTCAGTGGTGGTGGTTAAGCCTCGCATCCATCATATCATTTGCTACGAGGTCAGCTGATAAACCTCGGAAAGCAGCTTCAAGAGCTTCTCGGCCCTCTCAATGTCGCCCAACGAACACAACCGCAGGCGGCCACTGCCCGGCGAGTTGAACCGGGCCTCAATGTATCGTGAGGTCTCTGCCAGTATTGAGGTCGAGTGGGTGGGTACTTCCATCTGACGGTTGCCGAGTCTCAGCCTCACATCTTCGGAAACTTGGAAGATGGACGCCTGCAGTGCTGTCCTGCAAATCGACCGAGGTGCGACCGGCATCGAGGCGCAGTAGGCGTTTGCTAAATGGTCTGTTGTGGCCCTGCTGGCTGAACAACCTTACGTCTCCACTGCCAGGCAAGGTACTAGTGCAACTACTTTGCTAGTCCCTTGAAGCTATCCGGCACTGTCACTCGCTCTCAACGAGGGCCTACGACGGGAAAGCCACGCCTTGACATGCCAGGGGGCCGTCTGCATCAGGTCAAACTTCTGCTGGTATGTTTTGATGATTCAGGAAGTCTGCTGCTTAGCCCTGCATCTGTTCTCTAAGTTGTGCCCGTCTTTAGGCAGTGTACAAGGACACTTAACATGATCTCCCTTTCCTCCATCCTCCTCTAGTTCATCCGTCTATGCTGAGGACCATGTCACCCCCAAACTATTTCCTCCACTGGGTTGCATTCCTTTTGACTATCACTGCCCTTCAACATCTTATGCAGCAAGTTCGTGGAGAGCTTCGTTTCATCGATGACACGTACGGCGATTATGTGACACATGCACTGCCTTCGTATTCTAGCAATGAATGGAACGAAGGACCGGAATGCTCAACATGCACTCTTCAGCCGCAAGTGAATTGAAGTCTGCCTCAACCTCACCAAGTCAACCTGCCGAGTCAATCCCCGGGCCACTATTTCACACTGCCATAACCTCACCATTTCAACCTGCCTCAACCTCACTAATTCACACTGCTACAACCTCACCAATTCACACCATGACTGCATCCACGGGAAAAGATGACACAGGTTCCAATGTCGGACGTCTCGGTGAGTGGTGACTATAGGCTATGTGTCTGCTCAGTGTGTCTGATACTAGTTTGGATGTACAGTCGGCGGCATTGCCGGTGGGGTTTTCGGCGGGGCCGCCTTGCTTTTGTTGTGCACATGCTTTGCGATATATATCCGAAGAAGGAAGGCTCAAAATCGCGCACACCATCCTCAGGTATTCGAGTTAATAGTTGATGAACCACTGTGCCGTCACAGCTCACTCAGGCTCGGGAAGAGACACACTCATACGGAAGCACCGCATAATTCCCTATGCGTGGAGAGTTCCGCACCGGGGAGCAAGACGCTGCCTTTAGGCCTCAATACCCACCCTGACTACGACACCCTCGTACGCGAGATGCGACGAATGAGGGAGGTCCGAGTGCTGCGCGCAAATCGAATGATGGCTCACGGCCCGCCAGATTCTAACCTCGCTACAGCAGGAGCATCATTTATCGATGGCGGTGTTGAAGCCGAGATCAGAGGCGACATAGCAGTTCTGAAGCAGGAGATCCAAGTGCTACGCGCAAATCGAACGGTCGCCCATGGCACACCAGACCTTACCCACGTGACAACAAGAGCACCATTCATCCAAAGCGATGCTGAAGCCGAGCTCAGAGGCGAAATGGCAGTCCTGAGGGCGGAGTTGACCCGGCTGCAGGCAGAGACGGAAGGGCTCAGAGACCTGCCCCCTGCATATCATTGATCAGTCTACACGTGAGCTGCAGATCCTTGCTGATACCTTTGGTACGAAACTGACACAGAATCTGCGGTGCAGTGACATATCTAGGACGCTGACATCTATGTCTAATGTATGGCCGAATATGCGAGCGCTTCATGCAGTTCTACTGGTGGGCAGCGCGAGCAATGGCAGACTATCTAGGTACTGACTTCGCCGAAAGTCTTACACCTCCTGTCCAGATTCATCCACGACACACGCACCTTTGCTGCGACTTACGCCAATCTCACCCTACGCGACCCGTAACCCCATCTGCGCGGCGACGGATACCGGGCAGCTACCACCCTCCCTCCTTTTGTCCTCCTCGGACACTGGACACCTACCCCGACACGCAATACGTTTCCCCGACAGCTTGGATTCGCCCTCAGGCTGCTTCCCTCCTCCCCTCCATCGACAGTCCCGTAGGGATGTCCTGCTGTTACGTTCACCTACCTGTTTGCGGCCGCTCTGGATCCCCGAACGTGTCCCGCTTCAACGGTCTTGCGTCTCCCGGGCGGGAGTCCCTCAGTGCTGACACTGACTTTCGCGTTCTCTACCTCTCTGTTTGTCTCTGGCCTGCATCTACTGACTATTTCTCTTTTCCTCCTGTAAATTTCTACTGTACATTCCCATGCCCTATGCTTCTGCCTTAGACTCGGCGGCGAGCACGTACTTCGCCTGAGCTTGTTTACTCATGGTAGTACCGCCACACCAGTCTCATCTACATAGGGCTCGGCCCCCCCGGACGTTATTTCGCCAATCGAGGCCAAAGATGCATTATGATCGCTTGGACAGAGAAGATTCGCAGCCATTGTATACCGAGTCCTTGACACTGGATGGTTGTGCATCGACTTGAAGGCGGCCAGTACAAGTCAATCACTCAGCGCTAATATGTATGCCAGACTCCTGTCGCAGCCCAATCCTTGACGAGATGCTCGACTGTATGACGGGAACAATTGTTGCAGTGTTATCGAGGGCTGCTCACTGAGAGCGTGGTTACGGCGGTATGCGTAGTATTGAACTCTAACGACGTTCCATTTGGTTTCACCGCCGAAAGGCCAGCGCTTAGTAGCACTAAAAAGGCAACTGTACAGTATACTAGAAGGCTACCCGTGCTCCGCACGGAAAGCTGTGAGGGAGAACAGATGCATGTCCGAGTCGTGGATCCAGCGGCCATTCAAATCAAGCGCCCAGCGTAGTGGAGAGTCTCCGCGGATGCCAGATCAAGACGGAAAAGAATTTACCTGAACTGGCAACCATGGAGACCGAGCTCCTTTACTATAGAAGATACGAGCGCACGTGCAGCGACGCTGCCCTCACTGTCCAGTACGATCCCGTCATTGTCCGTCGCGCCGATGGCCATCTCTTCGAGCACCTTGATCCCATGTTCAGCAAAATACTCTACAGGTAAGCCACGACTTCGAGACTAAAGGCTACATACCGAGCGTGATGCGTATTCTTAGATTTGGGACGATTCAGATTCTTGAGAGGATGGCGAATACCTCTCACAGAGCCGGGCTGAGATGAGACACTCTCAGACACAATACGAGGGCTCTATGTCACTCAGAGGACGTATCACCGGCTGGATGATCAGGGTCGGTCCAACTGGAGGCGAGAAAACTCAAAGATGTGGTGTCGCGAGGGGTTGGTGTCAAGGAAAGCGCAGGTACGCGACCGCGTTGCGACGTGTTACTCAGGGCTTGATTTTGACTATGATGACATATTTCAGCGCAGGGTTTGAGCTAGACACAGTAAGGGTCGCAGCAGGTCGCAGCTTTCGTGAGCTGCGTGTCGCGTGAATGGACAGGTACGTCGACGCCTCCTACATGCATTTCTATGCCGCATCCCGATGCACTTACAGTTACAGTCGACATACTGTTTTACCCGTTTGTTTGAGCCTTCAGGCAGAAGGCAGCCGTTGCCGCAACGACGGCGAGCCGTGCGGTTCTCGACGACGTAATGGCTATACGTGAACGTTGTGTGGCTTGACTATCCATACCAGACGACAGGAGCTTTCTGCGGCGTACGCGACCCTTTCGACCCTCTACAGTGATAGGAATCTTCAGCCGTTCGTGCCGCAAAGAAACTGTGGGTGGTAGGTCTGGAGCAGACGCTGAGGCGGACACCCGACCACTAACTCTGGGCCCGCTTTCACGAAGACTGCGAGCTTCTGTGTGGCCGCTTCTAGTGTCTGCTACCTTCGTCGGCGAAAGGGCGGCACATAGAGAAGTGTTCATGTGCACGAAGGCGGTTGCGTTTGGGTATGTGGTCAATTCAATCCCCTTCAGCACTAGCTCACTCGGCGGAGGGTCCTGCCGTGGAGATCTTATGCTTGTGCAGCCAGCGCTTCTTGCACAGGTTAGTCGCAAAACCCATCCAGCTCGCGACGAGGGGGAAGAGTTCGTTCACACTGGGGTTCTCAATCGCAAGACGACACTGTCCATTTGATGGGGAGCCAAGACCACGTATTCCGTGACATTCGACACCACTCTGGGAAGTCGTGCGGACGCATTTTCGGCTGTCTGCGCCGGAGTGCTGCCCCGCACGGCTGCGAGCGCGGCTATTGTGCGATGCCCCTGTTGTTCCCCCACGCCCGAGAGACGCAGGGGAAGAACAAGAGTGCGCATGGTGGAGACGCTGCTGATCGCCTGCGAACAATGGGCGGGCTGCGTTTCGGCGTTCGCCCTGACACGCTTCAGGGCTTCGGGGTTCGGTGCACGTGATGCGTACGCACGCGCGTCGCGTCATGATCGGGAGAACTTGTCGGTCCTGGCCTGTCACGGTGGCGCAGGCGCCTGGTCTGGGCGGGCCGTTATCGTGAGCTGCTGTGCGCCGAATGGACTGGGCCCCTCTTTTCACAGCTCGAATTGGCGAGCTCGGGAGGAGGAGGGTAGCTGTGTGCTGAGCTCGCAGCCAACGCTGTGCGTGCGGACGGCGCAGTGTTCGGCGGGCGGTGGCAGCGGCGAGTCGGGCGGGACGCGGAGAGAAGCGGAGGGGCGAGCGTGACGTGTGACGGGATCTCGATGGGAGCCGCGGCCATCAAGCACGACTATTTTGGTAAGCGTGGCACGGTTACCGCCAGGGTCTTGCCGCGTCCGTACATCCTCACAAAGCGCGTGCTCTGCTTGCTCGCCTTCCTTTCTCCCCGACTACCAACTCCTCCTCGCCTCAAGCCTCCGTCCCGTCTTCGCTCGTCCCTCCCTCCTGCCTTGCTTCCCTCGCTGGCCGACCCCTCTTGCACTCTACCCACGATTAATGGTCTGCACCACATGGTCGCGCCCGCCTCAACATCAACCCAGCAGCCCCAGGCCGCCGCTCAACACCAGTATGGCACGCGCATCCGCTCAAACTCTGCCCTCAAGCCTTCCATCCGCCTCCGCCACTCTGCCTCCTCTGCTGCACCTACTCCGCGGCCCATCAAGCCTGTGCCAACCCCCAAGGCCAAGCACGCATCTGTGACCCCCGCTGTGCCACAGCCAGAGTACCCGCACTTCCCACTGGATCATGTTATGTTACATCACGACGACGCAAACAGCAAGGTCTTCATCGCTATAGGCCGTTCCTTCATGTCCGTCGTGAGTACCCTACATGCATAGCGGTCACCGTGCGGCGTAACCTAACCCTGCCGTCGGGCCTCAGGATAATCGCGCTATGACCATCAAAGACCTATCAGAGATGACTATGAAATATGGTATAATGTGCCAAAAGTGCGTCACCTCTTTGTCGCGTGTCGCGCTTTCTTTAACAACGTGTATGCTATATGAACAGCGTGTCTGCCGCGGGCCAGGCTATCACCACCTATATCCGGGCCCACCTCCAACGTTGCGAGGTTCAACAAGACCACCCACTGCTTCTGCGGCACGTGCTATCCGGAACTGCCTCCGACGATGATCTCCTGCCTGCCTTGCATTCTCGCACGGGTGGCGCGCACTGTGCGCTCAATCCATCCGACAACAGAGTTACAAACTTTAGGCGCGGAACCATGGTCTGGTACCTGAGCAGGGCCGCCGGTGCCCCGTGTCCATTCGCCCGATGCGGGATCCGTCTCTGCGACTACAACGAGCTCGGGAAGGTCGACGCCATGTCTGCTCACAGTGGGGACAAGAACCGCGAGAAGGATCGTCTTCGCCGTGTTGAGCAATGCGGCCAAAAGCGGAAGCGCTTGCTACGCAGCAGGTATGCTGATAAAGGATCAGACTCGGACTCAATGAGCGAAGAAGAGAAGCCCCCTCCAAAGGTGAAACTCACGCTGCGTCTTCGCCCTCTCAGGGCGTCAAGTTCTGGGGCCTCGTTGTCGGCATCCCCCGCGCCGCAAGATACGACCATTACTGTGGGGCAGTCGCATACACACTCGTCCCCGGAGATCATTGATCTATCCAAAGACGACACGGAGTCGTCGGAATCCGAAGAGGATTCAGAGGATGACTCTATGTCGGTGGATTCCTCTGCGTCCTCTGACGCTGACGAAGGGTCACCTGCGCCAGCCCAGAGCGGTGATTCGCTATCGCTTTCCACGCATGGCGCGCACCCAACCTTCTCTGCTTCCCCAGGAGACTATCGACGCTCAACTTCAGCGTCGCCGCCACCAGACTCTGAAGACGACGACGACGCCGATTATCACGCGGACATGACCACCTTCCGTCGCTATTCTTTCGATCGCTACTCCTCTTGGGATGACGAAGACGAGGACGAGATGAACCTCGACGATAAGTTCTGGGACTTCGACAACGATGCGGATACACAATGGGAAAGCCCAGGTCCACGATCCCCATCTGCTCAGATTGAGAGCAGCATCGTCGTCAAGCAAGAGCTAAGCGATGTCAGCGACTCACTCGATATATGGGATGACCTGGACTCCAAGGGTGACCCGAAGGTCGTTGATGTGGTCCTCCGCGCTGCCGCCGGTCTCGACACCGATTATATGCAGCCGAAGCTGGAGGAACTCGACCCTTGGGAGATGTCGTACTTCGCTAGCACCAGCTCGGATAGCTTTGCGGCCTACCCAATAGGAGACCTCGCTAGCCGCATCAAGGAGGAGGAAGTCGAAAGTGGTATCTCGTTCCTGAGCCGCGAGTTGCGTACTCCTCCCCCTGAACACCCCTTGCTGCGACCCTTGTCTCCGATCTCGCCCATCGCACCCTCCGAATCGCCGTCTACGTCGTTGGTGGCTGAGCGTCGCGCTAGCCACCTCATATGGCGAGATGCCGAAATCTTGGGCCCTGACAGTCTCAAGCCGCATGACCTTGCCGAAGGCGAGTGGCGAGACGGACGCAGGAGCACCGATGTGGCGTCTCCTGCTGCCAGTCACGCTGTGGCGTCCGCCCTGGCCTCCACGGGCGCGCCGGTCGTCGGTACCACCCAGGTGGCTCAGCATGCACGTGTAGGGCTGCCGCCACCGCGATTGGACTTGGCCGCGCCGGGCAGGCGGGAACAAGGTTATCTTGTTCCGGATCTCTCTTCGCCCTCCCTGCTGTCGTCCTTGACTTCCCTGTCGATCCACACTCCCACGTCCCTGGACGTGTCCATGACGGGGCCTTCATTGTCCGCCCCGCAAGGCAATGCGGCGGGCCTCCCTGCCTCACGACCCCCGATATGGTCCGTTCAAGACGAGGAGCCTCGAACTGTTCATCCATGCCAGCCCTGCGATCCGAACATCGTTGCCACGCAGATGGAAGGTGCGTAATTACTGCATGTGCGTGTGTTGGATTGGAAGCTCACTGCGTGTGAACAGGCGTTAGTGTATATCAGATGACACTTGGGTCATCCCTAATCCTGCGGAGGGTCGATACCGACTTTGTCCACGTCGATCCCCTGCTGAAAGAGCTCGGGCTCCCGTCCTCGTCCTCGACGCCCCCGACTACTATTTGCATCACGATGGGCTCCCCGCAGGTGTGCGGGACCTGGTTGCCGCTGCCGGCGGCGCGCGAGCTGTGCAAGAACCATCCCACAGTGGCGGTATTCTTGTCTGATCAACTGCCAGACTGCTTCCCCTCTGCTATACAGGAGCTTACCCGACACGCACACCCATTTAGCAGGTGGCACAGCTCGTTCGGGCAGCATTTCAAGTCGACCATCGATGCGAAGCGGGACTCGCTCTCTACGCAGCAGCTCGATTTTGCAGCGGACGAGCACAACCTGTCGCCGCTGGAGCGCGAGGAACAGTTCCTCTCGATGCAGCAGTCCGCGCTTGCGCTTACCCACGCCATTCTCCCGACGCCCGCGACATCCCCTGAGGAACACCTGGTGCCTGAGCTGCCGCTGAGCCCAGCCGAGGAGAAGATGTTCAGGGAGCTGTGCACTGATCCAGAGTGGGAATCTATGCCGCCGCCCCCGGGGAGCGCCGCTCTGGAACACGGAGATGCGCCGGTCGAGGCTCCGCCGGCCGGCCCTTCTGCTTCCGCGAAGGGGAAGGAACGACCGTGCCAGGAGCGCCCCTTGCGTCGGTCGAAGCGCGTCGCGGACGCCATTGCGAACCGCTCACGGACGCGCTCGAGCAAGAGGGGCTCGAGGAGCTCGCTGTCATGAAGGGTGGGCGGTGCATACGCCGCATCGCATGCATGGTCTGCATAGGCGACCGTGCATGTTGTCATACAGGGTGACCTGTCTTCGTTTTGTCGCGCGTTGCTTATTGCGTTACTTATTGTCTTTGTTTCTCCTCTCGACTATCCGGCTCTGATTGTCGTTTCGTCTCTTTTCTGAGTGTTAGAAGTGTATCCCTACTCTGTCTATTTTTCGTGGTCTATGTCTCCCCCTCGCGTCCCACTGCTCGCACCTTTTTGGCGCGCGCAGCCGGTGCTGCTTCGTGGCCAACCGACATCATCATTCATTCGTCCTGTTCTGATTGACGGACGCGCGGACGCCGAGCGATACCCTGCTCGCTGCGCTGGACATTGACCGAGTACGATAGAGGGACCTCCGTATAGTGCAACTAGTGTATGGCTGGTATGAATATGCAGAATGAATATATGGTGTACATGTTTTTTGACGAGGAGAGGAGGCCGGCGGAGGAGGGAGCGACAGGTTCCGCGCGCGTGACAGGAGGAACTTCGAAGAGCCGCGCGGCTATAGAAGAGCGGAGTTTGGCGCGGTCGCAGGCTCTGCTGTGTGCTCGTCGAGTCCCTCGCTCCCAACGACCTTCACCCTCTACTTAGTCCCCTCCTATTTACCGGAGTCTACCCTACTGTAGTAGTCCTGGGCAGTCCTTGTCTTGCTCGCCCACAAAATTCCCCAAAATTCCCCCTATTACGACCTATAACCCCTGCTCATAGTTACCCACGTCGACCGGCCGACCGGGCTCCTGCTCTCGCCCCTTTCGCTCTTGCATACCTGCATTGCTGCCCCCCAGCACGTCCCAACATTCAGTAATTCGTAATACCCATCCTTTCCTGCGGCCATCATGTCTCTATCCGCCAACGACAACGGCTTCTCTGCCAGAGTCAACTCGGGCAAGACGCCGCCCCCCGCGCCGTCTGCTGCTTTCGCGAAAAGGTGCGTGGCCGCGTCTAAATGTCTGTCGACCAGAGTGTATTCTGACACAAAATTTTCAGAGCGAGGGAGCTGGAGGCGGAACAGGGTATTGGTGCTAGATACAGGCCCCCCGCGCTGCGCGCCTTGGCTTCTGGCGGCTCCCCTCCTAATAACGACCTTTCTTCGTCGACGAACGCTCCAGGCGAGACCGGCACTCTGCCGCCGACCAACTACCCTGCGGGTTTCAGGAGAGCGAGGGCGGGGACCTTGCCCTCCAACGTGCAGCTCGCAGCCCAGCGCTTCGCGGCCGCGTCCAGCACGCTCAGCAGCTCGACGGCCGCGGCCGCGGCTGCAGCGTCGACAGACTCGTTCTCGGATCAGCTCCAGCGACAGAGCTTCGCACCGCCTGCATCTACGGCATCCGTGCGACCCGGTTTACGTCATTCGACCTCTGTCGCCTCATCAGTGGCTTCCTCCGCGTTGGGTGAGCGGAACAGCCGCCTCCGTTCGGGCTCGCTTACTCTCCCCTCTGGTGGGATCAGCAACGCGTTCGGCTCATCGCTCTTCTCCAACACTTGGACGCCCAGCCGCAACGGGGGCTTGCCCGTGCTAGACGATCTCCGCTCCGTCACGTCCATGGATTCAGGCGCTGACGACTTTGATGTCCACACGCTAGACTATTTGGGCCTTGACGAGACCCTCCGACACCCGCCTGCGGCAACCATCTCGGAGTTGCGCAACCAAGCTCAGGCTGCGATCGCGGGCAATCTTGCTGCGAACCCGTCTAGGCTTCGAGCCACTACGGTGTCTAGCCCCTACCATATCCGGCCTTCGGCTGGATCATCCTTGCTCGCGACCCCCAACGCGGAGGAAGAGGAGGAGCTCTACGATGACGGCATGTATGGCAGGCAGAGCCTCAGCGTCTACAGCGAGGCTGAGAACGATTACCTGTCAACTGCGTACATGCCGAAGGGCTTCAAACAGAGCGACCACCTTTCCGTTGGTATGAGCTCACGCCCCCGCGCTATCTCGGTCGGCAACCTCGATGACACCACCCGCGCCCTCCAGGCCCGTCGCCAGGCTGCTGCTGAAGCGCAGGCTGCGTACAGCGAGCTGTCAATCCAAACGAGTCTAGGTGGTATCCTCCGTGGGGACAAGGCCAGCGCACGAAGTGGAGTGTCGCCTTCCGTTCACTTCCCGAACGGCGAACTCTCCAGGAGCAACTCATACCTAGCCGCTCCGTCGTCGAACCAGAACCGTGCTACGTCACCGAAGTCTGAGGGGTCCTCCCAAATGCAGACCCCGACTCGGTCGCTCTGGATCGGTAACCTCGACAGCTCCGTTACCAGTGAGCAACTCATCCATGTTTTCGCACCGTACGGTGCCATCGAGTCGCTCAGGCTGCTCCCTGAGAAGGTGCGTATCTTGCTTATTCACTACACGTTCCCACTGTGCTAACTATGTCGCGATAGGAATGCGGTTTCGTGAACTTTGTTGACCAGGCGGACGCGATCCGCGCCAAGGAGGACGTCCTGAACCGTCTGGGCGGAGACATCGGCATGCCGAATGGTCAGACTGTCCGTATTGGCTTCGGCAAGGCCGACAGTGCGCCTGTCGCCCCTGCGAAGGGCACGAACCTGAACAGCCCGTCCGCGACTTCCCCCGGCGGCGTGCTCGGTAAGGCCACCGGGAACAATGCCGGGCTCGCGGGCATGGACGCGCAACTGCAGTCCACCCCGACGAGAGCGCTCTGGATTGGTTCAATTCCCTCGACGACTACGCCCGCGACCATTCTCAGCGTGTTCAGCCCGTACGGCCCCATTGAGTCTGCCAGGGTTCTCACGCACAAGAACTGTGGCTTCAGTAAGTTTGCGTCCGTGTAGCGGTGGCTAGGATGCTGACAGTGTACTCCCAGTCAACTTTGAGCGGCTTGACGATGCGGTTCGTGCCCGCAAGGCTCTCAACGGGCGTGATGTCCTCGGCAGCGACGTAGGTGCCATTCGTATCGGCTTCGCCAAGGTGCCCGTCAAGAACGGATCGGAGGGTACTGGCGGCCAGGACGATGCTTCCGGGCTAAACGTGCAGGGCATCGGTGAACTCAGCGTCGGCGCCACCATTCACGCGTTGCGCAATGTCAAGGGTGCAACGACGATCCCCGTCGACCAGCAGGTTCTCAGTGGGGCGGTCGAGAACTACCGCTCGAACCTGCTGTTGAGCATGATCGCCTCTGGTGCGCACGCAAGCATGTTCGAACCGACCGGCAAGCCTGCAGGTTGGACGTCAGCCGTCACGGAGCAACAGATGATCATGAAAGAACTCAGTGGTGGCAGCCCTGACGCTGAAGCAGACGTCCTAGCTCTAGCTGGTTAGTGACCCCGCGAGTTGGCTTTATAGGTGCTGACGACCAGACAGAGTTCCGTCCGCCGACCATGTACTACACGACGATCCCATTGGTGTCTGAGAGGCCTCACAACAGACGTTGGGATGCGTCGAAGTTGCGCGAGCTCCGCAAGAGGCTCGACACGAGTACGATCTCCACTGACGAGATCGACAACGTCGCCGCTGATTTCCTCGATGGCGAGATTGTGGACCTTGCGTCTGACTGGCTTGGCAATACGGCAAGTGTAGCGGGCATTCCGTTCCTTGGCTTTACATTGATGGTCTTGCAGGTCGTTCAGAAACTTTTCGAAAAGTGCTCCCCGGGCCCTCGCCTGGCTATGCTCGAGCGCCTCAGCCCTCACCTGGCCATGATTGGCATTCACAAGAATGGCACGTGGGCTGCGCAAAAGATCATCGAGTGCGTGCAGACACCGGACGAAGTCGCTCTCATCACGCAGAACCTGAGGCCTTACGTCCCTCCCCTCTTGTTGGACCAGTTCGGTAATTACGTTGTGCAGTGAGTATCGATGCTGCAGGTAAAGGGATTCCTGCTGATGACTGCGTAGATGCTGCCTACGTTTCGGTGCTCCTGCGACCGACTTCTTGTTTGACGCGATGGTCGATCGTCTGTGGGAGATTGCCCAGGGTCGCTTTGGAGCACGCAGCATGCGCGCGTGCCTCGAGAGCAGCCACATCACCGTCAGCCAGCAGCGCCGTATCGCTACGGCAATCATCCTCAACTCGATCCCGTTGGCGACGAATCCGAACGGTGCTCTACTCCTGACATGGCTCCTCGACACTTCGAACTTCCCGTCCAGATATAACTTGCTCGCTCCTCGCTTCACTCCGCACTTGTCGCACCTGTGCACACACAAGCTCGCCTCACTTACTGTGCTCAGGATTGTCAACCAGAAGGTCGAGCTAGAGGCATCCACCCAGATCGTCGAGGCCCTGTTCTTATCACCGGGTGATCACGTCCTCACTGATGTCTTGGGTGACCAAGTGAACGGTGTCGCCGTGGTCCACAAGATCTTGACAAGCCCGTTCATCGACACCAATCAGCGCCCCAGCTATGTGGAGGCTACGAAGCGGGTGCTCATTGAGCTGAAGGTCATCGCTACCCAGGCGTATCGCCGTCTCATAGAAGAAGTTGGGCTGCCTGTCCCGAACTTGCAGCCGACGTATACTACAAACGCGCCGCAGCCCAACAGCAAGAACAAATACACGGCGCAAAGCAACTACGCCATGCCAGGCTTGCCTGCTGGCTACCCTTCGAATGACCAGAGCCTTGCGTCGATGATGGCTGCTCTCCAGATGGGCGGGCAGAACGCTGCTTCTGGCCCTCCGCGCCTACAGATAGATCCTGGCTACAGCCAGGCCCCTGCCACTGGAGGTCGCGGACGCGCTTCCAACCCTGCATCGGCGTTTTCGCCGTCGACCGATCCCTTCAACCCTTTCGCCATGCGCTCGCCCGACATATCTAATCCTCGAGGCAACGTTCCACGCCGCAACGGCGCCATGCAGTCGGCCTCTACGTCGTCTGCTGTTCCTTACGGCTCGCAGTCGCCGAGCCCCAACATGATGGGCATGACGCAGCCCTCATACAATGGCATGACCTCGCAGCCAGTTCCCCCGCATCTCTACCAAGCGTACATGTATCAGGTGTATCAACAGCAAAACCAGCCCTTCCACGCTTAGAGCGCCCGCTATCCGCACCGCTATCGTTTGACGACTCATGACGAACTGTTCTCGGGCCGTAACGCTCGGGACATGAGGAATCCTCGCTTGCTTCTCTCCGTTTCGCGCGCTGCCCTCCTTCGTATATATACAGATGATCATACGACAGGCCTGTTGCCAGTTGTCTCCGGACTCTATACCCTCCCTGACATCGCAGTCGGTATGCTCTCACACTCATTGCTCATTTACAAATGGTCGCAAAAGTCGGACATGGTCCTGGTCGGGCGGCGTCGCTACGGCGCCGTCAAAAGGACGCATGGTTGGTTGTCTCGCATCCTCGGTCTCACTCATTGTACAAGTACGGGAAGGCTGTAAAGTATGGCCGCATATCAGTATCATCATAGACCAAGTTGCATATCCTCTGAGTGACATCGGCGATTGACCGCGTGCATCAGAGTGCTAACGTCTCCGTACGCCGTACCAGCAATATCTATCTTCTTCAGCAACGAAAAGTCGGATGCCGCACGTTGCGTGGAACTCGAGTGCCACTAGGCAACACGAGTCAATATTGAATAACGTGGATGTGGAGTGAGTGGCACAAACCCTTGGGCAAGTATTCTTTGACTAATTATCACCATTCGAGAGGTAGACAGGTCATCGCACCAGTGCGCCCGGCGGGCGATGTGTATTCGACCTTGATAGCCGCGTCCGAGGTTTTGTTGAGCGCACAGCCATACAGGGCGATTTGGACGATGACCGCGCCGAAAGCACCTGCAAGGGCAGCCTGGGTAGGATCCAGACAGTGCTCCGTCGCTGTAAAATCGAGGTTGTCCATCACTCTGACCATGACGGCTCCGGCCCTCCTTGCACCATGCAGACACCTTGGATCGTCAGGAAGCCGATTCTAGTGGCGAGCTTCTGCACGAGGCTAGCGGAGGGTCCGGAGTGCGCTACGGGGCGTGGTGTCGCAGGTAGGGGTATGGAGGCGAAATATGGACGAGAACACCACCGCAATGCAGACAAAAGTCGCGATGAACACGGCGCCGAGCCAACCGACGCGGATGGTTTGACCTATGTCCGCAGCGTGATACGCTTCACCGTATGGAACCGGGAGGAAGCACATCGCTATACATTGCCCCACGATTGTGGGTATGCTCACGACCGGTGCGATGACGAGCCGTTTGAGGATGTGAACGATGACGAACAGAAAGACATCCTCTAGGGCGAGCGACGCCTTGAAAGACTGGACCTGCATTTTGGTTGAGGTACAGTCGTCGTAGATGGATGCGTGCCACTGGCCCCAGAGGATGCTTGGAGTCAAGTAACCCAACCACTGGTCGTTGTTGTGTCTCGAGACGTCAGTTCGTTACCGATTTCATAGTGCTCGACAATGCAGTACAATAGACTTCATAGATGTCCATCCGGATTCCGCCATTACGCGATGCCTGTACCGCACAATCGACGCTTTTGGCATTGTGAGCTTGCTGCGATCAGGGAAACGAGTCAACGTCGGACATGTTCTGGTCTCAAGATCTCAGGCCCGACTCGAATGAGAGGATGACGGGCGCCAATGCCCGTGGAGATGGACCGTCACGGTGACTCGGATTCCACCCAGCACAGTAGAGTTGAACAAGCTCGAAGTTGCATCCTCAACACCTCACCTGCCTCAACACGCTACACAGCCGGCTATGGAGATCTACCGCAAGCCCATGGAGAAGGCATGCCTCGGGAGGCAGGATGGCATTCAAGACTTGTATTGACGACCTATGTCCCGTGGCCAGCAAAGTATACTCAATCCCCGTTGGAACTCGCGACCGTGATGCGCAATGCTATAAAGAGTACTTGTCTTTTCACTTTGCTTTGCCATGTCTGACCATATTGGTACGATCTCTGGTTGTAGGTCACTACGAAGCTTATGACGAGGGCGTCCTACATGGTGACATAGACCCGGAGAACTTGCTGATTCTCCTCAACGGACATGGCGTCCTCATCGACTTCGACAACGCTATTGTACGATCGATACATCGGACCGTACCTGAGGATCCCTTTATTGTGTGTATCTTCCGTTGCCACCACACCGATGGCCACAGCCGCATCATGCACTGACGCACATGCAGGGTACTCTGCCATTCATGTCTGCGGAGCTGCTGACGGAGGAGTCCTACTTCAAGCCCAAGCTTGGCCAAGGCGTAGTCCGAGTCATCCCGGTGCACGGCTTCATCCATGACTTGGAAAGCTTCTGCTGGGTCCTCGTCTGGATATGCCTGACCCGAGATGGCCCGGCTCGACGGCGACGCGATATCTACTCGAAGGAGGAAACGTGGGAGTTGAACGAACTCCGTAGGGACATCAAGTCACTTTTCGAGGACAGCCGCACTGGTGTGGCCGCCGCTAAGCGTGCGATCATGCTCGAAGTGGCGTTCGAATATACTACACTCGCTGACCATGTGTCGGAGTTTTTCTCCCCGTTGAAGCCTCTCATCACCGACTTCCTCGAGATCCTAGCGAAGGCTTACCGAGAGCACTCTACGGATTCGGATGCCATCTACCAATCGGTCTACGAAGCGTTCGACAGATGCATCACTCATATGGAGGCGCACCCTGTTGAGCTTTCGGAGGTGTACAAGTCAAATGAGGTGTCTGCCGGCCGATACAAAGCTCCAGCATCCCCATTTCCAGGATCGAAGGCCGGTCGCTTTAGGCGCCATTCCAGCTGGTGCGGAATGGCTCGCAATGTTCGATCTGGACTGGGACTGGCATGGTTGGGCATACTGTCAGCATGTGTAGTGGGTGGTGAGTACTTGAGCGACAAAGAGATTGGTTTCCTAATGTATTAGATGCCCAGATGCTCGGCACACTCATGGACACATGCAAGGGTTGATTTTACATCTCTATTTGGTCTGAATAGTAATTGCGGCAATCCCATTGTATGCGAGAGATAAAAAGTATTTTTAGATTGAGACAGCACAGTAAGTTGATAAAATAAAAACATATATCGCAGCGCGGTTGTGTGAATACACCTCGTCTGCTACACTCGGACTCGGAGTATGGAGACTCGGATGTGTAATTGAAGGTGCAGTCTACGAGTTGTTGAAGTCAGGAGAACTTACTTTGCATGTCATCCACCAACCACCACCTCATATCCCTATAGCACGCATTCCCGCATTCCACTCGTACCATCCCGTATCATATCCTGGGGAGATCGCAGGCCCAGCTGGACGGGCGCCTAAAGCGACCGGCCTTCGATCCTGGAAATGGGGATGCTGGAGCTTTGTATCGGCCGGCAGACACCTCATACAGACCATTACTAAGCCATAGAACATGAAAATGAAGTCGCCAAGCATGTGCGGTAGATACTGAGCGACCTAGGCATCGAGGAATCTGGAGGTCGTCGCCAGACACGATGTGGCTGAGGCCGGTGGCGTGAGGCGTTTAACCTCGGACTAGCGGGCAACCGTAGGTTACCGCACCGTCTTTGTCTCGATGCCACGAGGAATACCTCTCTCGATTCGACGGACTGGCCACCTTACTTAAGCTCGATGGCGTACTTTGGGGATCACCGAATGACTGAGGGTCATTGGCGGATGCTTGCATACATAACGTCACTTCGCACTCTGGCCCGGATAAACATTGCAACCACCTTGCAACCACCCTCTGCGTGTGTGATCATGGTTGTCCTAAAACGTATCATTGTTCACTGGCCCATCGCATGGACCGTTCCCCCACATGTAGATTAAGTCGTAGTGCAGAATACTCAAAAGCGAAAATCAGGTGAAGAGGCATCGGAGGCAACGATTAACGTTAATCGCTGGCTGAACATCATCTACTTATATGTACAGACCCAGGATGCACACCGAGTTAACGTTAACTGAGCTCAAGTAACTCGGTAAGAACCATGGCTGACGACTTACTTACTTTGTCATTATCATGCTTATGTCCGTATCCTTTGGATTTCATTAGTAGCTTGTAGTAGCTTGTAGTTGTGTGAAGCAAGAGTAACTAAGTGTGTGAGTATAGATAAGCATGTGCGCATCGCAACAATTGAAATGTGGGGCTTTGCGACCTGCCCTAAAGTAGCTTTGTATCGCGGGCGCCTTTCGCCCTCATTACTCAACCGAATCCTCTCGCTGCCCTTCTAGCTTCATCTTTCTGACTGGATCCTATGTCGACGACAGTTATCATGGAAACCTTCGATACCCAGATGTTTGACTCTGGCGACGCGGACATACCAATGTACACGGGGGCCGGGTCCTCGGAGCCGTGGCTCTCCGTCGAGGCAACCATGGCCGATGAAGGCAACAACGCGGAGATCCAGTACTATCGTTCTGAACAAAGCGTGGAGATTGAGATGGCGGACCACGACGACGAAATTACTGAGTATGAGATGGCAGACGAGCAGGAGTATAACGATGCAGAAGTGGTCGACATCGACCTCGTGGACGTCTCACGACAAGCCTCGCCGCCCCCGGGTGTGCCTACCCTTTCTGTTCCTAAATTTCCCCTCGGCGCCCCTTCAAGCTACGAACGTGGCCTCTCTCTCGCGTCGTTTGGCTATTCCGTAGATTCAGCACACGATGCGCCTGCCAACGAGGTTGTCGAGCACCCGATAGTTCCGTACATTATCGACACCGCTGCTTCTGCAACGCTGCCAGAAACAAACTCCAAGCCGCCAGACGAGCATGCGACTAACGTTGGTGAAGTCCTTCAGCAGGTTCCGGCAGCCGCTGAAAGTGCCTCCTTCACGCATCCCGCCGAGGTGCGCGTTCCCGAGGAGGCTTCAACAGCAGACGCAGTGGCCGTGAATGGCGAAGTGGAGATTGCGCCAGAATTAGTGACTGCGGAGGAGCCGCAGGATGCTTACACCGCTGAAGCCCGGGACAGAGGTGAACACTCTTCGAACCCCCAGCAAGCTGACAGTCTCCCATCGCCGCCACCAACCTCCTCGCTGCTTACGGAGCAAGTTGTGGCGCCAGCGATAGTTCCACCCGAGACAGAGGCTCCCCAGGCATCGCACCCCGATGCTGGCACCGCGTACGGACAGGAGATTGTGGAGGCTGAGGCTGTGGAGAGCGACGTCCAGGGTGCTGACCCTCACGAGATCTCTGAAGGTGTTTACATCGACCCACCTCCTGCAGTCCTCCTCGCTGTCTCCTCTTCTGCGCAGCCTCTAGATTGCTGCCTCTTTAACCGACCCATCCGAACTCCTGGCTCTCAGAGTCCTTCTACCAGTAGCGCCGCTGAACACTCTCTGCGATTGCTTATGCATCATCGGCCAACCCTCTACTACGAGCCGCTGTCTACAGTTTTCGAGGCCCTCAGGCAGGAGGAGCACATCCAGGGCGTTTATGACCTGGAGCGCGATGAGCTGGTGCTCGACGCCTACGATCTGCAGCTCGTGATTCCAGAGGTACGTGCTTCCTCCACATTTTGACGATGTCGTTAGTCTCACACTGCCGCCTTGCAGGACAATGTACATGTGCAAGAAGTGACGTTGCACGATCTCAATGTATTGCACGACGGCGCTGATTTGACTGGTCCGCTTCGTCTTGAACTGCGAGCCATGCCTCGCTTCATAGCTCGGTATAACGCCCTCCGGGATCAGATTGCGCGGCTAGACCTTGCTGCAGAAGACGAGCAGGCGTATGAAGCCGCATACGAACGTCATAGTGAAGGTAGGTTTCGTTGTAACGACATCGTTGTATTCGTCTCATTCTCTTCGTCTGCAGAAGAACACCTTTCGGTACATAGCGCCGAGGAGAACAGTAATCAGACACATCGAGAGCAGGAAGAAGAGCGAGAAACGGAACAACACGAACAACGACAGCCTGGTGAACCGGAAGCTTTGTCGCACGAACAAGAACAAGAACAGTACGACGCTACTCAGACCAGCGACGGCCATGTTTCCAAGAGCACACAACAAGAAGTACCAGGCGCGCAAGAACAAGAGGTCCCGGAGCCTCAACAGAACGAATCTGATGGGGCCCAAGATGATGATGCGCCGTACGAGAGCGACGAGTATCCAGAACACGTCGACGAGAATGCTCCGAACGGTGGCGGTGACGTGCTCGACGCGGACGAGGTCCACAGCCCCGCCAACGCAGAGGAGGGCGGCGATTACCTTGATCAGAAGGACGTCGCCCCTGAGGACGATGAGCAGCAGTTTGGCGAGGACCTTTCGGAGGAACTTGGCGGCGAACCTGGGGGCGATGCTGAGGAACGTGAGGCTTTCGATGACGTGGCGGAAGGGGACGCCGATAGCGCGAATCCCGTGTCGTCGGAAGGCATTGACGTGCTCGAGACCCCTGCTTTCTTGGCTGGTGACTTCACAACGATACCTGGGGACCAATACGGCGATGGTATGTCAATATTTGCCGTTGCTATCGTAGCACAGTATTCATTATTTATTTTACAGAGCAACGCGATGAAGATGGATTAACCGATACGGGTGAGACCCTTCCTACTGACATGTCTGCCCCCGCCCAAGAAGAGAATGGTATGCACAAGTTGTCATCTACCCCGAAAACGCGGCTGAATTGCTCGATCACAGAACTTTTGACTACCTCTGTCGAGAATGTTGACGACCTTGAAGAGTATGACGGCGAACCGACGAGTGGAGGAGTCGAAGACAACAGTATGTCTCTTGTGCCCGGACGCCCTTGCATTGACTCATGCTGTTCGAGGCCCCGCCTCTCGCCCAGACGATGCGGACGACGAGTGGACATTTGAATCTTTTGATGATCCTATCGACGTCCCCAGTGCAGAACATGAGCTCTCGAGGAAGCCGTCGACGATGTCTTCCTCGAGTAGGTCATCGAAGAGAGGGCATGATGAGGTTGATGTCGTCGACGAGGAGGAGAGACCCCCCTCTTCCCCGACTCTCGTCCTCAAGAAGCCGAGACTGGATCCTCCGTCGTCGCCGTCTGAGGAGCTGCGCATGATCAACGAGTTACCCTCGGAGTCGAAGGGGAAGTTGAAGTCGGGCCGCCGCTGAGATAATCGTTGGGCAGAGGGTCAGTGTTGGCACGGTCTTGCGTGTGTATGACTATCGTCCCTCGCGTTAGCAACCCGATTTCGTGTATTGCTTTGATGACATCTGTATTCACGATGCCTGTTGCATTCAGCCTTTTCCTGGTCAGTCCAAGATATGAGACAGCCATCTCGTCTGTACACGTCCTGTTGACGATTGAAAACGGCGTTGCTTTGTTCTACATGTCGCTGGACAGACCAACAATGCCGGGGTGCTCAGGTTCAGAACGGAGATGCTCCAACTCTCTGACGAACTAACATACAGTGTCATTGAATACGTGAAGTACATGCACCGGCCGCAATGCCAGCGTAAAATCTGCGACAATATAAACAAAGCCATGAAGGCTATATTCGTGACAAGAAGGAACCGCATGTCAGAATCGACGACGTTCGCGTGTGTGAGGTATCCGGTTCGTTAGCGCTTGTCGAGTGGCTGACGTGCGAGACGAGGCGGTGGCGAAGTCGGATACACACGGGAAGTCGTCGAAAGTCGGACTGAGCGCGTGAGTGGCAAGAGATCCTCGTAACGAGACTTGGGCCTACGAGCCCTCTAAGTACATGCTTATACACGAGAGTCGAGAGGAGAGCCACACGGGGCGTAACGTATTATCGTAACCGTAATTAGTAAGACCTGGGTGGCGTAAAGATAATCGAGACGAGAGGATGAATGTAACGAGACAAAGTATCGTAGAGATAATGAGAGCTGAGAAAGTGGAACAAAAGCGAGACGGAACGTGCGGGAGTGGTAGCGTACGGAGGTGACGTCGAGTCAAACGAGACGAGGCGGAGGTCGAGGCGGTCAGATAGCGGTCGGCGCTTGTGCGATGTATGCCGGCGCCTACCCTACCCTTACAGCGTGAGGGTCTCCGTAGGGGCTTGAGGGCACATGAGTTATGACTACAGCCGAAACACAGTCTGACGCTCACCCGATGCTGATATCATCCCCCACTATAGACCCCTATAGCAGGCTTGTGCTTTGCTAGCGGGACTGCCTTTGCCGCGTTTGATCACGGTGAGTCGAGATGAAGCTTTTTTGTCCCGTTCAACGACGAAGCCGTCGATGAAGCCGAGGGCAAGTTGGATCAGCAGTGCTCCGACAGCACCTGCAAAGCCAGCCTGTATGACGTCAAGCTGTCGGCGCGTAGACCCTTTGCCACTACTCTGCGCGTAGGCCCCGACCACTCCCTGCAGCACGCAGATGACCAGCGTGGCCATGACGCCGCCCCTGGTATTCAAGTACTTCCAGACGGGCATGAGCGTGGGTAGCGTGATGACGCCGAGTCGGATATGCTTCTTGAAGGCGCGGTAGTGGCGGAGCGATCGGCCCAGTATGACCAGCGACGCGATAAACGCAATGATCAGACCACCATGACGACCGATTGTCTGTGCGTGGTCAATGCCGGCGGCGGCATACACATCTCCGTGTGGGCTAGGCAAGTGGCACAGGAGGTACTGCCCAGCGACTATGGGCGCGCCCAGGACCAGGTCGCAGAACCACAGAACGAATTGAAGGATGGCTGCCACCACGGTGACCGCGAGGGGCGTCGTATCCTCTGGGGACAGTGACAGCTTGGAGTGGACGGGCATGACTGAAAGGCGACTGACCTGTAGCCGGGGATCAGGGCCTTAAGTACCACGCCGTTGCATTGTCTGACCCATCAGTGGCTTCGCCTGCGTGGTAGCCTGAGGACACGTGGATTGTCGTGAGCGTATGACAATGCAATAGACCTGGAAATACTAGTAGCACGACGCACCGCAGAGCTGCTGGCGTCGTGTAGAGTAAACCCACATGAATTCACTGTACTTCGCCAAGTCATACGGCAAGCAGGCGTTGTAGAGGCACAGTGAGATTGCAAGGTGCTATGATACAATCACGAGCATGCTGCGGGATGTCGATGAGACATGAACAAGCCAATGCAAGCGGAAGTCCGGAGGAATACGAACGAAACAATAATGATACACAAATCCCGGTAGCGTGTCCCGACGCATCCACCAATCACCACCGCGCCCACCATGCACCCCCACCGACGGTCGCTGTAAAAATCAGCAAAATTCACGTAGAGTGATGAAATGACACTGAAACTGTATCTGCAAAATGTCAGCCCGGAAGAGGTCACTTAGCCTAACACTCTTCTTTTCTACACGTCTCTTGATACACGTCTTGACCTTTCTTAAGGCGCGCCTGGATCGCGGCGTCGTACTTGTGAGGCCCTCCGCGCAGAGCTCCTGGGTACGAAAGCTTGCGTGGCTCCCGTACTCAGCACAGGTGATCACGAAACTCCGCGATAGAGGTGCCGACAGAGGGAACGCGGACGAGCCTCTCTGACTGCGATAGTGGTCGCGGGGTCCGTGCGTGATGCCGACGCGCGCGACAAGCACCCCTCAAGATCATTGTATGCGCGCCTTTTTGACGTCTGCGACAACGGTGTCAGGACTCAGCTGTGTTGTGAGACGGCGCGAGCAACATACCCGGCGAGCTTTGGGGGTAACTCTCCTCCTCGTCGACGACATCAACCTCATCATGCCCTCTCTTCGATGACCTACTCGAGGAAGACATCGTCGACGGCTTCCTCGAGAGCTCATGTTCTGCACTGGGGACGTCGATAGGATCATCAAAAGATTCAAATGTCCACTCGTCGTCTGCATCGTCTGGCCGGCCCGGGGTACCGGTAACGCACGCTCTTAACCGTTAACTGCGAACATCCGGCCTATTATACTTATCTTTAGCGTTCTCCGACACTCTCGATGAACCGTGCACTGTCAGCTCTGCAGAATTTATAGTATGGGTATAATTCGAATGGTGCAGGCATACAATGGGACTAATAGTACATCACTGTCCTGCGTTCGCCAACCTCTCCCGCCCCTCCTTGACCACCCGCTCCAGCAACGCATTGAACTGGTCCCTGCACTGGACATGGAGACCGTACCCTGCACCCGCCCACTCGACTAGCTCTGCTTCTGGCATGTGATCCTTCATATACCGGCTGTGCGCCGGGTCGACTAGAAGGTCTTCATCGCCTGTTGTGACGATGAGCACCTTCGGGATGGATTTCGAGAGCTCGCGCAGCTCCTCTGGTGAGACGATGTGCCTCACGGAGGCTACCATCTGCGAGAGCGCGCCGAGAGGCTTCTGCGGGCGAGTTACTTCGAGCCGCTTGCGATCCTCCTAGATGAGGCTCGTCAGTCAATAGTGCTTGTTGAGGGAGGAGGGTACGCACAATGGTCTCGACTTCACGGTTCGTACGCCCTTCGGGGTCGCCCTCCCTCTTCTCGCCGAGCCACTTAGGTGCGTACATCATGTCCTGGGAAATCGAGATTTTGACCTCAGGATCCTGTGTAATGGTGAGTCTGTATCGTAGAATATTCAGCCGGCTTATTCGAGTGCCAGAATAAGCGAAATCACCTCATCAGAGAACTCATACCTTTCGACTATGCTATTTCAGCTTGAAAACCCACGGACTAGTAGGCAGATGCGGCTTACCGAAGGGAAGGCAGAGCGGAAATTGCGCTTCGCGCGTGTCACAGCGAGTGTCAGGGAGAGGACGCGTTCAGGGATCTTGGTAGCCACTTCTGTGTCGCATATTGAGTAGGGTCGTCAATGTAAGCATAAAATAACGCACTGAGGGCAATCATCCCTCCCATAGACCCGCCAACGACATGGACGTCGTGCGCTGCTGTCCAACCAACATAGTCTGGCAGCGCTATGGCGTCATCCGCCATGACATCCGTCCTAGACCGACCATACTGTTAGCGTCGACGAATCGTTCTGTGTCTTGATTCGTGCGAGTATGGCCCCTTTGGCGTATCGCTGTTCCCGACGCCTCTTTTGTCAAAGACGAGCACCGAGTACTCTGGCTTCTTGCCGAAGTAGACCACCTGGAGGGACCACGCGAAGGACGTGCCGTTTAACCTGCGCAACGTCAGTCAACTACTATGTAACCCAGGAAACTCATTGACGCACCCCATAATCAAGAGAATCTTCTCTGGACCCGACCCATGCTGCTCGAAGTAGATGGAATGGCTCTCCAGCGGGCTCCCCTTCTTGATTTGGATTACGGAGCAGAGACCCTTGCGAGTGCACGTTGCCGCCTCGAAGACGGTTGGGAAGGCTTGAACATCCGCTTCGGTCTGCACAGGGGTTGTGTCTGAGCTCATTCTGGACTTCAAGTGATTGTGACGTGTACGGGGACAGTGACCTTGCAGCGAGATGTAGGTTACCTATAAGTACGCATACTCAGATTTCTTGCCGCCATACGCGCGTACGTATACGCCACGGCTGTCGGTAAAGCGGTCGTGTAGTAAGTGAGCATATTGTCTTGGTCTGGCACAAGAGTGCCACCGTAATCGAAGACTAAGTTGACCTCCGCCCTGCGATTTCACGTGCCCTGAGTATCTCGCGGTCCGAGGCCTGGATTTTAGATCTTGTCTCTGATACTCAAGTCTATTATCCGAATACACTCACCGCAAAAGGACGCACAGACTTACCACCGCTGGCTGAATCAACGCAGGTGCAGCTTTCTAGAGGGCGACCAGGAGGCTCGTTAGCGCGGTACCTCAGAATTATGTGTGGCGAGCACCACATGGCCGAAAAATCGGAAATCATTGTCGTACTACATACAGGGGATGTCACCAAGGTGCGTATTCTTGAGCTAAAAGTCTACAAAGCAGTCGCGACCACCTTGAAGGTGCCATTGGGGAGCACTCTTGCTCTCTGACCGACCGCGACCCACCCATCGCCTTCCGTCTCTTGATCTTCCTCCCGTACATCCATGCGACGCGCAGGCCTGCCCACACTCGGCCCGCGAATGTGCAGCACGCCGGCAGGGTCGCCACCGGCCTCGATCGCTGTATCATCAACGCCAAGCAACTTCGCCTCGATGTTTACGGACGGCGGGCCAACTGCGGCGAGATACGTGAAAGCGAACGCGTCAGCGGCAGACCCCGACGCCTTCTCCTCCGAGTCGTTGACTGGGAAGGTCTGCAGGTCGAGCGGGTGAGAGGCGAAGACGGGGCCCGCAACGACGGGGTGGGTGTGTGCGTTCACGACGGGGACGGAGAGGGCGATCCGCATCGGGACGAGCGAGGGCAGCTCGATCGGGCCTGCTGTCACGTCAGCGTTGCGATCTCCGATTGGCGTGGTATACGCACCCCCAGCACTGATTGCGGCGCGGACCGTTCCGGCAGCCTTGCCGAGTACCTTCGCGCGAGCGGCGTCGAACACAAGACGGTCCCAAAGGCTCTGGCGCGTCAGGAAGCCCTCAAGAAGCGACGCGTATTTGTGGCGCCAGGCGAGCGAGTAGAGGAATGACGAGTTGCTCGCCTCCTCTACAACGGCCGAGGCGAGGGCGTTGAGGTGTGCAGGCGTTGCGAACAGCACGGTCGGTGACGGGATTGGGTACTTTTTGATAGAGCGCAGATCGGCCAGCAGTGCGGCGGGTGACCACGGCGCGTCGCGCGGCGTTGCTGCTGAACACAGGTCAACACTAGGGTCGTTGAAGTATGGATGGACACTTACGTGGGCCAGTGATAAGCCTTGTGCTGTCCAGCGTCGCGAAACTAGTGCCCTCGTAAATAGCCGTGTACGCAACGGCACGTCCGTAAGGGGTGGACAAAGAGAAGGCCGACACGATCGTGTCCAGTGATGAGATCGCATTGGAGAGAGGTAGCAAGTTGCGCGTAGCGGCGACACCAGCAGTGAAGTTTTCGTGGGTCAACTGTGTGCCTTCGAGTTCACCGGCAGCGTTAGTGTGGAAGGCGACCGTCACGATGTCTTGCGGGTCTATCAAGGACATGAAGGTACGTGGGAGACATGATATACTAGAAGGCACATACTCGGGTTGGTCAATGGCAGTTTCGTTTCTTGCAACCCCCGGGTCAGGACGTCTTCCCACTTCAGCAGTTGAACGTGTTGAGCCGAGCGCTGCTGCTGCTTGCTATCCAGATCGCCGACTACGATAACGACAGGCTGGACGCTATCGTTGGAGTCGTAGAGGGTTTCCAACAACTGCGGAAGTAGAGTAGCATCGGCCACTACTACCGAAGGCGGATGGGTCTCTAGGACAGGTGAGAGCAGCGCCAGCGAGGAGACCACAAACGAAGGTATAGAGTACGAGGCCAATGCCAGATCGGTGACGAGGAACTCTGTAAAATATCAGCATCGTTGAATATTGGTGAAGCGACGAAGCCAGGTGCGGCGCCACCGTACGCGCTCATCAGAGGCGCTGGATGCGTCAGAGCTGCGTCCAACACGACGCGTACTCCATGCCCACAGGCGCTCACGTATGGAGGCCTCACAGCTAGCAAGAAGAGCAACGTACCGATGCTGTCGTTGAGCAACAGCAGGACATTCGACTCCTGCGGTGTCAGTTTGGCACTCAGGATAAGACCGGTACCGAACGCCGCAGCGCGGTCTCTCAGTTCTGGGTTCGTGATCTGGCGCCCCGCAGCTCATGAGGCAGATGCACTAGTTTTGACAGCGGTTCGAACGCACTTTGGTCGACCACAACGTCCGAGGTGCGTCAGAAGTGGGCTTGACGAGGTCCAAGAGCACCTGCTCGTCTTTGCCAGGCCGCACGGGGAACTAGAGCAAGTCGCATGTCACAGCAATTCACGATGGTCATTGTGGACGCACTCACACGACCAAGCATACCAGTGCTATAATTCCGGTACACTGCACTCTCTCCAGGATGCCTGACGCGTGCGGCATCGCTCTGACGGCCGAGGAGGATGGGGTGCACGAGGGACTGGGGCTTGTACAGGTTGTGCAAGAGGAATAAGCATGCTGCCACCAGACCGAGTACAATGGTGAGGTCGTCGGTTACGAGATAGTCCGACAAAGCCATGGCTGGGTGCACTCAGTGAGTTCGTTTGGAGTTCGTCGTTCTTGAAGTCGTCGTCGAACGAAAGTCGCACTACCTACGCAGCCTTTAGCGCGCATGGTTCCGAGCAAGGGTAGTGTCACGAAGTGTGACATCAGCGGAGGCATTTATTGGGTGCCGTCACACCGCATCGTAATACACGTCTTGCGCGCGTTCGCTCAGAGACGACTACCATCATCGTCTTACGAGTACGCTTGCAACTTTATTTATCCTGCTCTGGCTCACACTAACTCACGTACTCGTCCAGGTCATGTCAGTGGTTCTGCGTGACGGAGACTCCGCGGCAGGGCTTCGCTCTGTAGAACCGGATGAGCAAGCCCGGACACCACCTCCACTTAGCGAGGAAGATAGAGGAGGAGGAGGAGGGGGATCCATTTAGTCACGCACGCGCGCGTACCATGCGGTGCGTGACAGCGCTCACTAGATACATGTCAGGCTATCTACCCTAGAGGTCCCTGCTACCACGACAATATACACTACGTCAGAAGCTTCCTACTACATGACTGCAATACTACAATTCGACAATGCACCTTGGCCCTCTAACCTCTGGCTGGGCGGGCACCATGGTTAAAACCTGGGAGGATAAAAATTCTGCAAAAACCTCCAGGCGCCAGCAGTGGTCCTCCAACTCGCTGACATAACTCACCATGGTCCAGGTGTCACGAAATCGCAGTGCTACTGCCGTCCGCGATCATGCAGAGGGAGTGCCGGACAAGGATATGCCATCCTGATAACAGCATCCGAGGATTGGACATAAGGCGACAGCCTGCGATGGTATAGTCACACGCAGGGGACAGCACAGGCAGAGTTCACCATACCGCGTCAGAGTAGCATTGCTCCAAGCTTGTGATCTCCAGCATAGGGACGGCATCACAGCACCCGAAGATGTCAAGGGTGTACTGCTCCGTAAGCTCCTGGGTGCACTTCGCTATAGCTGTGCAAGGCTCAACAGCTCGCACCGCTCGCGGAGTATTGCACGGACCTCAGCTCGTAGCCCGTGGCCGCGAGCGGATGATCTGATGCCGGGAGGGAGCACAGAGCTCTTGGGGGAGCTTTGTCGAGGAGCCCGTAGATGCAGGCACAGAGCGGTGTGCGTAGGCCCTCAGCACACGTCTCCGGTGACATCAAGAGTTGGGGCATCCACAGGAGGGAAGCAGATGGGGACTGGTAGCTGTTGCAAAGCATGATGAAGGCCACCGAGCCATGAAGCACTGCCCTCCAATGCCATACGACGAGACCCAACCAGTGCTGCTAGAGAGAAGCGCGGACGCTGCGCAACAGCGTAGATAGAAGAGCGCAGTGCCAGCGAGAGTCGCGGATCATCACCGAGCATGGCTCAAGGTGGCATCATCGGGGCACGTAGGCTCTCTCGACGGCATCAAGGGTTTACAGCCCTCGGAATATAACTGAGAACTGTCCTCAAATAGAGGAAACATCACCGAGCACGGCTCAAGGTGGCATCATTGAGGTGCGTAGGCTCTCAATGGCATGGCGGGGCATCAATACAACCCCAGACTCGGAGCCTAGTGAGGCATCCCATGCACTGGCAGGGTGGGCAGAACCGCAGGGTACAGGCGGCCTACGACCTCTTGCTCTACTGGGGTCCCGATAAGCAGGACATTGCCCTCCCCGTGCGCTCCGACGTCGCCTCGGGGGAGGAAGAGGAGGTGGACTGCTCCAATACGGCGACACGTTCAAGGTTGCGCCAGACGCGATGGTGATCGTGGGTGCGGGACAGAGCAAGGACGATGGGTCGATGACGACCGGCGAGTCCATTCAAAGCTTGTCGCTTCCAGAGATCCGTTCGTGGGCTCTCAAGAAGGCTGCGGAGCTATGTCATTCGGAGCCATACTATGTCTGTCGACTTCACGTACTACACAATTCGACCTTGCCCTTCAATCAGCTACCACCCGAAGTGCTGCTCCTGACTTTCGGGTTTCTGGAGGGAGACCGATCCGATTCCAGGTGGGCCATCGGGCTTACCAGCGTATGCCGCTACTGGCGGGAAACTCTGCTTGCGTATCCCTTGCTATGGTCCTCCATCAACCTCGGAAACCGAAAATCCTTCATACAGCTCTGCCTATCGCGATCGGGAGATGTTGACCTCAGTGTACGACTCCGCGACACTACGTCGCGTTTGGTGCGACCTTCCAATACGCCGTCAATCAAGGATATGCTTGCCCCGCATTTTCACCGCATCGCTCGTCTAGCGCTAGACCTGGAGCCTTGCTCCCTCGTAGCCTTGCATCGGTCTTCAATGTTGTCGATGCTGAATGGCTCGATGGACAGACTCAAGGTCCTGATATTGTCGTCCATCCTGGAGATCTGGCAGCCTCTCCACCTCCACCTAGACAAAGCCTACTTTCCGCGCCTCGAAACTCTTTCCCTGGAGAGTGTTTCTACCGACTGGAACGATCTCATCCTACCCAATTTGACCGCACTTGTTCTTACCAGGATTCCTGGCGGTCGACGTCGACAGCCGACACTGGATGCGTTGTTGAACCTCCTTGATGCCGCGTCCTCGCTGCAGGTATTGCACTTGACTAGTGTCGGCCCCGCATTGCCACCCACGGCCTCGCCCTCATCCCGTCCCCCTGTACGTCTTGGCCATCTACATACGTTTATATTTATCGGCCCATCGGCCCCGTGCCTCGCGCTCCTTTCACATCTCTCACTCCCGGCTGGTGTCTGTATGATGGTCGTCGGAAGTCCTCTCACGACGCCAGCAATCGATGCCACTGTTCCTGCCGACGCAAAGGCGATCATGACCATGCTCCCGGCCGACATGAAACATAGCGAGGCCCTGTCTCAAGTGAACACTGTCCGTCTCGAAGTGCGCGAAGACGAGTTCGCTCTCCATGCGCACTCAAACCTGAGCTACACAAATCGCGTCCCCGCCCTGCATGTCATGCTCAACTCGGGAGAGGGCCCGTACGACCCCTTCCTGCCGAACGTCCTCGCAGAACTGCCCATGATATTCCCTGATGCGCTTACAAGCCTCGTCATTGACAGCAATGGCCTGAACTTAGTCGGTCAACGGCAGTGGAGGTTGATCTTCGCTGCGTTTCCGCACATAATAAAGATGTGCCTTTCCTTCGGGACCCCTCTGTCCCAGGAGTACTTCACAGCCTTACGACCGTCCGGGGACCTGGTCCCTTGGCAGAAGCTGCAAGTCCTCGGGCTACGCTGCGAACAGGGGCCGGACAACGAGGTGTCGGACATGCTAAACGCGTTACAACTCTGCCGCGAAGAGCGCTCGCAGGTGGCTGTTATACTGGAGGAATTACGGGTTATGTACCTACGGTTGCCCGCTAGTCCGAGGTTAAACGCCTCGCGCCACCGGCCTCAGCCACATCGTGTCTCCAGATTCCATGATGCCTAGGTCGCTCAGTATCTACCGCACATGCTTGGCGACTTCATTTTCATGTTCTGTGGCTTAATAATGGTCTGCATGAGCTCTCGAGGAAGCCGTCGACGATGTCTTCCTCGAGTAGGTCATCGAAGAGAGGGCATGATGAGGTTGATGTCGTCGACGAGGAGCCGATCGGGGAGCCAACTGGGACCAGTCCCCACAGATGGTGAGGACTTTGCAGCCGCCTCCAAAGGATGAAGTCGATCCTGTCTACGATCCCCCATCTTCCCCGATGCTCGTCCTCAAGAAGCCGAGACTTGATACTCCCTCGTCGGCGCCCGAGGCACCACGCAAGATGAACGAGATACCCTCCGAGTCGAATGAGAAGTTATCGAGCCGCCACTGAAAGATCACTCGGCTTTCTCGACGCCTTATGTGTCTAGAAGCTGACGTTCAGCGTTGCGGAAACGGCCTGCCCCGTGGTACGAACTTCATATGCTAGAAGTTACAGCTGAGGTCACGTGTGGCCTTGTCTACCGCGAGCATACTTACTGTGGTCTGGTGGAGATACCAGGGCAGTGACTGGACACATATGGTAGTAGCGCGTGCTGGGCGTATCGAGGAGAAACAAGGAGAGTACTTATGTATGTAGGCGGTGCAGGAACTGCGTAGCGACGGTCGACCTCCTGCACCCGGTCGAGCAGGAAGATCAATAGATCATGACGTGGCGCCTAATGTATTACATAACTGACTTGTCATGTTCTTGTTCTGAGTCGTACTCGTTGAAACGTTGAAGTTTGAAGTATTCACCCAGCGAGCTGTTGCATAGGTTGGCTGTTGTTCCAGAGCTGTTCTCAGTGGGTGGTGTAGGTGAGTGTTCTGCATCGCCTGCGGACGGTCAAATATCTCATGCTGTAGTACGCGTCGACGTCGTTTAGCTACCAGGGGCTTGACCGTGACAGCCGACCGAGTCCTCCAGGCCGCCTCAAATCTCCTACCGGTCATCCGCGCAACATCCCCAGTGATATCTAGACGGAACACCGCTGTCGGGGCTCATCTATCCTTCTCTTCTGTGGGCAGCTTCACCTCGTGTTCCGGGCTTTCTTTACTAACACAGGGATCTTCAATGCCTACGAAGCTATACCGTTTACGGCGAATTCACCTCATCGATCCTGCTGCAGTGGTCGTGACCCATTGCGACCTAGCACTGACATACGAGACCCCTATATGAAGCGGTCCTTCAGCCAAATGACGGACACGTCCCTCTCCACATTGAGGTGCGCTAGCCCTCTCGATCGTTCTTCTGCAACTCATTACCATGCCACCCGCAAACGACCCTTCCTGGTACCGTCGCGGTATCAAACGTGCTTCGGGGATCAGCTCGCACGCTGCCGAGGCACAATACCTCAAGACCAAGGCGGTCGACGTCGAGGCCACTACTCGTACCGAGCTTGGAAAGTACGTCTTCGACTCCGAGCACGGATTCATCGATCGCGTCTTCTCAGAAGTACAACGCGTCGACGACATTCTCAATGCCTGTAATACCAAAGGCCTCTATGCCGGTGGCGAAGGAGGCAGAGGCGGATGGACTGATTATCCCGCTCACCCTCCCAAGAAAGAATCGCCTCTATACGCACCCTTCGTTGAGATTGCGACTCAAATCACGCAGATAGCTCGTAAGCTTGCACAGGACAATGACGAACCGGTCAACGACGTACAATGGCTGGACCAGCACTCTCATACACCACCCAAGTCCGACGCCAATGCGGCAGATCTTCGTCCAGATATCGCTGTCGCCATTGGTGACATCCCGGATAAGAAAACAGCTCCATGGCGTCGCATCCTAGCTCCGCTGGAGGTCAAGAAGGATGACAACGACAAACCGGCTCTCCTCCAACTCCTCATGTATCAACGCCAGATCTTCCGCGAAGCTGTCGATCGTCGGTTCATCATCGGGTTTACACTGGCCTACAAGAAGATGCGAGTCTATCTGGCGGATCGCTCAGGCGTTCTCGGTAGCGAGGTTTTTGATATCGATGCTGTACGTCCACAGGGAACTCACGTTCGGTGCAATAACTGATGTACTCACACAGGAACCTCGCAAGCTCATAACAGTCGTCGCTGCCATGGAGACGCTGCCGTTGTATCGACTGGGGTGGGATACATCAATGCGCACGCTCGCCGAGGGGAAGTTTGACAGCAAAAAGGATCCACAATCGCTACCGCTTTCGTACGAACTACCCTTCCGCGGGCTCGTGATGGACCATCACTTTGTGATCGACATGCCGTTACCGAAGTCGTCGAGTAATCCAGACCCCGGTTCTCAATCCTTCGTGCTCTACGAGAGCCTGAGTCTCCAACGGGGAGAGTACGTTACCGGGCGTGCAACCCGGATATGGAAAGCGTGGCTATGGAGCGACATGCGCCTGCCGCGGGAAGAACGACACGTACGTTGTTGATGGCACTATGGTGTCTCATGCATGATCTGACCCGTACTATAGGTCTACATCGTAAAGGACACGTGGCGAGATGCTAAACGTGGCCTGGAGGGCGAGGTCTACGAGGAGCTGGACGGATGCGAGGGTATCGCCGTTATGCACTCCTACGGAAGCGTTAAGATCGAGAGTCAAGAAGACACGACGTTATCGTTCATCCGCCGTGGACTCTCTGCTACTGGGAACCACATCCAGGTCGATACCGTCCAGCGTAAAGTCGAGGAAGCTCGCAGCGCCGTCCCCAGTACCTCACCTGACCAACGCCACGACACGACGCGCTACATAGTCGACGATGAAGATCTACCGCAAGCCATGGACGAAGAAGGGTGCCCGCCTCGGGAGCGAGTACATTCAAGACTTGTCATGAAGACCTATGGGTGGCCAGCCAAGTATGCTCAGTCCCCGGTGGAGCTCGCTACCGCGATGCGCGATGCTATAAAGGGTACTTGTCGTTTCCCTTTGTCTTGCCATGTCTGACTATATTGGTACGATCTTTGGCCTGTAGGTCATCACGAGGCTTACAAGAAGGGTGTCCTACATGGTGATATAAGCCCGGAGAACTTGCTGATTCTCGTCGAGGGACATGGCATCCTCATCGACTTCGACAACGCCATTATACGATCGACTCATGAAATCATACCACAAGATCCCCTGACTGTGTGTAACTTCCACTGCCACTTGCCCACCGCACTAACATGCATACAGGGTACTCTGCCATTCGTGTCTGCGGAGCTGCTGACGCAGGAGTACTACTTCAAGCGCAAGCCTAAGCCTGGTCAAGGTACAGTCCGAGACATCCCGGTGCATGACTTCATCCATGACTTGGAAAGCTTCTGCTGGGTCCTCGTCTGGATATGCCTGACCCGAGATGGTCCGGCTCGACGGCGACGCGATATGTACTCGAAGGAGAAAACATGGGAATTGGAGAAACTCCGTACGGCCATCAAGTCACTCTTCGAGAGTGATCACATTACTGTGGCCCTCGCCAAGCGATAGCCCTATGTTAGACCGAGTTTGCACATAATATACGGCTCAGTACTGTGCCCGTTGGAACCACGTCCAGAATGAGCTCAGACGCAGTGCCTGTGCTAATCGAGGCAGATGTCCAAGCTATCCCGACCATCTTCGACGTGAAAACGTGCACACGCAAGGGTCTCTGCCCCGTAACCCGCATCAAGAACGAGGGCCCACTCGAGAGCCATTCACTCTACTTCGAGCAGCATGGGTCGGGCCCGGAAAAGATTGTGTTGATCATGGGGTGCGCCAGTGATTTTGCTAGGCAACGTAGTGACCTGGTTGAAAGACGTTGTACAGGCTGAATAGCACGTCCTTCGCGTGGTTCCCGCAGGTGGACCACTTTGGCAAGAGGTCCGAGTACTCGGTGCTCGTCTTTGATAACAGAGGCGTTGGGAATAGCGACACACCAATGGGGCCATACACGTACGAGCCAGTACAAGAATGAAGCGTCGATGCTGACAGTCTGGTCGATATAGGACGAGTACAATGGCGGACGACGTCGTCGTGCTGCTAGACTACGTTGGTTGGACAGCGGTGCATGACCTTCATGTTGTCGGTGTGTCTATGGGAGGAATGATTGCCCTCGGTGTGTGACTTTATTATCACTACACTGAGACCCTGTTCGAATCCGGGAGACAGAGCTGGCTACCAGAATACCTGAGCGCATTGTCTCCCTCACACTTGCTGTTACACGCGCAAAGCGCACCTTGCGCTCTGCCTTCCCTTCGGTACGTCGAATAACCGGGCTGGCTCGCGCATCGTCAAGCTGAAGTAGCATACATAGGTGAAAGGTGTGACTTCTCTGGCGAGGTGACTTTGACTATTACAGCACTCCAATGCGGCGGCTAAATGTTGCATCACGCAGACTCCTCCTTACACAGGATCCTGAGGTCAAGATACCGATGGTGCTTGACATGATTTTCGCACGGAAGTGGCTCGACGAGAAGTCAGAGAACGACCCCGAAGGGCGTACGAACCGTGAAGTCCAGACCATTGTTCGCAGCGTCCTCCCTCGCACTGGATTTACCGACTGACGCAGCTCATCTAGGAGTACCGCAGGCGGTTCGAGGTGACTCGCCCGCAGAAGCCGCTCGGGGCGCTCTCGCAGATGGCAGCTGCCATGACGCACAACGTCTCGCCAGTGCGGCTGCGTGAAGTTTCGAGATCCATCCCGAAGGTGATCATCGTAACGGGCGACGAGGACCATCTCGTCGACCCGGCGAACAGCCGGTATATGAAAGAGCACATGCCCGAAGCAGAGCTGGTGGAGTGGGCGGGTTCAGGGCATGGGATTCAGGTCCAGTGCAGGAACCAGTTCAATGCGTTGCTGGAGCGGGTGGTCAAGGAGGGGCGGGAGAGACTGGCTGCGAAAGCAGGACAGTGATCCACTATTAGTGCCGTTGTAGAGTATGCATGCACCATCTAAATTACACCCATAGCTTTCGCTGAAGCTGGCAGCGCACGGCGCATCGAGAGTCAGCCCTCATGTTGCTACGAAGGAGCTACCGCAACATGACAGTAGCGCGGTAAGTCGGCGAGGGAATCGCCATGGCCTTAGCTTCCTGCCAATATTCCTGTGAGTATGTTTGGAATGAATTGTGATGGGACGCACGAGCTGTAACATCCTCAACCCATCACTTTTCCCGTGCTAGCTCCTTCAGTTGCATCCCAGCCTCCTTCGGCATACGTCTGTAGTGCGCCATCTTCAACTCGGGCTCTATCCGAATATTTGACGGGTAGTCTGCTCCTGCCTCGTTTTTGCGGTTCAGAAGGACTTGGATGAGAGTTGGCTGCTTGACGTCCGAACGCACTGGCTCGGGAATAGCACGCTTGAGCGGAATGCCTTGCTCGACGAGCTGACTCTTGTGGAGGACACGGACCAGACGAGGTAGTGTTGGGCGCATCTCTGGTCTAGACCTGGTTTGAGACAGCGATTGTTGGTAAGGGTGAAGTGCTTACTGGCCGAGAGGTAGTGAGAGTCCGGAAATACAGCGTACGACGATGTCACAGCGGAAATCCCAGCGTGCCGAAGCGCGTGCTGTCACGGGCTGGCCAAAGTGCATGTAACGCTTTGTGACATTCGACGCGCTATTCAAACTCCGCCGCGACCGTGTACGCTGCAGCTGACGGCCACAGAACGCGTTCTTCTGCTTTCAACTGCCAACTGCTCCTCCTCCTTTTCTCTCAATCCGACCGTGTTCTGAGCAGGCAAATCATGTCTGTTCAGCTCAACGCTGCTCTCTTCAACTCACGGCTACAAATCATCCTTGACGCGTGGAAAGTGCGTATTATGTCTACCTACAGTCTCGGCGACGATGGCTTACTTATCACAACCAGAATGCGAGCAACGACAGCGATTACAGCTCGATCGCGGACGTAGACGCCATCTTCTTGCCTTCAGGAGATCCGGCTGGGGAGGACGAGCCTATCCGGAAGGGTGTTGCGTTCCAGGTACGTGCTCAGCATGACTCCCTACATCGCGATTAGGACCTCTGTGGCCTTTGAGCACCTTTGGAGTGCGAGCCTCAGGGCTGCAGACCAAGGTTTGAACATAGCGCCCGTGGCTTTCGCAGTGCTTAACCGCGCCACAGCGAAATGGATGCAATAGAATGCACGCAGAGGTCCACCCGCCACGTCTCATGCAGGCGGCAGTGGTTATCGCGATGTAGAGCGAGACTCGGTAGACATGAGAAAAGCTCTAACGCGAGGCCCATTCAGACATGGCTTCTCGGCTACGAGTTTCCGTCAACCTTCATGCTGTTCCTCAAGAACCGCATATGCATCCTTTGTTCGGCTTCTAAGGGTGAGTGGTGCTATGTTGCAGCTTGGTCAATTTCCTCCGCTTACGCTTCCGTAGCCAAGATTTTGTCTCAAATAAAAAATGCCGGCGCCCCAGTAGACATCGACATCTTCGTGCAGGCAAAAGCGAAGGACCCTCCAACGGACGCCCTCCCGCGGTTCCTAGAGGCCTACACCTCGGGAAAACGCGTTGGCACATTGACCAAGGAGGCGCGGTCAGGCAAGTTAGTCGACGAATGGAACAAGACGTTGGAGGCGGCGGAGCACAAGCCGGCGATTAGCGATGTCACACCCGCCGTATCATCTTTCATGACCGTGAAGGATGAAGAGGAGTTGGTACGCCTAGTCTACGGCTTTCGCATGCATATCCACTGACGTTCTCGACAGAAAGCTGTGCGGACGGCTGCCAACCTCACCTCGACGCTTCTCTCGCATTACGCTGTTACGAAACTTGAGACCATCCTCGACAGAGAGTCGAAGATCACCCATGAGACATTCGCCCAGCAAATTGAGGCGCGACTCGGTTATGGCGAGGGCGAGAATGCGAAGGGTCCGGACATGAAAGTGTGGAATAAGGGCAAGGGGCTCAACGATGTCGACTGGGCTTCTACGGAATTCTGTTACACTCCCATCATCCAGTCGCAGACGACGAGCACTGGGTACGATCTGAGCCCTGCCGCGGAGTCCTCGTCAGACGATATCGCGCACAAGGGTGTGTTCTTGATGAGTCTCGGCATGCGGTATAGAGGCTATTGTGCGAATGTCGGCCGCAGCATCATCGTTGACCCTTCGAAGGTATGTCAACCCTTTGGGTTGGAGACCGTGGTGCTAAGTGGTATCTAGGAACAAGAAGCAATCTATGCCCTTCTTCTCTCGCTTCAGTCCGAGATGCTGGGCCAGCTGAAAGATGGTGCAGTTGGGCGCGAGGTTTACCAGTTTGCATTGCAATACATTCGGGGCAAGAAGCCTGAGCTGGAGAAGCACTTCGTGAAGAACATTGGCCATGGGGTATGTCAGTGTTACTGCCGCCTTACACATAAGTTGACTAGGTTCATCTCTCACAGATTGGCATGGAATTCCGGGATTCACAGTACCTGCTTTCGGCCAAAAATGGACGCAAGCTGCGCGCTGGGATGGTCTTCAATTTCGTATTGGGTTTCACTGACCTTGAACACGATGGCAAGAAGTAAGTATGTGGATTCCTCGTTCGGGGCTCATTTCTCAATGCTGTACCAGGTACTCTTTGCAACTCGTAGATACTGTTCAGGTCTCCAGCGAAAAGGCTATCTGTCTTACATCTGGTGTCAAATCCATCAAAGACACCATGTTCTTCCTCAGTCAAGAGGACGATGCCAACACAAAAGCTGCGCCTTCCAAGAAGCCCCCCACGACTAAGCCTAATGGGAATGCGTCCCCGGCGAAGAACAAGATGGCCGGCGGGAAGGTGCTCCGGAACAAGACGCGAGGAGCAGCACAAGAGGAGGCGATCCAGACGGCGACGGCGAAGATCGCAGAGCATCAGCGGGAGCTACACCAGCGTCTGCAGGAAGAGGGCCTGGCAAAACATTCGGAGGGCGCCGGGGGGTACGGGCGTAACGAGGGTAAGGGGTGGAAGCGCTTCCAGAGCTACAAGGGTGAGGCCGCTCTCCCGAAGGAGGCGGAGAGTCTACGGGTGCGTCTTCTTCCCATCCGTCCATTATCTATACTCAAGGTGGGAAATTAGATCTTTGTGGATCGGAAGGCGCAAACCATCATACTGCCCGTCCATGGATTTGTCGTTCCGTTCCACATCAACACCATAAAGAACGTCAGCAAGAACGAGGAGGGCGAGTTCACTTACCTGCGGGTAAACTTCCAAACTCCGGGCCAACTCGCGGGCAAGAAGGAGGACACAGTAAGTGTTCTGCTCTGAGCGTGGGTCGTGTAGCTGACTCGCTGCAGCCCTTCGAGGATCCTGACGCCACGTTCATTCGTTCCATCTCGTACCGGTCCACCGATGGACACCGCTTCGACCAGTTGACCAAGCAGATCACGGACTTGAAGAAGGAGGTGAACAAGCGTGAGCAGCAGAAGAAAGAGATGGCCGACGTTATCGAGCAAGACACCCTTGTCGAGATCAAGGGCCGGCGACCGACAAAATTGCCTGAGGTCTTCATCCGACCTGCGTTGGACGGAAAGCGCTTGCCGGGAGAGGTCGAGATTCACCAGAACGGTCTGAGATACCAGTCGCCCATGGGATCTCAGAAAGTCGGTGCGTGCTGTGTTTTGTCTTACGGCTGGGCAAGATATTAAGTCTGGGCGTAGATATTCTCTTCAGCAACGTCAAGCACCTCTTTTTCCAGCCCTGCGATCATGAGCTTCTTGTCATCATCCATATCCACCTCAAGGCCCCTATCATCATCGGCAAGAAGAAGGCGCACGATGTGCAATTCTTCCGCGAGGCGTCGGACGTACAATTCGACGAGACCGGGAACCGGAAACGCAAGTACCGGTATGGTGACGAAGATGAGCTTGAGCTCGAGCAGCAGGAGCGGAAACGGAGACAGATGCTGAACAAGGAGTTCCGCCTGTTCTCCGAGAAGATCGCAGAGGCGGCGACAGCATCGGTACGTCGTCATTACCTGAGGAACTATAGAGTGTACTTACGTATGAAACAGACTGGCGAGACGCTTGAACCTGACATTCCTTTCCGCGAGCTATCCTTCGAGGGCGTGCCGTTCCGTACGAACGTGCGGCTGCAGCCGACAACGGAGTGCCTTGTCCACCTTTCTGACCCCCCATTCCTCGTCGTGACGCTCAATGACATCGAGATCGCTTCCTTGGAGCGCGTACAGTTCGGCCTCAAGCAGTTTGATATGGTCCTGATCTTCAAGGACTTCACGAAGACGCCCCTACACATCAACTCCATCCCGAGCTCGCAGCTTGACGACGTCAAGCAATGGCTTGAGTGCGTACATCTTGTTTCGTGACCAGACGCCTACTGAGACCCTTGCCAGCTCCGTCGATATTCCGCTGAGCGAAGGACCGGTCAACTTGAACTGGGGACCTATCATGAAGACTATCAACGAGGACCCGTACGAGTTCTTCCAACAGGGCGGGTGGACCTTCCTCGGCGGCTCAGCAGGTGGAGAAGAGAGCGATGGGGACGACGTCTCGGATTCAGAGTCTGACTTCGAGGCTGAGCAAGAGCAGTCAGAGAGCTCGGAAGACAGCGAGAGCGCTTACTCTGAAGATGGCTCCGACGCCAGCGACGACGAAGGCAGCGGGTCGGACTTTGGGTCGGAAGGCAGTGAGGGCGACGATTGGGACGAGTTGGAGAGGAAGGCCGCCAAAGGTCAGTGATGCATCTATTTGAGCTTGCAGGACGGAGGTGTTGATCCCGTCCGTAGCCGACAAGAAGCAGATCGAAGTACGCAAGGCGAAGGGCGACGATGACTCTGACGATGATGATCGCCCCAAGAAGTCAAAGGCTAAGGCGAACGGGAAGTCAAACGGAAAGTCGAACGGGAAGTCGAATGGGAAGTCGAATGGGAAGTCGAACGGGTCTGCGATGTCGAAGAACAAGAAGCGATGAGTGCACGCATTTGCTCGTGTGTCGTCCCCGTATCATGCATTCTGAGTTCGTCGCCCTCGCATCTTACCCCTCCTGTATATCTAGTACTGTACGTCGCGCTCACATGTTATATTGACGGCTTTGCACAATTGTCCTTAGACCTGCGACTGAAGATGCACGTCAAGTTCCCCTGTAATTTCGCATGGTAGTGGTATCGACCTGGCTACCTCAGGAGATAGACAGTACCGGCTAGGCTGTGGTTATCACTAGTGTGGGCCGTACCAGGGTTTGAGTTGGTTTCGCAATGCCGCGCTTTTCCACTCGTAGACTCCGAGTCGCCAACGCCGACCTGTGCTGGCTGAGTCTGACGCGCACTGCGCCCGCTCATAGCAGATCTGTGTTCGCCCGGAGCCCGACTTGCGTTACGGTCGAGCACTACCCTCAGAGATTACAATTGCGTCGCCGACGGCGTTGTGAGAAACAACCTCCTTGCCTGAATTCCTCGAAGCCACTAGTGCTCAGGGGAGCTCCCGACTTGCTCCGCCGCTTCCTTGCAGATAGAGCGGATCCAGAGCTTGTTTGGCAGTTAGCTATGGCCATCTTCCTCGTTTCGTATATGCTCGATGCAAGGTAGTACAGACTAAGTAGTAAAAGTACTGGGCTCAGAACCGCGAAGCCTGCTGGGATTTGGTGATGGGGAACAGCCAGTGCGAAGCGCCCAGCACAGCGGCTTGAAGCTGACATTCACTAGCTGCTACGGTCTGTCGGCATTGTGGCACTTCTAAGGGCTGCGGGTTCTTGTTCATCTACTCGGTATATACGCTTGCTTCACGAATCAACTTGTCCATACGCTACTACTCAGTACCTCGGCGCATCACCTCGCACCGGCACGACATCACATAGCGCGGATCGCGGACGCCGGACACCCTCACACTGTAGAGTACTGACGGACAGGTAGCTCCCAAATTTCCCAAGATGCTCGCAGCAGCAACATCGTTCTTCGCCCGGACGAACATCTCGCAGTCGTACAATATCGGCGGGCCCTCGCTGAACGGCAGCCGATCGTCCACGCCGGGTCCTTCTGGTCCCTCGACTTCCACCTTACCGACGGCGACTGCCCATGCGCCCCCGTTCAACGTTGGCCCATGGAAAGTACAGTCTGCGACGCACAAGACGACGGGGAAGCGCGTCTCTGTCTGGAGCGCGGATAAGCGGAGCCAGGAAATGGAGCGGATGGGCCCTGCCTCGAGAGAGAGGACGATTGAGGTGCTGAAGGCAGAGGTATGTCAATGTTATAGTATGAGCACTGTGGACTGCTCATATATTGTGCGGAGAGGCGTCTGCGCTGTCTCGGCTGCGACATCCGTGCATCCTTGGTTCGTCGCTGGCTTGCTACTCGAGCATTTCGTTACTCACCCACTGTGCTTCACGTAGAGATGGTAGAACCGCTGGAAGAGACGAGAAGCGAACTCATTTTCGCCACCGAGCCCGTGCTTTCGTCTCTTTACCTCTCCATTCCTGGCTCCTTCCAATATACTCCTCTGGTCGAGCTGGATGAGATCGAGGTCCGTCTCCTTGTCGGTTTCACCGGCCCCCCTGTGCTCACCGGCCCATAGATCCAGAAGGGTATCCTACAAGTATGCAAGGGATTATCATTCCTCCACACCTCCGCCCGTACAATCCACACAAATCTGACACCCGAGGGCATACTCATCAACAATGCTGTGAGTCAAGCCTTGCCCAATGCTTACATCCGAAGTCTGAACTATGTCACAGGGAGATTGGAAGATATCTGGTCTCGGGTTGACGATCCCATTGTCTGCCCCCGGCGGCGGAAGTACGAAATGGGAGTTTCCGACCTTCGACGGGAGGGTTTCACCATATACGCAGCGTTCGTTTGACTACATGGGTGCGCGTGCTTGCAATGGCTACCCGTTGCCGTGCTTATCGTCTTGCAGCGCCTGAATATGCGTTGGACGAGGTCCTTGACCCAGCATCAGATATGTACTCGCTCGGCTGCCTCATGCACGCGGTGCACTGCAAGGGCAACCCACCATTCAAGAACCATGGTAGCATCGGTTCGCTCCGCGAAAACGCTGGCAAGCCGCTGACGGGCATGGAGCGGCTCGACCCGGATCTACGAGGTGGGCTTGCTCATGTTTCGGTATACGTTCCTCACCGTGATTGAGGACGTGAGCGTAGTTCTCCTCAGTGCCTTGATCACACGACACCCACACAATCGACCATCCCCTTCCGCCCTTCCCGCCCACGCGTTTTTCTCCTCGTTGCCCATCTCAACGCTCAACTTCCTCGACCGGTCGAACTTCGCGGCGAAGACGCGCGAGGAGAAGATCTCGTTCATGAAGGGGCTCACCGGCGTCCTGAACAAGTTCTCCGAGGGCCTCCGCACACGTAAGATTCTGCCGTCCCTGCTCGAGGAGGTCAGTTCCGCCGTTGCTACCCATCCAAGACGTCGATTGACAGGGCGTTGTGTAGATGAAAGACGCACAACTACTACCTTATATATTGCCTAATGTATTCGTCATCTCGCAGATACTCTCGTCAAGCCAGTTCGCGACGCTCGTGCTCCCAGGGTTGAAGCCGCTCTTCACGCTGAAGGAACCACCGGCGAACATGTTGACGCTGCTGGAGAACCTTTCGATGCTGCAAGAGAAGACGGAGAAGCCTGTCTTCCGTGAACGTAAGAGGCCCTTCGTATCAACTTAGTGTCTGGTCTCACGTCCTACGTCTCGCTCAGATGTATTACCACTCGTCTACAACGCACTGGAATCCGAACATGCCGTCGTACGTACATACATGGCACAGAGTGGGCTTTCCCTCATGTTTTGTAGGTACAAGAGCGCGCTCTCAGGACCGTACCAGACCTGTGCGAGTCAATAGACTACGCGGAGGTTCAGGGTGTATTGTTCCCTCGTGTTGCTGTACGAAGCACTCGCATCACGTACACACGAGTCCAGAAGCTCACCGTGTCCCGTAGCTCGTCTTCACCAAAACTCGAATACTCACCGTCAAGGTCGCGACGTTGCAAACGTTCCTCTCCATGATCAAGACACTAGACCAGGTAGATGATCAGCCCATAGCGTGTTGGACAGTATATGCTCATCTGCGTACTACCAGTCGAGCCTCACACAGAAGCTAGTCCCTCTGCTGTCGAAGATCAGGACCAAGGAGCCGGCGGTCACTGTAAGTCGCGCTGTGTAAAGCGTTGCACGAGGCTGACGGCAATGGATAGATGGCCACGCTCGCGGTCCAAGAGGCTATGGGTATGAAAGTGGACCGCGAGGCTGTCGCAACCTTAGTCATGCCGCAGCTATGGGCAATGTCCATGGGCCCCCGTAAGTACCGCACAAGCGAACGAATGCAACGAAACAGCTGATGTACTTGGTGTCCCATAGTGTTGACCGTGTCGCAGTTCAAGCGATTTATGGAGGTCATCCGCAAGCTGGGCGATCGGGTAGAGCGAGAGCACGACCAGTATTTGCGTGACTCACAGCGGATCGAGGACAAGTCGGCTCACACCGCTAATGGCGATGGCAGTCCGTCGTTAGGTGGCGCTGTTGATTTCGAGAGTCTGGTCAGCAATGCGTCGGCCGCCAGTAACGGTAACGTTGCTACAGTGAAGGCCGACACGTTCATCGACTCATCGAGAAACTGGGAGGATGATGTTTGGGGTAGCATCTTCACCGAAAACCCAGAGGTACAACAGCATTCTTCCCAGGCGTCTCCTGATCCTCATCTTTTCACCTTCCCCAGACACCGGCAATGCAGTCTCCTGGATTCTCGCCCACAGCGTCTCCACCCCCGGCGACAACGCAAGCTTCGCAGTTGCAAGGCTCAGTGCAGTCCTTACCCTCATCACCCAATTTATCGACAATGCGGACCAACTCTTCGAAGGCTCTCGGTCGACAGAGCCGTGGACCCCTAGGTGCCAAGCCTATCCCGTCCTCATATTTCAACGCCGCGACCTTTAACTCCTCCCCAATGTCGGCTCCGGCGCAGCCCAGATCGTCTCTCTCATCTTTATCTTTATCGGGATCCACACCTATGCAGCCCTCAACATCGTCGTTCACGCCCAGTCAAGCACCGGCTCCGAATTACAACATCTCCCTGATCGCGACGCCGCCAACCACGAACATGTCCATGACGCCACTGACCTCTATGGGCGGGCCACCTTTGGGTATGTCGACAGCACCATTGTTTGCGTCACCTGCAACCATGAGCGCTCCGCTCGTGCCATCAAGACCTGCGCAGCCGTCCTGGTCAAATGGCACGCCGAAACAGCTTACGAAGGACGACTGGGGAGACTTCGATCCGTTAGCATAGTCTATACATGCCGACGAAGCACCGTCGATACATCGTTAGATATGATGACACCATGCTGAATGCAGACACGCTTGTGAGCTATGCTTTCTCTACTTCGATACCCACCGCGGCGCGTACAGCTTCCGCAGGTACGACAGTATCTTGAGAGGCAGCGAGTATCTCAGGATCCTCCGGTATGAGGTCGACGTCGATGGGCCGCCCGAGAATGGCCTTGAGCACGACGAGGGCCCCAGTCTTAGATGATACAAGGTTGCCTTCCTTGCAGTAATGGCTATCGATACCTGAGGTGCTGTGCCATCAGTTTACTTCGTGCGAATGCAATGCGAAGACCTTACATGCTGCGCAGCCTTCCTTACACGGGCAGGACTCGACGGTGTCGAGGGCTTGTTGGAGGAGGTCGGATGCTGCGTGTATAATGAGTATGTTGAGCGAACGACTAACCAATTGCACATACCATGATCAAACGCTTTAACAGCGACTCCGCCGTTGGTGCCGGTAGGGTCGTAGAAGATCAGGCTGCGTTATAATCTGTTAGGTAACTGGTCAATCGGGTAGCAAAGGCACCTACCGAGCAGGTCGCTTCCTCTGCGAGACAGACACCATGTACTCTTTCTCAGCTACCTTGCATTCCGTCCTGAGGTCGGCCGCGAGCGCAAAGCGGTTCATGAAAGCGTGTTCAGCGGCATGGATAGCCTCTGCGGCGTTGATGCCCGAGTTCCTCATCAATTCCAGAGTAGGTCGGGGGACGTCCATCCACATTCCTGTGCTTTCGCGCTCCCAGGGTGGCGTATCGAGGTCGACGGCATCGATGATGGCCTTATTCCTGGAGTTTGATTAGGATGCGTCGAGATGTGCGATGATGCATCACCAACCTGATCTTGAAGTACCCTATTGAAAGTGTTAGCATGGCACATCGTACAAGCTGAAGACAACTTACCAAAGACAACCGTCTTTAGCTCGACACCTGAGAGATAGATAAAGCAGGAGGTACGCGCTAAGTGAAAGAACCTAACGTACGACCATAATATGCGTGCCTAGGCGAATCTTTGATCTCCCGTATACGGTATGTCTGAGCAGCATCAATATTGGTGAAGTCCCTGCACAGAGGTGAGTATGGGCACCATAGTGGGATTGAAAGAACGGTGACCTGGGCTCGGTGGTCCAATTGACGTCTGACCGAATCAGCCTCGCCGTCTTTGAGTCGTGACTAATCTCCTTGACCTGAACATATGAGTTAGCAGGGCACTACTATGTGCGTAGGACAAGGCACATACAAGGAACGTCAACCCTTGATGTATGAACTGCAAAAAAGTTAGGCGCAAAGTACATGAGGGATGCATATACTCACCACTCCGCCCTCATATAGCTCAAACAGCGCCCTTGAAACCTCGACTTCCTCGAGGATATGAGGATGCCCTCCGGGCTTCCCGAGCCTAGTCACATCGATGGCACTGTACTTCTCTTCCTCGCCTCCACGGAGGGATATATGCTTCGCAGGGAACGGCAGAAACTTCGGATGCGCGTGATACCTACGCACGCAGCCCGGCCACTTAACATCAACACGACTCATTGTCCTACGGGCACGTACCATCCCTCCTTATCCCTGACCAGGCGGGTTTCGCAGATCTCCTTCATGCTTGGGCCGAAGTAGACCTCGTCGTCATCCATGAGGGGCATCTCATGCGCAGCGCACTGTAGATGCGCCTCCAAGATGACCTTGCTGTCCAGGTCGATCACAAGCTCGCTCATCGGTTTGTCGAACAGCTCCGAGGGGTTGTGGACGTAATGCTGGTCGATGGGGAACTGGTCCGCGACATAGACCGCGAGCGCGTCTCGCGCACGCCGGCCGGCGCGGCCGGCTTGTTGACGCTATGCATAGATTCAGCAGACAGTAGTCCAAGAAAGGCGGGCCACCTACGAAGCTCGCGAGACCGCCCATCGGGAAGCCGAGCATGATGACCGCGTCCAACACGCCGATGTCGACACCCAATTCAAGCGCATTCGTGGCGACGATGCCGAGCAAGTTGCCGGAGAACGCCTCTGCCTCGATTCTACGCCGATCCTAGTGAGATGTCAGTACATCGGATATACAGACTCTGCATGGCGGGACACCAACCTGCTGAGAGTAGCCTAGGACAGGTCAGGTACCGTACAAGAGAACAGCGATGATGAACGTACCGCCGCGGTAGGCCATGACACGGTCAAGGATATCTTGCCGACCATCGGCCGCGAGTTCAGCCCGTAAAGCTTTCATCGCCTGCAGTCCAGCATAAGCACGCTAGCACATATCCTCCAGCCCCAACCCCTCTCACCAATTCACAGGTCTTCCGAATCTGTAGACACGCGCTATGTCAACACAGCGGTTGTGGATGTTCCACAGACACTCACCCGGCAGAATAAGATGACACGGATGCCTCTGGCCATGAGGAACCTCATCAGGCGCGTAGCCTCCGTGAGCGAGCCGCGCCTGCCCGACTTCTCGTCCATCGGGTCCACGAGGGGCGGGTTCCACACCAGGTAGTCCTTGCGTCCAGACGGCGCGCCGTCCTGCGTGACCTCCTCGATATCCTGTTCAGCGGTTCAGTGCGAATACCCCGGACCGTGTCGGCGATCGCGAACGAACCTCGAGGCCGAATACGCTCTGCATGTGCTGCTTCGGCTTGGCGATGGTCGCGCTGCAGGAGACGAACAATGTCCGCCTATCTGTTATGACCTGCGGTTGAGCTATCATGTTACTGGAGAGGGGCTGCGGACATACTTCCGACAGCAGCACACACTCGACGGAACCGGCGCATGACTTGGGCTACATGACTTGAAGGCAATGAGAGTGTGTGGGGAACGCGACCAACGCTTGCAACGTACCTTCCGAAAATATTCGTGTAATAGTGCAGCTCGTCGACGGCGACGAGCTTGAGATTTTTTAGGAACCTGTAGTACTCTTGAACAAACCTAGTAGCGGCAGGTCTCTACGGAGTCATACCTTCTCCAAAGGTCCTCGTGCGGCAGTATGGAGGCATGCAGCATGTCCTAGACAATCGGGTGGCTCAGTATCTCATTGCACACAACCACGCCCCGTAAGACTGACGAAATTCGTGAAGATCACGGAGGCCGACTCGCGGATGCCTACTGAAAGGTCAGCGACTCCCTCTGACATGGGCTCAGAACTTACCTGCTCGGAGCTCCTGAGGTGTGTCACCATCATAGTTGTACACCTTGATATGCTCCAAGCCCGGGCACGAGTAGAGCAGCTGTTCGAGGGCAAGCCTCTGGTCCTGGGCTAGCGCCTGCATGTCATCTGTTAGCCAGCATCACTGCTAGAGCAGCACTGTTCGAGCAAACTTTGGTGGGGTATATGAAGATCGCTGTCGCGCACGGGTCTTCTTCCAGGAAACGCAACACAGGGACCTAGGAGCGCTTAACGTTCGCTTATGGTGACTTGGTATATGCGCTTGCCTGGTAAATTACACTCTTCCCGGAAGCGGTGCTGGTAGAGACTATGACATGTCTGCCCTCCGAGAGCGCACGGATGGCAGCGACCTGGTGTGTGTAGAACGAGGTGATCTTCCGCGAGTCCCGCAGAGCCTGCGCGATGGAGTCCGAGAGGGGAGGCTGGAGTTCATCTGTCGAAAATTGCCCTCAGGATGTCCACATCAGGCAACGGACTCGGGAAACGAACCAATTTGGCCGTCCTTCGCTTCCACGATGCGTCTGTCTGTGATTTGGTCCTGGTACCACTCCTGCTCCAGGATTTCCTCGATGACAGTATTTATGGTCGGCCGGTCCGCGGGGTCCGGCACGACCCTTTCGTTCCCCTTGGAGTCGGACTGCGTCAGCTTGTTGAACGACCTCGAAGACGGGTCGATGGGTATATGCTCTCGCGCCGCGGCCTGCAGAAGCGCCACGGGGTCATCATGCTGGGACGTTGCTTCCAGCAGCCTACATGCGGCGTCAGAGCTGCCACTCTAGACGGCGGGGAAGGCGGTAGGCATACTCGTTGACTGCCTGGATGAAGCGCTCGTTCCGCTTGTTGATGAGTTTCTTCATGGCATCTGGTGTCAAGGCAGGGGGGAGCGCATACACGAACCTATGACCCAGTCAACCGAATCGTCAGAAGGGTGATGAGGCGCACAAACCCTGGATTGGCGCTCTTCTTTCCCCTTGAATTCTCTTGCAAGTCCAGTACGAGGACATGTTCGTCGTCGTCAGAACTTGGTCCAGCCTGAGAGCTGTACTGGGCGTAGTCCGGTGAGCGTTCACGCCGTTCTTGGGACTCGGCGTGGATACGAAGTTCGGCCTTTGGGATGTATGCGAACTTGACCGTGTCTGGGAGAAGAGCTCTGGCACATCGTTCAGCATATGGCATGTCAGGAAACGCCAGAGGGGCTGACTTCAGTTCGGCAACCCTGGAGAGATCCAACGGCCTGAGGTAATGTGAGTACAAGACATAACACGGACGCGCACTACTCACTGCTTCAGTAGCCCCTCGACTGACTGACGGACCACAGGAAACGTGATCGCGAAGTTCTTCCTGGAAGAGCAGAATGCTAGGACCGTGTTCAATGCCTGGTGAAATGAGTACATTAGCGGCTATCGGGGAGCACGACGAGCATAATGAAATACCTTGAATATCTACGCGCCCACTACTCAATGCGTCTACTAGTGCACAGGTCACTCATTCATTCACTGACCTTGAAAAGCTACGAGTACATGAGTCACATAGTAGTACATATCTTCCCTGTAAGGCGTACCGAGTCAAAGTATTCTGGCCAGTTGCTAGGCTCTATTGCCTTCTCCTTTCCCTTCCCCTTGGTTGACTGCCTAGCTGTCCGCGGCTTCTTTGGCGCACCCTCGCTCGGACCAGCCTCCAAAGTCTCTGCAGAGGTTTCTAGCTTCCGCTTTCTTCCTGTTGATGTTGATGTCCGTTGTCTCGGAGGCATACTGCTTGCTGGATTACAGAACGGTGGTGGAGCTCGAGCTCGAGGGGTCACTGAGGGAGGCGCCCATGCGAAAGGCGTGACGACGCGGTGTGACAAAAGGGAGACGCGTCTTGTCACATCGCTCGGATTCGCGTAGCCGCGTAGGCGCTGGAGGGCTTGAGCGACAACCACCGCTCCTCCTGCGCTGCGACTCGACACCGTTTCCTCGGAAACCGGTCCTCTCCTCGCACACCATGTCCTTGGAGCCCGGAGTCGCGCGCGTCATTCGTTACATCATCCATAGTCACTCCCTGTCAATGCCCGTCTGAGGATGTGCTCTACTATACATACGTTCGCGCGAGTCGTACGCGTGTACCAAACGTAGAGGCCAGCCATCTGAAACTGGGGGTGGTACATCATACTCCGCACACAACAGGGTGAACAGACCCTATCGTACGTCCTCATAATCCGAGTTCCCCATCAGAAGTTGACCCACAGTTGACCATGCCACGACTTCAGATCAACACTAGTACTCGTGCGCAGAGTAGCCCTTCCGCTCTCCTAAAGGACGGCCTTATGCAGCACAATCCAGCCGACGTCCAACCACTACATGGGCACTCCCTGACTCTACACAATGCGACTCTCCCTGTGAATATGTTACCCAACGAGATCCTCGTCGAGATCCTGCGACTCACCGCCGGCTGCCTCGAGCTCGATGGCATGACGTCGTGGCTGGCGAGTGCCATGGGAGCATGCCAGCACTGGCGAGAAATCATCGTCAACACGCCGATATTTTGGACCGACATAGAGCTCACGAAGAACCCGCACTTCGTGGAGCTCTGCCTTGCCCGCTCCGATGGGACCAACATCAGCGTCCACCTTCCCAAACAACACCCTGACGGGCCGCAGGTCGCGGCTGACTTTTCCCCAGCTCTCTCTCTCCTCGCCCCGCATCATCGGAAAATATCACACCTAGATCTACACCTCAACTGCACCAACTGGAACAGCCGCTTGGATCAATCTCTATTGTCGACACTAGAGGCAGCTCTACCCGGGCTTGTGTCCTTACATCTCACGACGAGACCTGGATTCCGCCTGAGGCTCCAGGAGAGCCATCTACCGAGCCTCCGGAGTCTCTCGCTCACCAATGTCGCAGTGGACTGGGCCAGTCTTCAGCAGCTGTCACGTCTAACCTCCTTGACCCTGAGCGGCATCGTGCATCCCAACGAGCGCAACAGGTTCTTAGCTTCGTTGCTAGACCTCCTGGAGGCATGCGAGTGCTTGGAGTCTTTCACGTACGAGCGTTGGGAGATTCTCCATGATCAAGCAATTGCAAACGACCGCATCGTATCGCTCCCCCGAATGCGGCATTTCTATATATCAGGCCTTCCGGCGGACATCATGCAGGTCACCACGCGCCTTTCTTTCCCTCGCGAAGCCCATCTGTCATTGGAAATGTTCGACCTACACACTGAGGCACACCCCAACAACGAGCTCCCCGTCCTCGCGGCCGTGCTCCCACGCGACACGGCGCACCTACCCGCCCTCACCGACGTGCGGCACATCATGGCGTGGTTCGAGCGCTACAAGCTGCTCGTCTACGCAGACGAGCGGCGCTGCACGTTCTGGGAGTCCCAGGCGTCGAAATCGTCCGACTGCAAGGCGCCCGCCGGCGAGGACCCGCCCGTGGTCCCGTCGCTCTGCATGGTGTACCACCTCCCCGGCGCCGAGTCCGACGACTACGTGCTCGCGAACGTCGCGCGCGAGCTCGGCGCGTTCTTCCCCCGCGCGCTCGAGACGTGCGTGCTGCGCGGCGCGATGGACCTTGTCGACACCGCGGTCTGGGCGCGCATGCTCGCCGCGTTCCCGCGCGTGGGCCACCTCGAGCTCATCGCGATCGCGTGCGACATCAAGACGTTCCCCCCCGCGCTCGCCCCGACGCCCGACGGCGTGCCCTGCCCGTGCCTGCGGAAGCTCGTCTTGCACTATGCGCCGAGCGAGGAGGATGGCGGCCGGCAGATGCTCAGTGAGCTGTACTGGGTGCTGAAGATGCGCGACGACGCTGGGTGCCGCTTGGAGGCGCTCAGCATACAGGTCGAGCCGCTTGGCGATGACATGTTTTTCATGCCTTCAGACGTAGTCAGCCGCCTGCCTCCCGACCTTGCAGATATCGAGAGAAACCTCGAATCTGTGGTCAGTTCGCTGGAGATTATGTTGCTGATCGACGACGATTGATCATGAACGAGTGACTCAGTGAGTGTTCGTTGTTCATGCCTTCAGTTGTGACTGACCGGAAACATGCTAGATAATCAGAAAGTAACTGGATGTCCGTCACAGTTGTTGGGCTTGGGGATCTTATACCTGGTTGGTTGAGTGTCCCAGCGAGCGTCACTGTGCTTCCAATGCGTCTCCTGTGTACGCGGACATCGAGCCCGGGTCGACCTACTACTGCATCCTCCGTTGTCACTGGAAGCGATACGGTTCTCCTTGTAGGCTTCGCCTTCCTCTTTTCAGCGCGGAGGAGTCCCGCCGATGCGCAAACTGGGATGTAGAGTCACTGAATTCTGAGGCGGTTGCAGCGCTGCGGACGCGATTGATGCGCGCATGTGTGGTGCTGAGTTGTATTGCTAAGGAATCACGATGGGTGCATGACTATTTGATCACGTAAGTGACCCGGAAGGCGAGGGTCAGTGTTCTTGATAACTGGAGTCATCAGACAAGGAGCGAAGAGTCGACCAATCGCAGCCAAACTTGGGTCCGGACCGGCAGGCGCGAATGACCTTCTGAGGACCAGTCATGCTTCTATTGTTCACGCAGGTGCCCTAAGCCCTTGCTGAGGGCCTCACACATATACAAGCCACTAGGTATGTCCGAGGTAGCCTTCTTTCTCCTCACTGCATAGCCTGATATTGCGATAGATCCCACCAGGATTCATTCACTATGGGTAAGCTCTACACGCTCATCGAGCGACCGCCTTTTGGATCGACATGCTGATCGTAACGCTGCGCTTCATAGCTCATCAAAGTAACGGCTCTGGTCTCGACATATTAGAATCCGTCCTCCCGGACATGAACTTGATTCAATCAGCCACACAGGACCAATCGAGGCAGGCGATCCGAGACTGGGTTTCAACCGAAGTGTGCGGGCTGCAAAGCCACCTGGCGCGCCTCCTTTCTCTTCATAACTCGACTCTACCTCTGCACAATCTGCCCATGGAGGTGTTTGCCGATATCCTTCGCTGTGCTCTCGCCGGGCGGGGCGGGAGAGCATGGTTGATCAAGTCAGCGGGCGTATGCCGATACTGGCAAGACATCATCGTAGGCACGCCCCTCCTATGGAACGATATCGATCTGGCAATGAAGCCGCGGCATATGGAGCTCTGCCTAGTACGTTCGCAGGACGCGACTCTTTGCTTAAGATCGGGAGATCTATCTGGTGTCAGAGGGCAGCATCTCTCAGCCCTGCTTTCTCTTCTCGCACCGCATCATCCACGCATTTCGCGATTGGATCTCACCTTGGAGCATTCCTGGGTCCGCCAGGAAGGGTCTCTCCGAAGCGTGGCGGAATCCAGCCTATCCAATTTAACGACAATGAAGATAGCATCTGCGAAAGAATTTCCTCTGCAACTAACCCAGAGTCACCTCCCCAGTATCCGGAGACTATCGCTCTCCGGTGTCAATCTCAAGTGGACCAGTTGGCCGCTACCTGGCCTGACTTCACTGAGTCTTGCCAATGTCACGCACTCTCGTGGCGATGTCCATACAGACGTCGACGGCGGCGAACTAGACGCCCTCCTCGATGCTCTAGAAGCATGCATCTCCCTGGAGACGTTCGAGTACGAGAAATCATTACCATCTGAATCGGACCCGCCAATTGGCATGAACGGCCTACCAGACAAGCGAGTGGTCGCCCTCCCCAGCATCCGGAAGTTCTCCGTGGACACTGTGTCAGTGGGCGATGCTGCCGTCCTCGCGCACGTTACTCTTCCAAGAGATGCGGTGGTTGAGGGACAAGTCCACAAGCTCGATTTCACACCCAGTGCAAACGAGCCGGTGCTCGCAGCTGTTCTGCCTTCGAACGCGGCGTCTCTCCCTGTCCTTACGCACGCGCGGAAAGTAACGGTGTGGCTGACGGACAGGGCCCTCTCATTCGTGGCGGACGAGAATTTACAGTTCTTGTTCACCACCCAGCCCGAGCAGCCTGAAGATAGGATTGACCCCTATCCGGCTCTTACTATGCACTTCCACACCCTTGGCACGCAGGATAGAGGCGAGGATATGTTCCGCAGCGCCATTCGAGAACTCGCGAACATCTTTCCACCCTGTTTAGACTCCCTCATTATCAAAGGACCCATACATCTCGTCGATACGGAGTCCTGGACCCGGGTGCTCGCCGCTTTCCCGCTCCTCGAGAACTTTAGTCTCTACTCTTCCCTGGATGATTTCAAGGGCTTCGTTAAAACATTCAAGCCGAAAGAACATGCCACCCCCTGCCCCCGCTTGCGAACGCTCCGCTTGGTCGCTGAGTGCTCGCGCGCGGGCCGAGCAGAGCCCGACTCAGATGACGCTGTCACGGCTCACGTAGCGATGCTTCATGAACTTCGCGGCATATTGCAGGAGCGCTGCGAGGCTGATTCCCGCTTGGCATACCTCCACGTTGACCTGACTCAGTGTGTCGATTGCATCGCAGAAAGTACTAGCGCACCTGGCTCTGAGGACTCCGAGTCGGAGTCGGCCCCCGACCCTTTGTTAGCTGCGCTCAGGGAGATATGGCCGGAATTGAACTCGGTGGTAGAGGCATTGTACATAAACTACTGAGTTGTTTGCAAATCTGTACAATTGGAGCTTCAAACTGAGTAGGGTAGTAGCCTGGCTAGTGTGACAGTTGGTCTAGGATGTGGCATGTGCTCTACCGGTCTCGCCATCACACAATGGTTATATCCTCCGCAATATCCGTGTGGTTAAGAGAATAAAGAGCTGGACGCGGAAAGCAGTGCGCGACGCTGCCAGTGAGTAGGTGCTGCCGGTTGGAGTCGCGCAGCATGAGTATACTCCAGTGGCAGGTCGAACTGCCCGACATGGTATGCTTCTCATTCCTCCAGACTCTCGTCTCATCAGTTGCTTGCCTCCCGAGCTCGAGGAGACGTATCCAAAGAAACCTGGCAGTACTTATCCATGGTCAGTGGAAGGGCCTCGTGTTCAAGCCGACCGATGACGCTTGTGCTCAGGAGAGCGTCTGACGTGAGGTTGTTCGCAGTCGTGCGCATGTTGTAAGACTCTTGAGAAATACTCCGAGTCGTATATGAGCCTACGTAGTCACTACTAACATGCGCTTACGAGCTCAATACCGGTGGTTGTGCCACTGGCATGCGAACGAGTTTGAGGCGCATTTTCTACTATCATGAGAGCCTGAGACAAGGGTAGTCTCCCGTTGGCAGACGATCCGGGGTCGATGACTAGATTTACCTACCTCCTCCTTTTCCTCCTCCTGAACACGACGTTCAAGTTGAGCAGGGAGGGCGGTCAGTCGTATAAGTAAAACAAGGGAGAAGGACGCGCAACTTTGAAACATGAATTGATTCGCTCGCGGGATTCCGGGCCGGCAGGCCATGGCTTCGTCACGGTGTTAGTGCCGCGTGACATGCGCGTCACGCAGTATGCGCCCCTCGCTGTCCCGGGCCATATATCCCCGCTGAACGTCCCAGAGACATTCAAGTGACACTGGTCAGGTACGAAGGCGTATAGTTTATGTCCTGCATGATCTGACATCAGGCTCACCAGTGCGCACGGCTGCGCTTCACTTGCTATGGGTAAGAAGCCACTCCTCATTCATATTAACTCAAAAATCATTCATCTTCTTCGGGTCGACATCTAAACTGTGACGCTACACAGCAGCTCGCCATATTGATTCCTCCGATCTCGAGAGGGCGCAGGCTATCTTGCCTGACATGAACGTCGTGCGAATGGCCATGCGGGGTCGATCGAAGGAAGAGACTCGAGACTGGGTTTCAACCGAGATGCGCAAGCTGCATTGCCACTTATCGGATCTCCTTTCGCTGCAAAACTCGGCTCTACCGCTGCACAATTTTCCTGCAGAGGTCCTTGCGGATATCCTTCGCCGTGCCTGCACTGGACAGACCAGCGTCGCATGGTTGATCAAGACAGCGGGAGTATGCCGGCATTGGAAAGATATAATTGTGGGCACGCCTCTCCTGTGGAACGACATCGATCTGGCGATGCCAGAGCGACATACGGCGTTGAGCCTGGTACGTTCGCAGGAGGCGAGCCTTCGTATTCACGCGCACACCGGAAGACTAGCTGTAGTCAACGCCCTCCCTGTTTGTTCGCTCCTCATACCACATCATGCACGCATCTCGCAAGTGGACCTGACCCATACCAACCGCTTACCGAGCCGTGACGAGCCGCTTCGACACATGGTGGAAGCCAGCTTGCCGGCTTTAACATCACTCACTATCAATACTTATACCGAGTTCACTCTACAGCTGACGGGGAGCCATCTCCCGAACATCCGGAGACTGTCGCTGGAGGGTGCCATCACCTTGCAGTGGGACGCCGATTGGCCACTACCCGACTTGACCTATCTGCGTCTTGTCAACGTTACGCACTCTCGTCACGGTAGCGGTGACCAGCAGGCACGTGGTGACGTGGGCTGCATGTTGGACGTGTTGGAGGCATGCAGTTCCCTGGAGACCTTCCGATACAGGCAGGCTAGGTCAGGCTCGGCCAGTCCCTCAGGGCCAGGGTGGAGTAGCATATCGGACCAGCGAATGGTCACCCTCTCTTGTGCCCGAGATTTCTTTGTGGACACGGCATCAGTGGATGGGGCTGCCGCCATCCTCGCTCGTGTCGCCCTCCCTAGGAAGGCGCTGACTTCCGTACATGTGTCAGGCAACATCGAATTCGAAACGGGCGCACCTCTAAACGCGTCCTTGCTCAGGGCTGTGCTGCCCTCGAACGCTGCTCATCTACCCGTAATTGTGCATGCACGGCACATCACAGTATGGCTGGTCGAGGCGGGACTGTTAGTTTGGGTTGATGAAGACTGGCGAATCTGGGGAGCCACTGTCGACTCGGAGTCATCTGAAGACGGCGAAGAACCGGAGTTCCCGGTCCTCTCCCTGTGCTTTAGTCCCCCCAAGCGCAGCGCTGAAGCCGAAGTGTTCCATGGTATCGTCCTGGAGCTTGGCAGCATCTTCCCGTCCTCCGTGGAGTCCCTCATCCTCAACGGCCCCATACATTTCTTCGATAATGAGTCCTGGCACCGGGTACTCGCCGCCTTCCCATTCCTCCAGTACCTTGAGCTCTACTCCACCTTGACCGGACTCAAGGACTTCATTGCCGTGCTAAAGCCAGACACACACTCCGTTCCTTGGGCATGCTTACAAGAGCTGGTCTTGGAATACTCGCCACCACGAATGGAACGGGACACGGGTAGCGACGTTCCAGCCGATCTAGAGATACTCCGGGAGCTTCGGGCGGTATTGCAGGAGCGTAGCGAAGCTGATTCACGTTTGGAACACCTCTCTATCGACCTGCGTCATTCGCCAGCTGACGTCGAGGAGATAAAGCTGGAGTTGAGCTCATTGGTGGGTTCATTGGACCTGAACCTCTTGTAGTCCACGGCACCCCATGATTCACTGACTATGGGTGAGTGGCCTTTTCTACTCGAGAACTCGTTTTCACACTACCTGGGATGCTGCCGCCAGTTGCTCGCCAAAGCGGTAGCTCATCTCTCTGGAGCTAACAAGTGTTCTGTTCGAGGTAAGCCTCATGCGAGTATATATGCAAGACCGCTCAGCGCAGAAATTCTGAGACTGTGTGTCCATAGAAATACAAGGGCTCCAACACCACTTACCGTATACATATCGTACCTCATCTGCATGACTCGACTCACGAGCTCATGAACGCGGACGAAGGTCAATTGAGTCCCCGGTCACCGCACCGTCAATGACCAACGACATATCCAGCTTTGCCCGGCCCACTCGTGAGTTGCATGTCTGCGGTGTCCCCTCCTCGCAGTACACTGTCCACGCATATCCCATATCGACTACCCCATCGCAAGCCATTCTCTCTACTTAGAGCTGGTCATATACAGTCTATCCTCTCTGTTCAAGCTAGAGTCATCGACGACAGTACCTTAGTTCGAACTTCCTCGGTGACCGATCGAAAGCGATCTCCGTCCGGGATGACTTCATATTGGACTCACAGGGCATCACGTTACTCTGTACGGCAGCTCGCCTATGCTTCCGTATTCTTTAGCAGACGCAAATATCTGTACACTGTCGAAAAGTCCTTCTCCGCGGTGTCGGGGTCGTCCTCGATGACCTCGGCGTAAATATCATTCGCTGCATTGCCCAGTGGAAGCGGGGTCTTCGTCGCACCCGCTATGTCAATGGCTAGACCCATATCCTATCATTCGGTGAGCCACGCGGGGGTGATCTCGCAACTCGCAGCCCAAGACGTACCTTCAACATCAGCCGCGTAGCGAACCCTCCTTCGTAGTCCCGTTCGCAAGGCGGTGACTTGTCGGAGACTGCTCCCGGGACAGGATTGTTCGTGGAGCTTGCCCAGCACGCACCCGTCGAGCTATTGATCACCGACGCTAGTACCTTGGGTTCCAAGCCCAGCTTCTGCCCAAGCAACATCGCCTCCGACACGACGATCTGCTGCACGCCGAGCACGAGGTTATTGCAGATCTTCGCAGCGAGCCCCGCGCCCGACGCCCCGCAGTAGATGATGTTTTTCCCCATCCGCTCGAGGGTCGGCGTCGCGTGCTCATACGCGTTCCGCGTTCCGCCGACGAGGAAGCTGAGTGTCCCCGCTTTGGCACCTGCGACGCCGCCAGACACGGGTGCGTCGACCATCCGTGCGCCGAGCTTGGCGACGCTCCCGGCAAGATCCCGCGCTGTCTCAACGTCCAAAGTCGTTGAATCGATGCAGAGCGTCGCTTGCACCGCATCTTGAGGTAGCTTGCGCAACGCTGGGAGTATACCACCGGCCTCGGCGTAGACGTTCCTGACGTGCGGAGTCGACGGGAGCATGGTCACCACGGTCTGTGAGGCCAGAAGCGCCCTATCAACCGATACAGCTCCAGCAGGATGCAAGAAGCATGGATAGAGGCGGGAAGACTTACTCCTCGGGCGAGTTCGCAATGTCGACGCGTGTGCCAGGAAATTGCCTTGCGAAGTCTGCGGCAAACGCCTCTGAGACGGCTGTGCGCGCGTCGCACACGACAATTCCAGTGCCTCCTCCGCTCTCTGCCACCGCCTTGGAGAACAGATTGTGGGCCATGGGAGACCCCATTCGTCCGAGCCCGATGAAGCTGACTGAATGGGCACGCGTCGATGGAGAAGTGAGGGTAGATGATAGCGCTTGAACGAGGCGACTAGGTGAGGGCCGCATGATGGCAGCAAGGAGATCGTGTCAGGGTTTGGCGTCGTACTCCTCCTCGTCCTCGTCGTCGACGAATGATTGCGAGCTCCAGCTGCCGCAGTGGTCAGCAGTTCGATTCCCCTTCCCCACGGGGCTAGACGCTCAAGATCTGATTGGGCGTCTTAAGCAGAGATATTTCAGATCCGCCGTATCGCCAGACGGATCTTATCTTATCTCCCTCGGGATTATGGTTAGTCTGGGCCGGAGCTGGCCGGAGACTGCCGGGTCCTATGTTCAATGGCCGGACGCTCACTTGTCGCGGCTAACATATAAAATCGCGAATGTAATATAGCGGCAGTGTTCTAGCTGCGCTGTAATGGCGTTGCCTGTTGATCCTATCTATCCGTTTCCATCGCCTCTCTCGAGCCCGCCGCCATAGTCGCAAAATCGCAAAATAATGAGCGGCGCCATTGCTCTCAAACCGACACCCACGACCGCCACTTTCCGGCACGAGGAGACAGCCGGGGACGAGGAAAGCGCCCCTCTTATCGTCGAAGATGCGCCCGAAGAGCTCCTGGACAGCGTTCTCGATCCAGAGGTTGCGAGGCTAGAGGGACGCATGGGGGACAACGTCGCACAGATCGTCGCATACGTGAGTTCCAAACATAGCTCAGGCGGAGTCGTAGCTCACATCGCGATCTGTGGAAGGCGGCTGCCGGGGTGAGAGCTTGCGCTGTCATTACCGGAGTGCGATTTACCCATCGCAATCATAGGTGTTCCTGCTGGGAACGTGGCTGATCGCCTTCGTGGCCAATCCCGTCAAGCTCGGGTGGTTCTTCTGGCATCCCATACTGCAGAGTCTGTCGATTGTCGCGTTTACCTATGGCAAGTCCCATTGTCTGTGCATCTGGCCGAGCATTTATGTTTATTGACCTGACTTTCGACTAGGCATCGTGACGCTCCAACCTACATCACAGCCTCGAACGAAGGCAGCAGGATTATCCCGCCATCAGACCACTATGCTCTGGGGAGGGTATCCGGCAATTCTGCTGGGCACGCTGGCTATCTGGTGGAATAAGACTTTGCACGGGTCGCACCACGCTACAACGTGGCACGGCGTTAGTCCTCTACACCATCTCAGTTCCCGCGCTTCGCATGCTGACAGTCTCAGTGTAGATCCTAGGCTACGTCAGCGTAATATGGATAGTAATCCAGGTCTTCATCGGCATCGGAAGCGTCTGGTTTGACGGACGCTTCTTCGGTGGGAAGTCAAAGGCGAAGCTTGTCTGGAAGTATCACCGGTACGCAGTCATTAAGTTGCATATAACGTGAGCTAGAAGATGTTCACCATCTGTCGCCGCAGGCTATCTGGGTACTTGCTGCTCCCCTTGCTGTTATTCACGGCTTTTTTGGGCGGCCTTTGGTCCCACTTCGTAGCCAGTAACACTGCGCTGCCCGTGCGCATCATCTTGTTCGGCGTAGCGCCCTTATGTGTCTTAGTTGGCGTGTTTGTACGAATCAGGTACGTCGATCTCCATTCACGTCCTGGTTCTGTGATGCTGACTATAGGTGGTAGGCCATCGAAAATGAGATTTCTCTGACCCAAGTTCATGAAAGTACCATCCTACGTTGTACATTAACTATAGCGCAAGCCATTTCCCCCATTTGCGCACACCATAGCCATAATCATGGGATATCAACTCCACTCAATCGACAGCTGTGGTGTTCGTTGAACACCGCCGGCACACAAGGGAAGTTCAGTAAATACGACGGGCTCAGGAATACGATGCTCCGTCATCTCACGCTCAACGGAGAGCAGCTCCCCGCCATGGTGGCGACTCGGAGAAGGCAGGTTCACGCAGTAGCGCATGTTACTCACAGTGCGGCTGCGATCGTTGGACTCGTCGCGATTGCTGCAAGGTCGCGGCCCAATTCTCAGGTGCCAGCGCTCGCTGTTTCTGCACCGTGACGGGGTCAACTCCGTGTCTGTGGTATAGGAAAGCTACGAATAGCAGACGCGAGCGTGCTACCGAATTGTCCCCTGACGCATCCGCATGCGGCTATCTATGCGTTCGCAGAGAAGTGTGCCGATCTTATGCTCAAGAAGGCCACTGGCAACAGGACTAGGGACGTGGATGACGGGGAGAGCGCTGACGAACCGATGTATTATACCCTTACACGATGAGTGACCTTTGTTGCGTGGACCCGTTCGAGTGTGTTGTCCCAAATTGATTTCTTTGCTCCTGAGCTGCAGATTTTTCGCGGAGAACTCCAGTGAATGTGTTCCCGTGAGACGTTACATAGGAGTATGTGCGACCGTCCTTTGCTATTCGTGTCAAGGAGCCTGTTAGGTTCGCTTACGCGCCCCTCGCTTCGGTCTTTGTCTACCCTTGCGACAAATGACCTGGCGAGTGCGGGAGAGCTTTCAGTCAGCTTTCTGGTAATCGAGACTTTGTATGTGTAGAGGCTGGAGCTCAGAAAGACACATTGAGAGAAGACCATGCTGACTCGGCGCCGGCTTTGTGACTGTGTACAATTGATTCGGAGTACAATACACCCCGGCCCCTGGTGACAGTGATAGAGATGAATGAAAAGCGAACGGCTTTGGCCGCTTTGCTTGAATGCCGCTCTTGGCCGCATCATCAACTTCAGCCTTGAGGCGGAGTTCAAGGCGCCTGTGCTATGTACGACGCACTACTACCCCCTGTCATACGCCCCGCTTATTGTCGTCCCTCTACCTCCACAAGCACTATGCCTAGGTATAAAATAGCACGCCGCACGCCGCCCAAAGATGCATATTCACCATGTCCCTTCCTCTGCATATCCACTCCAACCCCCTCACTGGCACGCTCGCGCTGCCTCTAGTACGTCTGTATACTATGGAAAACCTCACCTATGGCATGGGGAGACCCCGAACTCGGCACCTTCGTCGATATACCGGCTGCCCACGTTCGAAGACGGTTGCGGCGGAATGTGGGCCTTTCCGTCGGATAATAACGCAGGACCATCGGCTGCGTCCGACTCCTGCTGGACTGGTTCCGGGACATTGTACGTTATGAATTGCTCTGTGATACTACAAAGGGCTGACTTCGAAGGGACGCATGGCTCAGGGAACTGTACCAGCCGTCCCTTAACCCCGCCATCAACTGGCGCGATCCCGGCTGGGCACAGAATACATCTGTTGCACCCCTCCCCAACTTCATGAACTCCTCTGTTTACCACACAGGCCTCCCCATCCCCATGGCGTATGCTTCCGTTTCACCTGCTCCCTCCGTACGGCCAGCCTACATGGGTCCCAGCACTCCCACTGTCCCTACACCTGCCAGTGAGATCGCACCAATGTTGCTCAAGCCCACCCTCCAAGGCGGACCGGTCCGCGCAGTGGGCAAGCGGCGCGAAGCGCTGGGTCCCCCATACGTCCGCAAGCAGCGGAGGGCTGCTCAGGGCGATTCCCCTCAGCTGCCCACACCTGCCTTGTCTCCTTCTGGCACCACGTCGAGCGCTGTTTCGCTTCCCGTGACTCCGGTACCCGATTCCCGGTACATGTCTCTACCCACCACAGATGAGATACCATACCTGCCAATCAAGCATACGCGGTCACGGAACAGGCAATACGATCTTACGGAGGAAGAGATCCAGACCATCTTGCGCTCTACTCCTAGGAGGAAGCACACGACATGTCCTAAGTGTGGGACACACATGCTGGTTATTGACCTAGATCGACATCTCCGGACGCATGTAAGCAGCGAGCGCCCGAAGCACCTTTGTGAGGGGGTCCATTGTTACGGCAGCCGCGCGACGGTGTGCAGAGAAAGCTGTGGCGTCACCCGTACACAGGCGAAGTGTATGTAGGGGGATGTGGCAACACGTTCAAACAGTTGCCGGGCCTCATCCGCACTCATCGACGACCGTGAGTGCCATATACATCCCTGTGCTCTCCCTCCCTCCCTTTTTATCCATCCTTCGACGCATACTCTTCCCTGGCCAGCCTTCAACATCCCGTAGGACGCGCCCACCTCTCCGCACTGCGGGCCGGTCTGGACCACCACCGCAAGGCGCCGGGCGCAGCGCACTCCGTACGAGTCGGAGCGGCGTCAGGTCGCATCGGACGCGCTGGCCTCTCCTCCGGGGCTCACGCCCACGTCGTCGCACCCTGCCTCCACTCCGAATCCTGCATCGTTCCCAGCTACATCAATCATTCCTCACCCAGCACAATCTGTCTTATTCGAGATAATTTCCTCGCTGCTTGTCAAACACACGAAGCCGAGGAACACACGACTTGACGTCTCGTAGGAGGAAATAATCGAAATTCGCAGAGTCGCTCCGAAGAAAAGAGGGCGGCGTTTGCGTTCCGCAACAAGGCCACACGTGCCCAAGACATCGACATACATATCCCGACAAACGTTAAATCTAGGAGGCGACTTCGGCCCTGGAACCCTCGAGCGACACTGTGCTTGATGCGCGCATCAACAAAAAATGTGGAGACAACGTACCACGGAGGAGGGCCTCCATCCGGTAGTCTATGGTCGATGACCAGCTATGCGTGCGTGTAGACAATCCACCTCACTTTGTACCAGTTTCGTTACAATCAATCCATGCATTGAATTGCGTCTGTTACTTGTACATCATAAAACACAGTCCGAGTAGCTTTCAAAATCACAGAGCTGTGTATGCAAGTCGTAGGACGGAAGTGGTGGCAGAGCAATAACGGTATGTCAGGCCAGCGCGCAAGCCGATCACGGCTTCATCACTGGCTCCTCCTCCCAGGAGACACCAGACGGCGTGTGGATCTCCCACTCGGCGTGCAACACAACAGTCTGCCCTGCCTCCACGCCACGCACCCATTCAAACAGACCCTCACCTTCCCTACCCTCTCGCTCACGGACGTTCTCGCCAAGCACCCCGACGACCTCGGCGCTGTTCCCGTCGGCGGCACGTGGGTCTTTCTCTCGCACGGCGTTGACCACAACCGCGATCTGTGGGTTCGCAGACACGGGCAGCGCGTCGCGCAACACGAGCTGCGGGATGGCGAATGCGTGCCCGTTCGTCACTGCGTAGCGCGCCGTGCAGGCCGTCGTCCAGAGGCGCTCCACGAACGGCCGCTCAGGAGCCTCCTCTGTGCGCGCCGCGCGCCGGAGCACGATCCGCACGGCATCGTCCACGCCGAGCGGCGCGAAGAACGCGGCATTCGGTTTGATATCCTGCACAGGATCAGTATGGACCGACCAATGTTCCGGGGGAAAGGCGTACCTGCAGTGTGGTCTTCGCGAACCTTGTCCGTCGACGTATACTGTGAGCGGCCCCGCGACGAGGGTGTGCACGCTGGAGTTCTTCGTGTGGCACTCGACGAATGCGGCTGCACGGGAGCGCGGCACACACACCCACGTGAACGAGGCGTCGAGCGCGAGCGACGTGATGGGGATGGCATGCCCCAGCCCGTCGCTCGCGACGCTCGCCTTAGTCTCCGCGGCGAGCCGCACGTCGCGTGTAGACGTGCTTTCGCGGACCACGACTGTCTCACCGAGGGCAGTGACACGCATGTCGGGAACAGCCCCATTCACAGCGCTGCCGTTGCCGTTGTCGATCTTCGGTTTAGCGGCGAGGAAGAGGCTGGGGGCTTTTGTCGTGGAAGCTTGCGGGGTAGTCGAGAACGACCCACTGCTGTTGGCAGGTTTCGACGCCTGGCCGCCGAAAAGCGCGCCTCCCGAAGGAGCAACGGCCTGAAGGCCTGCGGTGGGGAGTGGGGCCTGTCCGAACAGCGACTGACCAACTGGCGCCGATGGCTCAGCAGGCGGCGCCGACGAACGAGAGGCCCCAAAGAGGCCTTGGCCGAGTGACGGCTGGTGCACCCCTGCCGGCGGCGCACTGCCGAACAACCCACTAGATTGCTGTGCAACTGGTGGATTGTGCGGCGTGCTCTGCTGTGCCGCACCAAAGCAGAAGCCACTACCCGAGCCAACAGAAGCTGGCCCACTGAACAAACTCCCGCCGGCCACGTTCGACGGAGGGGCGGCACCGGCATTCTGTCCAAAGAGCGACGGTGTCGGGAACACCGAGGCGAACGGGGTCGGCAGACGGTGCAGCTTGCGAGGGGCGACAGAAGGGATGCCTGCATTGTGCCCGCGGCGAGGTGCGTCTGCCGCCACGAAGTTGAAACTGATGTCGGCCCAGTCTTCACCGGACGTGTGCGTTACACGGGCGTTGTACTGCAAGGACACCATAGGGGCTGGCTGGCCGTTGGCTGTCGTCGCGTGCAGGTTGTAGTACGGCTCCCAGCTGGCATCCTTGACATCTACAACACGCACAGAGGTAAGTCATGCACTAGCGCGACACAATTTCTCTCACTCACCGTAGGCGATGTCCACTTCGGCAGTGCAAGGCTCAGAGACGACAATCACTATCGTCGCCCTTCCATTGACGTCTCCTTTGACACTGGGGTCACTCACGGGCCCCTTCAACTTTTTGTCAATCTCAGCGATCTCATCGTCCAGTTTGCGTATGGTAGCGACGGTCGATCGCCGGCCCGCCATGAACGCATCCAGGAAGTTGACAGCATCACCTGGAGCAGTGTGCGCACTGTTGAGCGTACGCGCATAGTCAACGAAGAGGCTCAAGCCCTGATCCTGGACTCTCCGCTCATCCTCTAACTCGCGCTTTCGCAACAACAACGAACGGCGCATCTCACTGTTGTCATCAGGAAGCAGAGATGCATCGAACGCGTCAACATCGCACTGGATGTCCAACACACTTGCATTGCCGCTCAGGTGCGAGACCTGGAACGACTGAGTGTCTATACCGCTAGACAACTGAGTGACTTTGACTATGTTTCTACCCGGCTGATGCATTGGTGGTTCTCGTTGAGATAACAACAATCACAACGATATCGGCATGACACACCTGCAAGTCGACGGCGAAAGACCGCACGACCTCTGCTACCTTTCGGTATACGGTCACAGACTTGATAGGGGGGTTCAGATGAAGCGAGCTCATGGTGGTGGTGGTGGTAGATCTAGAGTTGTAAGACTGCCGGCAGCAGGACAGGCTGAACTGGCTTTTATAGGCTGAGAGGTCGCTGACTCATGTTGCTGTGTTTGGCAGATAGACGCCGATCTTGCTGTGGCTATCTCGCCTGCAAGGATTAGTCAGATTTAGTCAGCCTCGAGAAGATGTCAGCTCGAAAAGCCGATAACCGTTAGAGGGGGAATTTCAGGCTCCTCTCCAACCGTGTGGGGGTAGGAGGAGGAGGAGATAAGTAGTTCGACTCCCACCCGTATCTATGGTACTCTGAGAATGTGAACACAAGACCTGAACCCGCCCGCCACCGCTCAGCCACATCCCATCAAAATATCTCATCCCCGACCGATCCCCCATCTCCGCAATCTTATTTCTCCCTACCCCCCGGAGAATAAATCCTACATTGTACATTGACTATAGCGCAAGCCATTTTCCCCATTCGCAACCATGGGATTTTAACTCCACTCAATCGACAGTTGTGGTGTTCGCTGAACACCGCCGGCACACAAGAGTAATTCAGTAAGCTGTTTAGTAATGCTCCGTCATCTCACGCCCAACGGAGAGCAGCTCCCCCGGGCCGCCATGGTGGCGAGGAGGAGGAGAAGGCAGGTTCACGTAGTAGTGCATGTTACTGACAGCCTGAGTGCGGCCGCGATCGTTGGACTCGTCGCGATCGCTGCAAGGTCGCGGCCCAATCCTCAGGCCTCAGGCCTCAGGCCTCAGGTGCCAGCGCTCGCTGTTTCTGCACCGTGACGCTTGAGTCTCGCCGAGTGTGCTGCGCGTCACTGGCCTCGGGCGGTGGTGACCGATTGCATACTTGTCTGCTCAATCATCAACATTGACGACACGCCGCTACATTGCCCTTTACCAGTCGCTAGAATCATTGCTCGATGTATCACCCTCAATGGTGTGAAAATAACGCTTGACGAGCTCGAGCTTGTCCACTGCTGACTCTAGCCGGACTCGCCCCTCCTCTATGATAGCGGGCATGCCATCAGCTGGTAGCCCGTCCTGGTCAGTGCCCCTTGGACGTTTGATCATGCTCACTAGCGTGAGGTACGCCAGGCGCGAGTTCGCTTCGCTGCGCAGGAGCAGCGCGCCGTGAAGGCTATTCAGGACGTCCTTGTCTTCTTTGTCGGTGGTGAGCTCGCACTGCAGTTCCAGGATGCGCAGGTGAGAGCATGGAACGAGGGACGTCGTTGGCTGAAGTGCGTCAAAGCAGGCCGACAAGTCGATGAGGGGTGCGGAGAGCTCGATGTGCTTGAGATGAGGGAAGGCTGCGAACGCCCGGCTCCACGTTTCTGTGTCGACAGAATGCATCGGGCCGTGGAGTGACAGGAGCGACAACACAGGCGGAAAGAATGTGTCTAGCTCTCTTATGATGGAACGAAGTACTTGAGCTTGAGATTCGGTACTTTCGTGCAGGGGGCCGTACATGATGCCGAGCTGTGGTTCCTCAAGCTGCTCTGAGCCTGCTTGAAGTGGTAACGGTTCTTCAGCCCAAATCTTTGAAGAGTTGGACGGTCCAAACTCTGCAGTTTCATCTGCCCAGATATCGAGATTCGCGTCCTTCTTCAACCACACGCCAACGTGCCGCACATATGGGAGAGAAGCTATCCCGTCCGTTCGCACGAGAGTTCTAAGGAATGGCGACTGGTCATTGTGGGCGAGTGGTTGTGGCCGGATGTCAGACACGTTTATGTCGATGCACGCTGTTCTTGGTAGAGACACGTGTGCGAGGATTGTGGAGACGTCCCCGGGGTCGTTCAACCCTAAGCGGAAGAGACGCATCCGTTGCAGAGGTATTGGTGTCGGCGGGCATCTAGTGATGGGGTGCGCAACAGGGCTGGCAGCGTTGATTCGACATGCGTAGTGGAAGGTCTCTAACGACCTGCATGCTGACAATACCTCCAGAACGGAGGACAGATCATCGCCGTCATAGTCGTCCGCGCGTCGATGCACGACATCGTCGAGCCGTAAGTGCGTGAGGTCCGGAAGTGGCCAGGTTTCCCATTGTAGAACGACGCCGGAAAGCGTTAGGCGTCGGATTTTAGGGAGGTGGCTCTGCGCCAACTGCAAACGGCCATCCGCCTCGGACGTAGGGTGGGTCAGGACGAGCATTGAAACAAGTCTAGGTAAAACAGCGTGCAAAAAATGCAGCATGTATGGGAATTTCTGGTGTTGGCGGTTGTACTCTGAATTGTGATCATCGAGGCGTAGCTCCAGGCGCAAGACACGCGGATAATGCGGCTCGAGCAGGGTAATAAGCGCAGTTAGGTCGCGCTTGTTGAGAGAAGCCCAGTCCGACCTGATATGAAGACTGAGATCGGCGTCTTGCGAACGGACCAGGCAGAGCTTGATGAACCGCTTTCCCAAGAGCAGACTGATATCTGTCCAGAGGGTAGGCGTGCCCACGATAGTCTGCCTCCAATAGCGGCATACTCCAGACAACTTGTCGAGCCACCGCTTTCCATAGATATCGCTTTCATCAGCGACACGACGAAGGATGCTGACGAAGACCTCGTTGGGTAAACTGTTGGGCAACGACGTTGTGTTGTGTAAGGCACGGAGCTTCAAAATGTGACGACGCAGAGCTTGCTCCTCGGCAGACGCCCAATCTCGGATGCACTGTCCAGAGCGGCCGTGGAGAAACGACTGCATGTGCTGCACATCTGGTAAGATGATGGCTACGCTGTCCGGAATTGGGGCGGTGCTTTCGGCCATGAGATGCACTGATCAAATGCTGCAGCTGGCAAGGTAGAGAATGATGAGAGCACTGGCTAAAATCCTCAACGGGAACTTACCGCGGTGTGTATTCAGGAAGTCCGAAGAGTATCGGGACGTTTCTGCAGTGTCTCGCAAGTGCCTAAACGAAGCTATTATCTAGAGCGGCATGTGTAGAGAAGGGACTCGCTTACCCTAGTTAACCCAACGGGTATAGCCAATCGACGAGGGCAACTTGTACAGTATCCACGAATATTGGGGGATGAGTAGCAGATGATGTACTACTACTACTACTAGTAGCAGTATTGCGGCCCGCGTTGTCGCGTCATTGATGGTGTCGATAAGCGCTCGTGTCCTCACACGGAATCAGTGGCTCAATTGGCGCCCAGCCGACCTCCTCCTCGTCACGCACGACTGGCACCGGACAAGTCCAGGAGCGAACTTTGCCAGTACGCGGACCTCTCCCGCGGGCCGTATGTGTTCATGAAAAGACGTGCCTATGGTGGCAATTAGGGAATTTTATTCAGAATTGCTACTAGTACTAGTACGTCAACAGTCTTGGCGTCGTTGTCCATGGTGTTTTACTTCACAGAGACGCACACATCATCCACCACCAGCTCTAAATGGGTTCTCACCTCCTCCACGACCGCAGGCCAACTGCCAGCGGGTTCGGTGGGCGGCCCTTGAGTGGTGGTTCCCAGTACAACTGCAATATACAGGGCACACAAGCGCGAGCCGGCCTCGCTGCGACCAGACAACGTGACTTGGAGAGCGTTCAGCACTTGGCGGTCACTGTCTTCGTCGGACAGCTGAAACTCCAGCTCCAACGTGTCAAGCTTCGAACACGGAACGAAGGATTCTGTCGGCCTGAGCGCGTCCAGGCAGAGCTAGGTGATCATTGCGATCTTGTGCGACAGCACAGAAACTTCCCCGAAGGCGAGCCACATGTCGAAAAGGAAACCGTCGATCGCTGGCTTGAAGTCTGCATGCGCGCCCTCGAATAGCTCGTCGTACTGCTCCGCGTGCTTGAGGAACTGCGCAAGGCTTCTCGGTGCCGATCCTCCTCAGCGATTCATGCCAGTGATGACGAAGATCTTCTGGTCGCCGTCCGCTCGGTACGTAGCAGCGCTGCACAGTGCACACGTAGAGATAGAAGAAAGATTCTACGCCATAGCGATACTTGTGAGCCGGCGGAGGGATCGAGAGTAGTAAGAGCTCTACGGTTATGAATTGATATACGACCGTCCTCCTCCCTCCAAAAAAGGTCGTATTTCCGGTCTGCCTAGGGGAGACAAGCCATGAATGGGCCCGTTCCGGTGCGATACCGTGCAGGCTTCATCAGCTTGTTCTCGGGTTTCGCAGTCGGCTGCTCGATTTCCTCTAGATTAGAAGGCCGGCCGGGGAGGTGCTGGCTCTGCCGAGAGAACACAGACTTGCTATTGCCCTCGCCCGACGGTGCAGCTGCATCCACCTGCCAAATGTTGACTGCCCGCCACTCCGAGTTGCCGTTCTGCTGGTCTTCCGCAAGGTCCCAATTGCAGAGCACGCCAATGATCTCCTCGCCGCGCCTGAACCACATAATGTTGTTCATGCTGATGTCGCAATGCGGCGCCTTCGACGTCACGTACACCCAGCAGTGGTGAGCTCGAGCTGCACTACCAGTTAGATTGTGGCCCTGGTCTAATCAAAGAAACTCGAACTGACATACCGCGAAAGACTTGGATCAGAGCGCGTGCTGGCTCAAGATGTAGGGCTGATAATTGTGGCGTCTGACCATCTACGGTTGCCCGCTAGTCCGAGGTTAAACGCCTCGCGCCACCGGCCTCAGCCACATCGTGTCTAGCGACGACCTCCAGATTCCTCGCTGCCTAGGTCGCTCAGTATCTACCGCACATGCTCAGCGACTTGCTTTTCGTATTCTATGGCTCAATGCTAGTCTACATGAGGTGTCTACCGGCCGATACAAAAACTGCTGTCACGTCGTTACGTGACTAAATGGATCCCCCCTCCTCCTCCTCCTCCTCCTCCTCCTCAGTGTCCCGATTTCCAGGATCGAAGGCCGGTCGCTGTAGGCGCCCGTCCAGCAATGGCTCGCAATGTTCGAATTGGATTAGGACGGGCCTGGTTTGGCATACTGTTGGCATGAGTAGTGGGTGGTGAGTGATGAAGAGATTGGTTTCTAGTGTATTAGATGCTCAGATGCTCGGAACACTCATGGACACCTGTACGGGTTGATTTTACATCTTGGTCTGCATAGTAGTACTTGTGGCGATTTCATTGTGTACGAGAGACGATAAGTATTTGTAGATCGAGACAGCACAGTAGGTTGATAGAATCAAAACATAATACATATATTGTAGTGTGGTTGTGTGAGTACATCTCGTCTGCTACACTCAGATTCGGAGTACGGAGACTCGGAAGCGCAAGGTGCAGTCTATGAGACGTGTAAGTCAGAAGAACTTACTATGCATGCCTTCTAACAACCACCACCTCATATCCCTATAGCTCGCATTCCCGCATTCCACTCGTACATCCCGTACCATATCCTGGGGAGATCGCAAGCCCAGCTGCCAGACGGGCGCCTACAGTGACCGGCCTTCGATCCTGGAAATTGGGACGCTTGAGTTTTCGAATCGGCCGGCAGACACCTCATGTAGACCAGTATTGAGCCATAGAATATGAAAACTAAGTCGCTGAGCATGTGCGGTAGATACTGAGCGACCTAGGCAGCGAGGAATCTGGAGGTCGTCGCCAGACACGATGTGGCTGAGGCCGGTGGCCGCGCGAGGCGTTTAACCTCGGACTAGCGGGCAACCGTAGACCATCCCTACCGTGACGCCAGACGCAGATTTGCAGCGGAGTATGTAGCGCATCAGAGAGGAACTCTGCTCACATCGGTCACGGTGGCAGCCGCACTAGTAATTAGGGCTCGGATTCCTTGAGCACCTCCCAACAATCTGTTTTGCGGAAGCTTAATCCCGAGGATGCGATCATTCCATGGGACCGAGTTCAATGGGGATCAATTGGCAAGTTCAAGGCTCATCGGGGTGCTGTCTAACTGTACCTGTACACTGGCATGAGTACTCATTACTGTTCGACCGTCACCCACAACTTCAACCGCTTATACATGATATCATTCAGGAAATCCAAGCAACACATATGACAGTCGGTAAAGCCATACCTAACAACTACAGAAGTAGCCAACAGTTTCTCTGAGAGGAGTGAGGAACTGGACGGGGGCCTACGGAGCCAACGGCTCTCCGATAGCTTGCATGAACTTTTCGTAGGTGGCCGCTGCATCCCGTTCACGTTCTATATCATCCATCCTTTTCTGGGCCTGCTCGGGGGTCTCGAAGAGGTTCTTTTCCCTGCGCCTAGCTATTTGTCCCAACGTCGCGATATCCTGGACCTCGCAGAACAGATGCCACAGCTTGCGAAGCAGAGATTCAACCACCTCCTTGAAGTCGGTGTGTACGTTCTGGAAGACCACGTTGAAATGGTCGTCCTCCGACATAAAATCCCGCTTCCTAGTCCCGATGTTGACGAGTTCAGTGTCGTCCTATGGCGTACGGTTTAAACATTTATTATCCCATATCTTTATGTTTCAACATGTGTTATATCTTTCTTTCGCGCGTCATATATCTTTCTGTCGCACCTTTCTATATCTCTGTCTCGCGACCACTTGTATATATCTTTTTGAACTCGTCTATATCTCTCTATACTGCATCTCGCTCTTATATCTCTTTCGCAACTTGTATATATATCTCTCTTTTGCGCCACACAATCATCTATATGTCTCTAACTTTCACTCTGGCCACTGGTCCGTGGCTCCGAACGGGCGCCTGTAAAACTGCCGGCCTGCGGCCGGTCTATGGTGCTGGGGTCTACTAGGCGGATTCGTCATGACCGCGCCCGGCGCTTAGCCACGGTCACCATCCCCGGTCACGAAACTTCGCCTCCCGCCGGCCTCCGCCTGGCCTGCGCCACCATGCTCCTCGTGCGCGGTCACCACCGTTTTCGATCTCCGCCTCGTCCCCTCGCCCCGCGGTCACGACCACTCTCGCGGGCGCGGTCACCAACTTACCACCCTCGGGCTTGCCTCGGCCGCCCCTCTCGACACCAGCTCGACGCCAGCCGCGCACCTTCCCCGCACGTCGTCATTTGTAGCATCCCATCTTCCGGCAGTGGCAGACGTAGCGTAAATGTAACAAATGTAATCTTAACCGACGTAGCGTAAATGAACCATGGTCACAACCGCCGTCAGATCTACACAGTCTACGAGTCCGAGTCGCCCCCCGTCAGATCTATCACATCCGAAGAGTGCGCGCGGGCAACCTTGCGGCGGCGTGTTGCGGCTACCGAGACTGACGTTCGGGCATTGTGTTGGTGATGGATATCGAAGGTTTGCTCTTCAATGGCTGCTCGCGGCGCGCGAGGGCGGCGATTTGCGCGGGCTGGGGGTGGTGATCAGCGTGCTGAGCAGTCCCTCTGGCTCCTCCGAGAAGGACACGAGGAACGGCAGCGACGTGGCGTGCGACGTCGGTGACCCAGACGGCGCGGGCGTCAGGGCCGACGAACGGCGTTTGGAGAGGCTGTTCGAGCGGCTGGGGGCGGTCAAAGCGGATATGGACGCAGCCGTCCCCTGGCCAGGCATCGTCCTCGCCGAACGTGCTGCGTCACGAGTGCGAGCCACCGCCCTCGCTTCGGCGCGGGACAGGTCGGTGACTGGGCAGTGGGGCTGAGCTCACAGGAGCTGTCCAAGCTGGTATCCTGGCCGTGACTGAGGTCGTAGTAGCTGACGGCACCGGACGTGTAGGCGGCAGTCTGCGAGCTCGCGACGGCAGAGGTGATGCTCGCGGATCGGTGGCCTTGCGCACTGATCGTCCTCGCAGTGGCCGCGTCATACGAGACGACCCTACGCGTCCCTGAGCTGAGGAACGTGCCCCAGCACTATCTGGCCTCTCGCGGACGTGGGGCGGTATGAGGGGATGAGGATGTTGCGCAGGTGGACTCCGCGAAGAACCACTTGCCGGCGGCGGCGAAGAGGGAAGGCAGATGATGGTCGGCTTGGGGGTTCTCCCAGGGAGACACTCTGTGACATCAATGCGCGGTCAGTCACTCGTAGCGTCAGAGCAGAACGAACCACTTACACGACCAGACATAGGACGGCACGGAGGCCTCACGTTAGGTGAGTACGCAGACCCAGGAGTAGATGGACCCGACAACACCGATGGCGCAGGAGTACCTGGCGGAGACGACTCGGTGGGGCTTGACAATAATGGTTCCGAGTTCGGCAGGGTTGGTGTTCGATGGTGTGGCGTGCACATTCTCTATTGAGTGGGTCAATACACGCCCAAACGTATAAGTAGCGCGCCGCTACGCACCTTCTATGATCACGGAAGGTTCGTGTCAGCAAGCAATGCTAGGGTAAGAGGATGGACAGGGAGACTCACGGAAGCCGAACTTGAAGAGGTACATGGCGAGGGTGGGGTGCTCCGCGTCCGCGTACTGCGTGTAGGCGGGGGGGCTCCGCGGAGCAGGACTCATATGCCAGTGGCACGTCGTCATTGCGGTGCACGGGGAGAGAAAGTTCGTCGTTACGGCTGTCCTGCGTGCCGCGGGCAGAGGGCGCGCCGAAGAAGTCGTTGATCGTATTCGAGTGCGAAGGGCGGGTGCGAGGCGAGGTGGTGAGTGCCGCGGGGGGCGCGGTGAGTGTTTGCGCCTCGAGGTCGCACTCCTGATTGGTGCTCCAGGTGAAGACGGAGGGGATGACGAAGGTCGCGGAGGTGGATGCGGCGGAAGACATGTCAGGCAAAGCGAGATGGCCAAGTTGCTAGGGGAGAGCCGCGTGAGGGAAGCGATCGAGAGGAGGGTATGGCGACCCATGAGGAGTTGAGAGTGGTGTACCTCGATACGCGGTGTACGCCTGATGTGCGGAAGACGAAGAGAGAAGGGAGAGAGTCGTCGTCCTCAGGGCCTGCCGAGGCCTTAGCCTCTGGCATGCTTCTGCCGCTGCCGAACAACGTGGAGGGGGACAGGTGATGTCAGCCCAGTCAGTGATAGACCCAGGAAAAGGGGTTCCGTGTGTGCCGCGGTACGTCGTGAACGTAGAGTGGAAGAAGGGGTGGCTGAGGCGGCGACGGACGAGGCTGCGGTCGAGATTGCATCCGCGAGCTCGCCGAGCAGTGCGTTGATCTGGAGCTCATCCATCGGCTCGCGCGGGAACTTGATGTCGAGCACCGCGTCGACCTTGCCTGAGGTGATCCAGGAGAAGGGCCCGTCTTGGGTTGCCATCGCTTGCATCTGGTCGACGTTCAGTGCATCCGGAAGTGTGATATGAAGGTATTCATTCGACGTACCATGCGAGCCCACTTCCCATCCAGCAGTCCTGTTCCGTGGTGCGCCCCATACTCCGCAGGCGATGGAGGCTGAAAAAGCAGTTGCCGTACTGCCCGACGACAAAAAAAAAAAAAAAAAAAAAAAAAAAAAAAAAAAAAAAAAAAAAAAAGAAGTGGGATATGAAGGTATTCATTCGACGCACCATGCGAGCCCACTTCCCATCCAGCAGGTCCTGTTCCGTGGTGCACCCCATACTCCGCAGGCGATGGAGGCTGAAAAAGCAGTTGCCGTACTGCCCGACGACATTCTCCGTGGCGAGGAAGTCGGTGACTGGCGAGAGAGGGAGGTCGGTGCCCGTCCCCGCAGGGTCAAGGCAGTGCCCCCACTATCCTCTCACCAGAAATGCAATGGTGTTCGCGACTGCAGAAGGAAAGAGGGGTTGGAGGAGGGGATAGGCAGCAAAGAGGTGGGCGCGCAGTCGCAGTGGCACACCGCGCGCAACTGCCTTTTCCGGAATTCCTACTAAACGCCTCGACTTAGGCGCCTGCGCGTCCTCAGAATAAAGCTTCGTACAACTCGTCCCGCCATGAATGAAGACTGAGGAAGTTGATGAGTAGTACACATGAGTATTTTGATCATTGGATCCTGTTCAATTTTCTGTCCTGACACTGTCGTTTGAGATGCAGCGATTGGATGAGCAATGTTTGATGATGCGGCGCTTGTAATCATACTAGTGTGACCCATGCGTAAAGACTCACAGATATGCCTCGTAGTCCCCGCGAGGGACAAGTCCAACGGACGTTGTGCGCGCTGGGGCATCAACAAGAGCAGGCGGAGCAGTAGCCGGCAGGGTGGGCTGGCCCTGCACAGTGTGCAGACCCGGGTCGATGTTCAGGTCGTCTGCGATTGGCGCCGCTGCTTCGTCCATTGGGAAATAAGGTTGAGGTACTATTGGGGCTTGTAACGTAGAAAGTAGGCTTCGATGAGATTAGAATGAAGGTTCATGAAAATATGGGGGTGCACGTAGAGTAAGCCGGGCGAGATAAGAGCGAGACGATCATGGTGGTAGGTAGGGGCTAACGAGCGAGCAAGACGAGCAGGCGGGAAAGGTGTGCAAACGAGTGGGATTTCATAAGACACTTTGTATAGTAAGGATCAGCTCGACCATGGGGTACGCCGTACTGTGAACCTCTGAAGTACAAAATTAGACAGTCAGAGAAGACTCAGAATTGTCACGATAGAAGGTATCACGGCAGATGCCTAGAATCTGCTGCGCGAAAGACTTGATAATGCTTGTCTCCTTCGACCAATTACCACTATCGGTCATCGCTTGTGTGATGCGAAAGTGGCATGAGTAGCAGAGCCCACTCTCGCGCTGAGACTCGCAGATGATCTTGAGGAGGGTCGCGTCTGATACTGGGCTGTCCGGGTGGAGGAGTCGAGGAGCTAGGGCTTGGTGCCAGGTTGCTGTCCACCGAGCACTGCACTGCACTGCGGAGGTGCAGCTGTACCCAGCGACGAAGGTCGGAGGCTGCCAAGCAAGTGCTCTCCGGTGCCAGTCGATCATCCGCCACAGCGTATGGATTCGGTTGGCATCTACGGGGGTCCTGAAGAGCTTGAAGTGTGGGGTGTCCCACTGATGTGCTTTAAGCTCCAAGGCGGCTTGAAACGAGGGAACCAACCAGGCCTCGATACCGAACCTCATGCTGCAAGCAGCCTTCGCGATTGGGCCCCAATCCTCATTCCCTGCCAAAGGGACAGCTTCCAGCTTGCATATGGCATACTCGCGCGGGCGGGGCATGTCCCAGCGAGTCGCAAGCTCAAGGATGCCTATGAGCTGCAGTACCGTCGGTGCGAATAGTGCAGCCCTCTCTCCCGATTGGCTGTGCACAACTGCATTAGTCAACTGCATATAATAAGGCGAAGTACTCACAGAGCAGACCCAAAAAGAAGTTCGATCAGTGCCTCGAATGCAAAGGGGTCCACCCCCTCGAGGTGTAGGGGAACCAACTCTGAGGCCCCCTCAGGGCCACTTGTTCCGGTTGGAACCGTGTACATGTCGTTGAAGATGGCCGAATGATTTCCTAAGAGGCCACCATACAGCTTGTACAGAGTCGACCCAACCTGTAACCAAAGTTACTGTCAAAGTATGAGGTCGCCTATATCGTGCGGCTCACTGCGAACACCGCATTTCCATCCCGGAACCAAAACCTCATGGATCGCACCATCTTCCGGGTTGAACCTCCACCGAGCTGCACTATCACTTCCTGCCATTATCATAGTATTGATGAGTACTCGGAGCTGGCCAGAGAACATGCCAGAAATACATGCATTGTCATCTCGAAGCCCGTCGCTCTTGTGGGATTCTTCGTCTCCAGACGTGGCATACAGCACCAGTGCACCAGGGGCTACCTGAGTTAGCAGAGGGTTATGCAAGGACATGAAAGCAATGAGAGATGTTCTGCGGGCAAGCAGCACGAGAGGACACTTGAGGTTAGTGTACCACAGGGTCCTCGTTGCGGGCGCGCGCCTAAGTTGTGCTGGGCATGTAGCATAAAGTCTCGTTCTGAACTATCTATCTTGAATGAAGCTTCGTGAAGTACACCCACTGCTTCCAAGTAATTAAATACGATTTATGAGCATTTTGGGGGCAATCCTGAGCCCCATACTTGTCGAACTTGAACAAAACTCTGCATCGACTCAGAGTGATGTCACTATCTGACTATAAGTCCAGTATGTAATAGTACTAGTTACATTCATCTATCCACCCATTCGTCCACTTGCCCACCCGTCGTTCGCCCATTCGATGTTCGTTCACTTGCCTGTACGTTCACCCACTTGCATGTTTCAACCCCTCCACCCCGCCGTAACTCGCGCGCAGGTGGCACAGTAGGCTGCGCATCGTCGAGTCCGCCCTGCAAATGCGGTGCCCTTCAGCACCTCCGAGTCATCGTGCTACGACAGTACGAAGGGGATATGCGCACCTAGCGGTGCCCATCTTGATGGTGCCCGCGGTGTGGTTGCGGTAGACCTGCTCCTTCTCGAAGCGCACGGCGAGGCCTGATGGTGGTGAGCGTGTAGTCTTCGATGATATCGTTGTCGCTCGCGCCAAGGACCTGTCGCGCCCGTGCATAGTAGGTGAGCAACAAGTGGACTGTGGTGCTCGGGAATACACAGGACGGACCGAGAGAATTAGAGCTGCGAAGACACCTGTGCGATCCTTGCCCGCTGCATGGCCGTTGCGCGTCAGATCGCCGAGGAGTGCATACATTGTATGCACGACTCACCAGTGCAGTGTACATCAGGAAACCCGCCCTGTCCGAATGCGGTGCGAATCTGAGCTAAACGCTTACTGGGCGCTTTACTTAGAGCTTCGAGAGGAAGGAAGTGAGCAAGAGGAGGTGGAGGAGGAGGAATGTCGATGTCGTGGCGACGAAGCAAGCCACATTGGCGCTTACGGACGGTTTGCTAGGCACCATTCGCTCGCTCAGGGCACATTCAACGCCCACACACTCGCAGTTAGTCAAGTCTGCCTCCCATAGGGCAGTGCGACCAAAAGTGTATTATAGGGGATCATAACCTATCAACTGCGGGTGTTTACGCAGCAAAAATGCTGCAAGAAGAAACTACACTAAGCGTTCAAAAGCGCCAAGGGTTCGGAGCAACACCAGGCCCCCTCTGCATGACAACCTCGGGAGGCACCTGAGAACGAGTGATCCTCGAAGGCCCAGGCTGTGAAGAGGTAGAGGCCTGGGTGAAGGGTGGCCCTGTGGCCAGGTCTGCACTCGTAGAGCTTGGCGATGCTGCTTCGCCACTTTCTCCAGGCAAATCTAGTGCGATAGGGTTCACCGACGACCCAAGATTGGTGGCGATAGGCTCTTCTAATCACCGGATGAGGAACCGCAGGTTCACAACTACAGGGGAATCTCACCTGAAGCTGATGCACTGGCGAAAGCTTGCTCATCCCCGCTAAGGTGAATGCTTGCAAGACTACCTTCGAAGCCCAGTGCGACATTGCGACTCAGTTTCCTCGTTCCTCCTAGTCCGACTCGGAGTCGAGTAAAAGTGAGATGCATGGCGGGTATCAGGGGCACAATCTCACTCACCATTGTCTGCCACTCGGGAAGATTTCGCCACCGGATACTCGGATATATCGGTGTCACTGCCTGCAGATGAATCCGTTTCATTACCTTCACAGTCCTCAGTACATGGACTTGCAAGTTCAAGGGCTAGCTTACCACTGGTCCCCGAATTCTCGTCAGACAAGTGTGCGGCACCCAATCCCACGTCATCGAGAGCATCTGTCTCGCCTTCACTGAAGACCACACTATCGGGCTCAATGTCCCGCAGCGAAGGACGGGGAGCGAGCTTCGGTCTGCAACTCTCGCTGTCTCCCCATGATCGCCAAGTAGGAACAACCCTGGTCGTCACTGAGGGTGCCATCAGAAACACGTCAGCAACACGAAATTGAGAGATCGCACCGAAGCATAGTACCCGCTCCTGCCAGCGGCTCGTTGCTTTGTGGATGCTAACACAGAGGTCAGCATAGGGCATTGGCACGCCCTCCTTGAAATAAGCGACATGGAGCTCGCGACCCGACTGCTTCACTATCTTCCAGTGGTAACTGCTGCTGGTGTCGACACCCTGGTCTTCTAGCCAGATGAAGTAGAAGGGGAAGGACTTCCTCACGAGCTTGTCGACTTCGGCCCAGTCCATGCCAGGCTTGATCCAGATCTCGCCACCGTCCGGTGCAGTCGTTGTGGAAAGACCATGTTTGGTCAGCCAATCACAGTTCTTCAAATTGTGCTTCTTCGGCAGCTCGACCGAACTGTCGTCACGCTGCGAAGCAAACTCAGCTCAAATAGATACGAATAATATGAAAGGTTGACTCACATTGAAACCGAATGGTAGTAGAACGATCCGGCCAACCTGCAAGCCTTCACGACCTTTCGAGCCCTCGTGGACGGATAGAACATCAGGAACTAGCGGATGTAGAGACAAGCTGCCGATCTCACCTTCGTTTTTGGCCGAATCACCTCTTTGCCTTTTCCCTTAAACCCGGCATTCGTCTCCTGTCGTGCATCGTCAAACGAGACCTTTGCAGTTGGCGAAGTTGAAAGCTTCAGCCTCTTCGGAAGAGGCTTGGCCGTCTTTGCCCGTGCGATGAGCTGCTCGATTAGTTCGCTGGGATCAGCTGGTTCAGGCGACGAGTCCTTCGCCTTGCGCTTTCGGCGAGCGGATGAAGACGAAGACACCATTTAGACCATGTAAGCAAAAGGAGGGCTGTGCGGGGTGAAGAGAGCGATGCAGACTCTGGTTTTGTAGTCGATCGGCTAGTGGAACTGCTTTCTGGATCTAGACGGCCGTGATCATGAAACATCAAGGCTGAGTGCTAGACTCCTCAGATACTACGGCGCGGTGCTTGCGAATTGCTCACTAAAGTTTAGCCAGTGGTTTTGGATTGCAGCCGCATCCGGCTTCATCACCGCTTCAGAGGCGTTCACACCAAAATGGTGCCAGTTGCACCCAGGCCCGGCCCGGCACCACCAGCTTGGGTCCCCGGTGCACTTGAAACGGAGTATTCAATCAAAAGAAGGATGGAAATAAACTTACAAGCTTGCTTAGCGAACGCCAAAAGCGCACTTCTTGCCTCATCTTATATCCCTTCGGCACTGCGCCGCGGCAAGTCAGAAGTCGGCACCACCCAGGCGACACGCCGAATTCTCAACATCGGTTCGGGCATACACAAAATGCAGGGCATCGCCCGTAGCCTGTGGAACATGAATGTATCAATTCTCAGAGGTGAAATGACTCTTCCGGTCTATGTAGGGCATACTTCAACCAAACAAACACACAACAATTGTGTGGGCAACGGTCAAGCCGAGGCAGCTTGCATGCACCCACCCGTGGGGCCGCGCACACACGCCACTAGTACGCAGCATGCCCAGGGTTGGGAGGTCACCCGCCAAGCTGGGAGTCACTTCGCGATGAGATCCCGGGGCAGCTTCTCGTCGTGATTCTCTCCGCTCTTCCCGGACTTGAACAACGAATTGGCCTGCATCATGCAGCCGCTGAGGAGTCCTACAAGCTTCTCTGAGACTCTCATTCAGTAGCTCGACTTGTCGAGCCCATATGTAAGTACCTTGGCACCATTGATGCGGCCACGCTTGTTGAAGTGGAGCTCGAGGTAGCGACCACACCGTGACGCGTTTAGGCTGAGGAGCGTTTTCGCATTGCCGAACAAGTCGAGGAGTGGCAAGAGCGCCTTGATCTTGTTCGAGAGCTTCACCTTCTTTTTGGAGCGAGATGATAACCTTAGAACCTGGTTGACAAGCAGCTGCGAGCTATGAGTCTTGCCAGACGCGGTAATTCCTTTTTGCACGAGCTGAAACTCACCGGAGGATCATTGCCAGCGACGCATTCCTTCTCCTCATAAGCAGGTACACCTTCGCCGCAAGGTCAAAGATGTGGGGCTGTGGGTGCGGAGGACCACCAGGCAAGGGAAGACTGGTGTCCTTGTAACACCGCTCCTCGTACTGCTTCACACTCTCGTCAGAGACATTACTGAGTGTTTTGTACGGGTTCACGTTCACGAGGTTGACACGTCGATGCGGGCACTGGGAAGTCTGAACGGAAGGGTGTTTTGGGATGGAGAGAATGATGTCAGAAGGATAGACGGTTGCAGATGACGACGACGAGATGAGGTCAGTGAGCTCTCCCAAGCTGATCGCCTGCAAGGGGCAGTCATAGCCGGCGCAAAGGAGGAAGGGAGCATCAACGGCTGAGCGATGAGGACAAAACACTCCGGGTTCTCGCCCGAGTGCACAACTGCAGCGGCGAGCTTTGTGCGGCCCTTTGGTTATAGCTCAGCGCAGACCTCTGGGACGTGCGCGGCGAGACGAAGGTCTCGATTTGTGGTACGTACCCCGTATGCCACTCTCTACTAGCCTTTGCCAGTGCTGACGGCTACGACATGCACGTCGGCGCGCCGGTGTGACGCGTTGCAGTTGCCGCCACGGTACGTCTTCATGCTGCTCCTGCCACTCCTCCATACTCATTCAGCGGCACACTCGCCGCATTGTTGTGCAGGGCGTATCCGGCGTGGCCAAGCATGAGCCGGTAGTGTGCAAGACACAGCGCGCCTGACGGACACGTCGAGCTGCAAGCCGGCAGTGGGATTAGTGTCACAGACGACGAGAAAGAGAAAGAGAGGTACGCACCTAACACACCTCTTCATCGGCCCAAGCTAACTTAAACCTTTCCCTATGGCACGCCATAGCGGCAACCGACAGTCGGTAAGGCGAGGCACCGTTCTCGTGTACTGTACGTTCGTCTAGCCACGTCAGTATCCGAGTTGATTCCAAGTCATGCGCGCTGACCGATGGAGTTTTCAGGTATGCCCACACCCTGCGCAGGCGGGGCCATTCCAGGCGCCGACAGCACGGGCGGAGTAGGACCAACCGGACTGTGAGCAGCGGCGGGCAGACGGGTGAGGCGATGAAGGGTACCGCAGGAAGAGGTACGTACCTAGCTCGCTGTCGATCACACCAGCGCTGAACGCAAGCAGCGACGCGCACTCAATGCTTCCGAATGAGCGGTGCGCGCTGCACACATCTTGCGAGCGCGTGTCGATGCCGCCATGTTGAACAGGCTCGCCGTCGTCGTCTACTACGACGCGGCGAGACGTGCCCGTGCACGTTTGTGCGCGGGTGCATTTGTTGTAGTCGAGACACGACAGCACGCAGCATGCCGTACGATTGTGCAGACGCAGATGGCGCGCTGCGCGTACTGGCAAGCGGCCGGGGTCAGACGACGAGCCGAATGGGAGCACACGGAGAAGATTCACGTACCGATTCATCGCCCCCAAGTCCTCGTGCCATCACGTCTCCAGTGCGCCTACGTTCGTCATGTACTTCAAGCATAGCACGCACCGGTTGAACCAGAGACAGGGATGGGCTCGAGGGCAGCAGCTTGAAGCTCGCGCCGTCGTCGTTTCGTGGATGCGTCGGTCGAGTCCGCCCAAGCGTAGTACACTAGAGTAGACGATCACCGGTGAGAGCAAGGCGGCACAGAACTAAGCGAGAAGCGCGCGGTTGAGCAGGCAGGAGTCGGGGACGAAGCAGAGAGCATGCGCACGGCCAGAGCGTAGTTGGTGGTCGGAGACAGAGGTGCTTGCCGCCCGAGACGAGACGCCCGCCGCTGCCGCCTCGAGAGTGCTCGCCACCGTGTTGAGAGGACTTGTCGTCGTGTGCCCCGGAGATGACAACAAGCACAGTATGAGTGAGAACTCGGTCTGTGATTGCAAGTAGAGAATACAACAGTGATCCAATGAAATCAATAGAATCATCATGTACCGAGTCTAAACTCCCTCCGTATTGTGCGTGACTTCAATCCGCTGTCTCGTGCCCGTCACCCTCGTCCTCTGCGGAAGCCGCTGCATCCGTCGCGCGCTGGCTTGCCCCTCGCCTTCGCACTCAGCTCGTCTGCAGCAGACTTCACAACGAGCTGACCTCCGCTCTTCAGCGCATCGATGTCGCTGAGTCGCTTGGCCGGCTCCCAAACGACGTCCTTGCGCGGGTACGCCAGCCAGAGCTTGAGGCCCCACCGCTTGTCGGGCTCCCTCCCCGAGCTCTCGATCCCCTGCACCAAGCCCGCCTCGCTGAGCGCACCGCCGGTACCGCGGCTCCGCGGGAGAGTCCGTTTTGTCACGTCCATTGCTTGAGGTCCGCATACTCGTCGGTGTCTGAGGCGACATGTCATTCAGATTCGGCGCAAAGCGTATCGGCGATGGAGAGTCATTATCCTGCTCCTTCGCGGAGGACGCAGACGAATCCTTCGCGCTGCGCCATCCCGAGCCCCCGCCCGGAGTCACAGGGGAGTCCTTCAGTGATGCAGTCGCGGTGCATGCTTGGGTAGGTGCCGACGCAGACGCAGTGATCAAACCAGATTGTTTGCACGAAGGCGTCGCCGCGTACGGAAGATTAGTAGGCGGTGCGAACTCGCTGATGGATAGCTGGAGCCCGGCGGAGGTTGAGTCGGGAACCAAGCCTCCACAAGGGCAGATAATGGCGCATGCGGGGGTGGAGGTTGGGGTGACAGCCGGATCGCGCGGCGGGACGGTGGGCGTAGATGCGGAGGCGCGAGCGGAAGACGGCTGTACACTCGTCGAGGATGAATTACCGCCATGTCGACCAGAGACACCTCGGAGGTTAGATACACGACACAACGCATTGGAGGCAGAAGTGACGGTATTTGAGCGCTTGCATAGATCCAGAGACATTGGGTAGGTTAGGGACGGTAGGATGAGAGCCAGAGCTAGCTGCATGAGCAAGGATTACCGGAGAAGTAGGAGGGGTACTCGCTGCGGTTGTATTGGCGACAGCTGAAGCAAAAAACGAATCTCCGTAGTCCTGCTTAATCGCGACCATGACCTCGCTCCGGTGGTTGACTCGCGAGGAAGCGCGGGAACAGGAGGGCTCTGTTCCCGAGTACGACAGAGAAGACGCTCCGAAGGAGGGCGTGGGAGAAGGTGCCCTGGAATCCTCTTGCGATGCCCTGGGAAGTAGTGAGGGCAAAGGATATGGACCTGTGCTTGCGTTGCGCGGTCAGAAGGCTCGGATGTGGTTAAGAGAGGTGTAAGCGAGACTTGACACACTAGCCTCTGCTCCACGAAGCTACGTAATGCAGAGAAAAGAAATCCGCTCGTTCCTCTTCGCGTAGACCGAGTTGAGCACGCCTGAACGCACAGACGCGATGTAGAACAGCACAGAGTAGGGTGCCAGTTGGCCAACGGAAGTTCAAGGCGACTCCCCCAAACGCCCTGCTCAGCGCAGTGAACATCCTGATTAGCCGTGCTGTCTTTGTTCTCTCTTTTCTCAATGCACGACCATACCTCCCCGCATAGACACTGGTGGATGCAACAACCTCGCACTGCTCTCAGTACACGGCACATCTCATGCACGCGCACCACGCCCGCGCCCTTCCCTGCGTTGAGGAGCGACCGCGAGCACTTCACATCTGTGAGTTAACCGTTGGTACTCGTCTGGGAGACTATGCTCACCGCAAATCGTCGGGGCATATCATTCGATTCACCCGCGGCCATCTGCAACTTTGGCGTGCAAAGGTCAGCTCTCATTAATATCCACCCGGGACGTTCAAGTTGCGTGCTTACCATTCGCGTGCTACCTTCACCTCGCCCCCGCGTCAAGTCTGTGGAATGCAGCACCTTGGCAGTGAGTCGCTCGTTCGTACTCGCCTGAGAGACCATTTACTCACCGTTCTTCATCGCGCACTGTTCCTTCGCCCGCGCCCGTAGTTCTCGCTTGCATACACTGCTCTTCGCCATCCCCGCAGTGCCGTGCCTCCACCTCTGCTCCCCACGAAGCCCAGGCCGGGCCCGTCTTCCTTATGGTCACGTTCGTGTCCAGATGATCCGGTGTATCGAGCCAGCGACTGCTCTGGCGCGTCGAGCTCATGCGCAGAGTCTATGAATCGCAGTCAGCTCCCGCAGTGAGTACTCCGATCCCCGAAGACTGCGCACTTTCTCTTCTTCGCCGTTCTCAGTGATCGGTTGACAAGGGGCGGCCGCGTGTGCTCGGTCTGTAAGGTTTCTATCCACCCGGGAGGCTACTTACCGCCGCACCTCCACCTCGCAGTCGATCCGCCTGTCTCCCTGGTTGACACGCCGCACACGGTTTGTGTCCACACGAGTCCACGCATCCAGGCTTTGGCAAGTCGAGCAGCAGCAGTTCTGCACGTCGAGGGTGTGAGTCATCCGCTCCAGCACGCCCCGGACCCTGCGTACTGACCTGATCTATGCAACCCCTTCCACCGTTTTTGCGGTATCTTCACCCGCAAGTACCACTCTCCCAGTTGGTGCAATCTGGCTCGCGGCGTGATGAGCGGCCTGTCGCCCGCCCTCATCCCAACGACAGCTCGCCGGAACACAGCATACTGAGATGACGACGTTCGGGACCGCGCACTGATCGTGTCCTGGCGGCGAGTGCGGGGCGTGGATGCACTGCACGTTGTTCGCCGAAATTCGATACATCGTGTCATCAACGTTCGGCACACTGCGCGAGGCCGCGGCGGCGCAGAGGGGCGCGGCAGCGTGGGCCGGTTCGCCGGTGGCAATATGTTGTGTCGTCGTCGTCGGCGGCCGGCAACAGGGTCGGGGCATGGCATTCGCAGCTAGAAGCGTAACCACGATTGTGGGGCAAGGATGCCAGCTGAATGTCCCAAGGCTGCCGTGAGCATTCCAACATTCATCTGTGTAGCTTCCTTGCTCAAACACCAGGCAGTGCCAGCAACGAGCTCGGGCACGGATCTGCTCGACGGCCGGTTCGCCGGAAATCATTCTCAATGCTCAAGACATGGCATTCGCACGTAGAAGCGCGACCACGATCGCGGGGCGAACAGGCTGGCCGAATGTCTCGAGGTTCTGCGAGTATATCAACAAGCATTCTTTTGTCGTTCGTCACTACTCACCTTGGTTGAACACAGGGCTGGACAAGCGGCGATCCTCCTAGCAATATGGGGCTGGCCCGCGGCGCGCGCAGTGCTGGCAGTACCGTCTGGGGTCGGTTCGCCGGACCTCAATATGTCATGTCAGCGACGATCGGGGCGCTGTACGAGGCAGTGTTGGCGCAACGGCATGGCGACAGATGGCCCACGAGTCGAACGAACACGTAGGGATGCATAATTTATCCCCATTCTTTTTCATGTTGATCGGGTTCGATCCTCGTCGAGGCCTGTCCACCAGATGTTGATCGTCCACGACGCGCAATCCGGCAAGGGGAGACCACGCAAACGATGGTCATGCGTGTTCGATGCTTGTACCACCGGTATGCAATGTCGAGCACTGCAGGCGGCGGAGGGATGGCGGCGACGAATTCTGTGCCGTCGTGATGATCAGCGTCACCGGACGGCAATATGTTGCGTCTTTAAAGGGCCGGTGCCAGCGAGGGACCAGTCGATGATGCTGGCAGGCATTGTCTCGTCCACGCCGCCCCTTTCCATGGTGAGTGGACAATGGTGCGTCCGATGCGCAACGAGTGACCGAGACCAATACTGTTGATGATGATCATGTCGTGATGGTCCCGGTCATGATTGTGACGCTCGCTATACGGTGCGCGCATCACACTCGTGTCGAGATTGAGGTAAGCATGTAGTGCAGCACCGACCTCTCCCCTCGTGGCCAATTGGGCGCAACGAACAGTGTCCCCGCATTGGGCACACGTTGACGCAGTCCCGAGGAAGTGTGCAACTGGGCACGCAAACGGCCGTGCGAGGTCGTCAGCAATCTTCGCCAGTTCGCGTGCGGTCGCGTGGTCGATCCCGTCCGCGGAGATACCTCGATGACCCAAGCTCAGCGAGTCCGCGCTCGCGACTCGTCCAGCCATGAGCCCACGCCAAATCAGTGCACCCGTCGTTGCGCAGGCAGCGATTTCCAGTGCGCAGGCAGGCGCGCAGTGAGTGTGGTGCGTCGTCTCTGCGGGTGTCATCCGCAGTGGCAAGAGTGTAGGGGCGCGGACGCCGTTGGCAGCCCGCGTGGATAGCAACGGTTTGGGGCCGGAGAGTGAGCTGTGCTTGATGTCATGGCGGGAATGCGGGCAGGGATTGTGCCAGCGCGTTCGGGTCGGCGAGGGCAGGGGAAGGGTGGTGACAACGACAAAGTGGCTAGGATGATGCGAGGGCAGCGCAAAAGCGACGACACACACTTGTTGCATTGGGAGAGTTGTGGTCTGCAGCGGGGTCATCGATCGTCCCCGCAGGGTCAAATCAACGCCGGCATCGCCGCGTCGCCCAGACATCTCATCGGATTCGGAGAGTTGCCATGGTCCGCGGCCCCGCTCGAGTGCGCATCTGCGCGCGTTCTCGACTCTGGATGTCCCGCTGCTCTGGAGCTTCACTGCACTGCTGCCGGGCGCCGCCTCAGGAATCTACCAGCGAGAGAGGGAGGTCGGTGCCCGTCCCGTTAGGGTCAAGGCAGTGCCCCCGCTAGCCTCTCGCTAGATCCCCTTGAACGGGTCGGGTGTGAAGGACCCAGCTGCGCTGAAGCATGGCGGAGCCAGTCGTCCTGCGCAGAAGAATACGGTGTGCGCCGAGCAGAGCGCGCCATACTGCGAGCAGAGCGCGAGAAAAGCGTGAGGCGACGTCACTGTAGCGCAGTGACAAATACATGGTCGCCGGGCTGCATTGAGAGTGACTGCGTGCATCGCAAAGGCCCTCAACTTGTGGAGAAGATCCCACCAGATGCATGCGTGAGGGAAGTCGAAGGTGCTCTTCGAGCACGGAGAGTATCATGTTGTCAGAAGGATACCCGTGGAGGCTTGGTGGAGGCGGTTGCAGATGACGAGGATGAGAGGTGAGGCCACATGTGCAGGCGCCAAAATGGACCACTGGGCAGTGACCTGAACAGCGTCGATCCTCTCCGAGTCCCGTGCGCCCTCATCCAGCTGGACGTGCACTGCAGCGGGTATGCATCGCAGCTCGCAAGCACAGTTCTCCTGCGGCTGGCCGGCGGCGATCGCACGCGCGCTCTCTACGACTACAATGTGCAGAACACAGTCGAGTGCCTCAAGGTGCTCTTCGTCGTGGTGCTCAATGAGGGCGATGTGTTCAGTGCCGACCCAGACCAGCTCGTTGCTTGTCGAGGACACAATGTTTGAGTGGGAGGAGAGCCCGAGACAGTATATATGTAGATGTCTCAAATGTGATGTAGTGCAGCTTGTACACATGTAGTCTACACTGTGGTGCGAGCATAGATACCTAAATGGCAGCTGCTATATTGAATCTACTCCGATTCAGTGTCGCTAGTGCTACTCGAGTCACTACTCATATCAAGAATACGAGTAAGTACATTGACTGCCAAACACCACCGCTCTGCTCGTGGTCGCCACACTTCGGGTGGCAATTCAACACGGACGGACTTCTTCCTCCGGCCGACGACGAGGTTCTCATATGTAGGGTACTCGCCCTCATCCCAATCTGCATCATGAAGCTTCAGGTGATTGGGCAGAGAAGCAGGGGCAAGATCCCAAGCTCCATTGAATACGGTCCAAAAGGTTTCCTCGGAAGCTTCATCCTGGAAGGGATTTGCATGCCGGGCAACCTTGATTGGGGCGTGTCTGATATTCGACTCTTGATCTGCAATAATCCGGGCAACTAGATCATCACTATCTTCGGGGATAGTGGCTATGAAGTATTCAGTGATGTTAACATTGTAGGTCATAGAGCAACGATACCTTCATCAAGACTGCCCTCATTGTCTCCTCCTTTATCCAAAGCCCATGCACCACTGATATCCACCTCATCCTCGCTTTCAGTGTTGTCCTCCGGTGTATCGCTGTCGGACTCATCTTCCATCGGCTCGTCTTCGTCATCAGTATCTGGCGAGTGTCCAGCACCGGTCTGTCCGCGCCGACGCCGCTTCATTGGTCCATCTACTCCATAGAATTCAGCGAGGATATTGGGATCCTCGTCAGCAAATTCATCTTCATACTGCCCCACAGTAACCTTTGCCAGGTGCCTCATGTCCTGTAATAAAGGATGTCAGCTTGTGGCAAGAATAGATTGGGAGCTACTTACTGAGGGTGTGTTGTTGTGATGCCTCCCAGAAACAGCATGGGCATTCCAGGCCTCAACCCAGTCATCAGCATTCTGATTGATTTCATCAAGAAAGAGCTGGTGCAGAAGCCACAAATGTGCTGGGTTCCCTGCATCAAGAGCATGATGGGCTTCCAGGCGGGTGAAAAAAGCGCGCCACCGGCGAACGAAACCCTCGCCGACATCAACCCATGCCCTCTCGATTTTCTGGTTCCTCATTGACCTTAGTGATCTTAGAGTGCAGTAATGATACATCCTAGAGAAGACGACTCACGATCCAAACATGAAGGAGCCTCGATTCGCACCGCGCATCATGATCATGAACGATGACACGAGGATGTTCTCTCCCCCTCTGTCACCCCTCCCTCGGAGTGGAAGACCGTGTATTCTGACTGCACGAACGAAGCCGCGCAGCACAGTTGAAGGCTTGTTGTTGTTGGAAGCCCACATCCAAACAACCTAGTGCCATATTCAATAAGCTGTGCGCAATGATGACCAAGCTCAAATACACACAAATGCACCACAGCCATCAATTCCACCATGAACAACAATGCCCCATCGAATGAGCTTATGGTGGCCATCGATATGCCAAAGGTGATTCGGCCGGGGGACATGGTAAACCCGCCGCTTGACAGTTTTGTGTCGGCGGAGAGCAGCACCTGCAGTGTGCACTAATGAGACTAGGAGGTTGACACCTGTGGTAACGACTTACCTATGCCATCAATGCGACGAAGTGACTCGATGACTCGCTCCCGCTGGATCCGAATCCAATTTACACGGAAGAATGAATGAACGTGGCGAATTCCAGCATTTGGTCGCTCTAGCTTGAATCCGCGAACCATCTGGTCCACCTCCTCGTCGAGAAGAGGTGTATACTGTGTCGTGATTCCATACTTTTTCATGTAGTTCGACACTGTGTTTCTGTGGACACCAAGAGCTTCTGCAGCTTGTTGGATCGTAATCTTGCGATACGGTGCAAAGGTCTCTTCCAGCCATGATCTACTGATGACCTTCTTTGGTCGGCCAGGTCGGCCAGACCTTTCAACCACAATTGGGTCAAGTCTGACAACCTGGCGATGCTCACTGAAAGGCTGTGATTTATTGGGCGGCAACAGAAAGGAAGAGTAATGTTCGCACCGATCGCTAGCAGCCTCAAGGGCACTGTCAAGGGCTGCTTGCATTCGACCGATTTCCGCAGAGACTGCTGCAACCCACTCTAAGGCACCACCAGCGCGTAGCTCCGGCACCATTTGGGTGAGAAGTGGGATGACTTGGGCAGTCAGGGTGTCTTGAGAAACACCAAGGCGAACTTGATCACTTTCCTCTTGCCGGAGGAGAGTCTCGATGCGATCGCATACATGACGGATGCGAGTGTGTGCAGCATAGATACCTGAAGACCAGCCCCACGTGTCACCAACTGTACGAGCAGGCAGAGCAGGGATGATTGACATCCTTAGTCTATTACTACGTGCACCGACTCGCAGGCAGAGCAACCTTCGGCAACTATTTACATCTGTTTGCCTCACAAAACATGCAGCCACTGCACTACAAGCAGCACATGTACGGATTCTTTCACAGCAAGCCAGACCAGAATCACCTACACATTACATCGGCTCACCATCGCAATGCGCGCCCACCGCCCTGCCCCGCGATGTGGCCACGCACCCTGGCCACAACGCGAGATACACGCCGGAAGCTCACAACATCGGCTCGGCGAACTGCGAGCACGGGATCCGGTATGTGGGTCCGTCCTGCGTCTACGGCGTTGCGGGTATCTCCCCACCCCTCCGCCGCCGGTCTCATCAGAGTGGGTGGTCATGTCGATGGTGGACGAGGAGGGCCTCGGGGAATTTGGGGTCAGGGCATGGTCGTGCTGCGAGCTGCCGACGCGTACATCGGGGGCGGCTTCACATATGTTGACGAGTCGGACGGCGCCGCCGAGCTCGCACGCGTGAGTGACGAGGTGATCCACCCGGTCCGCGAGAAGGAGAAATTAGTGTCGGGCGTATTGAGCACATCTATGTAGGATTTCCTGCTTCTCTTCCAGCATCGGGTTAGCGAGCAAGTCGCTCTGGGAGAGTGGTGAAAGGGTACCGGGGACTGTGATCATGCCATCTGCAATGCACGGGAGACAGCAATCAGGCTTGAAAGTGGGATGGCCTTTCTGATCCTGGTAGAGGATGACACGAGCCTGTGCAGGGTTGACAATGATATCCAGGGAGAAGAGCGGCGACCGAGGCGTCTGGCACGGGCCCTACATGAAGTAACCCGGCGTGTTCAAATCGTGTGCCTGCGCCATGAGCATGACCAGGTCAGACGCACACTGGATGGCAACTTAAACTCACGAGGTGTAGCCGGCGAGGAACTGTTAGCTCGCCTCGGGGGTGAGCTTGCTCACGCGCGGCAGGACACCGAACACGTCGCAGGTGAGCCTGATAATGTTCTTCGGCTGGTGTGGGACGAAGCACGGGATCTGCGCGTTGTCGATGAACTCGATGGGGTACGCCCAGCGCGTGTTCTCCGTGAAGCTGATGATGTCGTAGTCGGGAACGCGCGTGAGGGGATTGTACATGACGTTCTCGAGGATGCTCCCGAAGTGGATCGCGTTATAGATCTCGGGCTCCTTCTCCGCGGACAGGTTAATGCACTTCGCGTAGCACCCACCCTCGATGTTGAACACACCGTCGTCCGACCACACGTGTTCATCGTCGCCGATCAGCTTGCGGCGCGGGTCCGCAGAGAGCGTCGTCTTGCCTGTGCCGGACAGGCCGAAGAAGAGCGTCACATCCTGCTTGTCGATACCCATGTTCGCGGACGAGTGCAGCGAGAGCTGGCCGAACTTGACGGGCTGGAGGTAGTGCTGCACATGTTGTTAGCCTATGTCGGCACTCAGGGACACACTGAGGCACTCACCATGGCAGAGAAGACACCCTTCTTCATCTCACCCGCGTACTCTGTGCCGAGGACCATACGGTTGAAGTTGACCTCCACGGAAGTCGTGCTGCTTATGCCCTTCGTGAAGCGGTTGGCAGGGAAGTGCCAGTGACCAGCATTGCAGACGAAGAAGTCAGGTTCGCCGAAGTCCTTGAGCTCTTCCTCCGTGGGGCGGATGAGCATGTTGTTCTAAGACGCATGAGGTCAGTGACTGATGTACGGCGCGTGAAAGGGGCGTACCATGAAGAGGGCGTGATAAGCCCGAGCTGAGGACGAAGGTTGTGTAGTATACAGTAGGCGCCGGTTCGGTGATGTGCGCTGCAGCCGGACCAGCGCGCCGGTGGTCCGGCACAAAAGCTATACATGATTGTGTGGCGCAAAAGAGAGATATATATACAAGTTGCGAAAGAGATATAAGAGCGAGATGCAGTATAGAGAGATATAGACGAGTTCAAAAAGATATATACAAGTGGTCGCGAGACAGAGATATAGAAAGGTGCGACAGAAAGATATATGACGCGCGAAAGAAAGATATAACACATGTTGAAACATAAAGATATGGGATAATAAATGTTTAAACCGTACGCCATATCGTCCCACTGCCGGATGACACCGATCTTCTGCTCGCGATCCGGATCGAACGTAGCTGCGGCGCATGCGTAAAGGTAGAAAAAGGACTCCAGGTCATGGCGGTACTTGTGAGGCGGGACGAGGCCACTGCGTAAAAGGTCCAAGGCCATGAAGGGACCCGTGCCGGTGCGATACCGTGCCTTCACCTGGTTCTCGGGGGTCGCAGCTGGCTGTAGGTTCGAAGGCCGGCTGGGGAGAGGCTGGCTTTGCTGCAAGGACACAGACCTGCCCTTGCTCTCGCCCGACGGCGCAGCTGCGTCCACCTGCCCAATGCTGACCGCTCGCCGCTCGCCGTTCTCCTGGTCTTCCGCAAGGTCCCAATCGCAGAGCACGCCAATGATCTCATCGCCGCGTCTGTACCACATAATGTTGTTCATGCTGATGTCGCAATGCAGCACCTTCGACGTCACGTACACCCAGTAGTGAGCTGCACTACAAGTCAGATTGGGGCCATGGTCTAATCAATGAAAACGACATACCTCGGACGACTTGGACGAACACCAGATGAAAGTCCGCCTGCGACCCGATAGCGTCTAGCGGGCGATAACACTTCATAATGAGAATGCGACAGACTCGCACGTCCTGCTCGCCAGGGCACAAGCCCATCGCGTGGCGAGGCAGATCCATCTCCTTCATGTCCTTCGTCATCCACGCCTTCAGGTCAACGATGTGCTGCAATATCTGCTCCTTTCCCTCCTTCGTCAGACGCGAGCGAACCTTGCGGATGAAAACGTCCTCCCCCGTCCGTGCTGCGTGCGGCCAGGCGATCTTCGCGACGAGCTCCTCCGACTCCGATGCCTGCGCGCCCGACGCTGCTCCCGCTCCGGGTCGTGCCTTCACGGGGATGACCGTCGTGCCACGCCCGATCAGTCCGAACTCGGTGTAAACCGACCGATGAGCCTTCTTGTTGACGTCAAAGTCGTATTCGAGCACCCCCGACCCATCCTCACCCTGTCCGTCCAGATGGAGTGTCGCCCCCTTGTAGCCGTGCTCCTTGTCGAAGACGTCGCGGCACATCAATGGCTCGTCTCCGAGTCGTGAGTAGTGCACGTTCGAATGAATCCCGAGGTCGTGCACGCCCGCGGCGCCCATCGCGGCGACGATCAGTAGGAACAAGTCTGCGTCCTTCCCCAAGAACTCGATCGACTTCGTGAACACGACCCCCATACGATCGCCGTAGACGAGTCGCAGCTTGTTGTTCTGGATGAGCCACCCGATGGCGTACGACCGTACGTTATGCGACATGATCTGGTTCAAGTACCTGAGGATCTGCGATTCCTTGTTGATGATCACCCTGGACTGGTCCGCCGTGCTCGTTTTCGCGCGCTTCGAGCTCGACTCCGTACTCGCCTGCGACCCCAGGGTCTCAAGCTTCCGCTTGCCGGCGTTCGATCCGGCGCCAGCAACGCGCTGCGTCTCAGAATTGGCACTGGGCCCCTGGCTCTGACGTGACGGCCCTGCGGATGGGCCTCCGGGTTGCGCAGGCGGCTTCTTAGCCCCCCCGCTTCCCGCGTTAGCTTCGTCATCCGACGTGGTACTCGGGATCCCTGGATTATCCTGGCCGTTCCATGAGCAACCAGCGACGAAACGCAGAGCTGGAAGAAAGGGCGAACGTACCAGAACAACGAAGACGCCATCGTCTTCCTTGATTAATATATCCGACAGTCCCTTGACCTTCATTGCACGAGTCCTCTCGACCTCTATAGCCACCGTCGCCCATTCCCATTCCACCTTCGGGCTTTCCTCCAGCCCGTACGTCAGATCAGGCTTCTCGTTTAGGTTGTGATTGCTGAGGGCCTCTTGCGTACGAGTGCCCAGCTTCCCTGCGTACGTTCGCACGTGTCCCTTGCGACCAGACGGCGTCTTGGCCCAGTGTTCGAGGATGGCCTTGCGCCGACCCTTGGCACGTTTCGTATCCTTAGGTCCGCTAGCACCGTACAGCTGCGACAGGAGCGCATTCGTCACCTTGCAGAGGGGATCATACGTCTTGAGCTCGTTAGACGTCGCAAGGAACCGCTTCACATCGGATGCTGACAACTTGTATTCTTCCCCAGTCCCTGTGGATGGCTTGGGGAGAATGTCTGCATAGTCGAAATGGAAGACCGCCTTGACGAACTCGCGCACGCCGAAGTCCCAAGTGGTGTGGTTTGGATAAGTATTCTTGATGAAGGTGGCATGGGCTGCAGAGCTGGGAACGCCGCTCGCATCTCGAATTTGCTTCCGAGCAGAGATTTGCGCTGGCGTCGAGTGAACCGGCTTATGGGCTATTACGCAACGCGTCAGAGTTGCGCACGATGGTGCCAGCCAATTGATTTCAAGACACTTACTGGTATTTGCGGCACCGCCAGTGCGGTTCGGTGTCTTGGGTTCCGGAGGGAGTGGCTGGGAGGTAGACATGCGGATACCTTCAAACGTGCGAAGAGACGATGTGTTGGAGTGAACGACGAAGAAAGCTCGAGGATGAGCAAGCGGTACTTCAGGGAAGGAGAGCTGTGAGAGGATCGCTCCTGCCAGTGAGGGAGGAGGACGAGGTTGGGAGTTGCGCGCGTCCATGTTGATATTCGCGTCTGGTCGTGGCCGCGGAGATTTGCGGCTGATTCCCAACTCAGCAGTCTGCCACTCGGCTCAAAGGACCGGCGCACTTGGCCTTTGTTCGTCGCAGCGGAGGTTCGGGTAAAGGCAATGGTTGCCGTGTTTGGAAGGGAGAACAATAGCAGATGGGCGCTGATTGGCGCCGAAGAACTCTCCTGCCACTGGCCGCCACCATGGCGCGCCCGGCCCGTCCAGCCCTGGCAGCCACCACTGCGTTCAACTTGAAGTTGGCACGCGCGCAACACTGTTCGACCTGCCAGTTCTCGCTCAAGGGCTCATTTATCGGCGAGTAGTGGGAGCGATTTGAGGTCCAATAGCTGTCCCGCTTCCCTACAGTGGTGTGTGACCGCCTTGGCGCCCTCTTTACTCAGGCTGCTGATCGTCTCTTCGTACTACATTTGACGGTGTCAGCATGGAACTTCCTATTGCCAACACACCGAGGCGCAACACCGGTGCCCCGGACACCAATCGTATTTCCGGTCTGCCTAGGGGAGACAAGCGAATATCAACGCAGCGAACAAGACAGTATGCTCGATGAAAGTACAACTCGACTCCCTCCTCAGGCCTCAGTCCTCGCCTCCCCAGATTTCTCTCTACTGCTCCATTATGCGGTATACCTTCCAGCACAACAGGACGCGAACTTCCACTCGGTATCCGGCCTTCAGGTAGTACCGAATCCCATCTCGTGGTTGGAGCTTCTCCTCCTCCTTCCTAACCTTCTGAAGTTCCTTCTTCTTCTTCTCGAGCTCTCCTTTGAGTTCCTTGATTTCTCTGTCTCGCGCGCTCTTCAGATCCTCCTTGAGCTTCTGAAGCTCTTCCTGGTGTCTCTTCTCTTGCTCCTGCAGAAACGCAGACAGGTCACGTCCTGCGGAGGTGTCGGGCATTGGTCTCCCCTCGTCAACTAGCTCGCGCTGCATTTGGAGCGTCCGCGCTGAATGCTCGATGAGCGAGCGCACTATCGACTCGGCGGACTCGGCGTTATTCCAGTGACGGAGCATCTGGGCTCCCTCCTCGACGGCAGGTTGGAAGAAGATAGGCTTGGTCGTAAGCTCGTGCTCCCGCGCTGCTCCGACTCCCTCCGCGACATCCTCCCACATCGTAGTGACGATAAATACGTTGCGCATCGCGTCCGTGCCGCATATGCTTCGGAAAAGCCTGAAGTTCTCTCTGGCTATGCCTCCGACGCGCCGATCGGAGATACGGTGCACGTAGATGACTCCAGCGAGCTTCACTCCTTCCTCGTACCTGTCAACCATGAATACAATTGGTGAGCCTACTCGCTCGTCGACATCGCATCGAAGAAATGACCCACGTCTTCTTCAGGAAGTCGCCAATGTCCTTGAGGACATCCGCTTGCGATCTTCTCGTATCGTCAAATCCCGGCGTGTCAATGAGCACGACCTTGTTGTCGCCCATCACGCGCCAAGCGACGTCGATTTGGGTGGTGCAGGACCGGAGGCCTGTCCCGACCTTCAAGCGGGAGCCACATACGTGATTGATGAACTAGAAACGCTTTCAGCATGAGGTCCCCAAACCTGTGTCAGAGAGATAGCCCACAGTCGATTTGCCTGCCCCTGTAGGGCCGGTCACTCTACAAAGATGCGTGCTCGTAAGCGACTAGACGTCCCGACCGCCTGTGTGGACGGGACTCACGCTATCAACTTCAGCTTCTCGAGATTGTTATACGCCATGATGCGTTCGAGGAGACTCCTTGCAACGAAATATGAGTGGCCTGTCAGCGGCCACTGAGGGAAGTAAGTATGGCCGAGTTAGTTCGCCAGGCTGACGGCCAGCGCCCCCGATACATAAACCTCTGCACGGGCACCCACCACGCGTGTGTGAACGTTGCACAGCACCTGTTGTGCGAGGCACACGAGTTATCATGCGTATGAACGCCCTGTGTCTCTTTACACGTGTAGGCTGAAATGAATGCATAGGACCTGTACCTGAAGATCCGCGTCGCAGAGGCCTGGCAATGCGGTGGGCGCGTTGACGCTTCTCCACCCGTTCGGCATCGTCGTCAGAAGATGATCCGGGCCGGAGCAAGGCATCCTGCCAGAGGTGAGCAATGTCAACGAGAGTAGATTCACCGAACACAGTAAGATCACAGAAAGAAACTAGTCTCAGACACTACATGATGACGCAGCATCCGCAAAAGCCGCTCTCATCGCTCTTATCTGTATGCGTTGAGGGTGGCTTTGGGTCAGGCTGCGGCTGCGTTACCAGCTGCGTTTTCTCCGTCTTCGATGACTCGTTGGGTGGAGGCGACGTCGGAGAATGCGATTTCGACTGGGATGGGGATAGCTGCTTCCGTGATCCTGTCGATGATTTGGGTTGCAGCTGCGCAGCAGGGGGATCTACTGGTGCTGCCGAGGTCCTGAAGGCGGGCTGCCCTCCGGGGGGAGTCTGTCTCGGTGGCTGCGTCAGATCAACTGATGCCCCAGTATTCACCAAATGGCCCGTCGATTCCCGGCCTAACGGACCTCTCGCAGGAGACTCCATCTGTTTCGGGTCGTCTTTCGGTGCCGCTACCGGGACCGATGTGGATATCAATGGATGTGTGGGCCCCGATGTAGGAAGTGGGAAGGGAGGTCCTTGAGCAGGCATACGCGGAGGAGGGGGCGGAGGTACAACGTCCCGCGCAGAGCCTTCCGACGTGCGGGGCAGTGCATTCGTGGTCGTGGTCGTTCGCGAGCGCGAGCATGTGGTCGGTGAGGAAGTCTCAGCCGCAGGTATGTCCTGCGGAGGTGGTGATCCGAGAGGTATCACGGACGACCGTTCGTGGGAGGGCGTAGAATGCGTGTCAGGTGAAGTGGGTGACAACTCATATCCATCTGACTGCACATCGTGGGCGGACTGCGTAGAGCCAGACGAACTGCTGGGCGTCGGGGAGTCTTGCGCATTCGGAGCAACCGTGGGCGCAGGGAGGCTCGTGGGCTCCATTCTTCCTGTCGCGCTTTCTGCTGCCACGGGAGGTGAAGCATTCGCCTGCGGCGGGCGCGGAGAGGGGTGAGCAATGGGAGCCGTGGCAACCGGTATACGCGATCGGTCGGACATCTCTACTGCGAACTCGTGCGAGCGCCGTGACAGAGGCTCTAAGTGAGTGTGGCATCATACGGTCAACCTCAGTCATCATTAAAACGTTCATGGAGCGTACCTGCGTCATCTTGGTCCTGTGCGGGCTGTTGTGTCTATCAGTATATGCTGACGGACAGCAAAGTATAACACTCACTGGGACCTGTACCTGGGTAACACTGTTCGTGCTCAGAATTTGTGCTATCAATGCCTGGACCCGCGCCCTGAGCGTATCGTCTAGTGCCTTCTTCAGGTTGTTCCGCTCCTTTTTGACTTTCTCTAAAGCTGCACGGAGTCGCCTGATGTCTTCCTTCAGTTCCTCTCGTTCTACTCCAAGCGAGCTTAAGCCCTCGTGCGCAAGCTTGAGCTCCTCCTCGAGCCGCCGTTCCTCGCGCTCCTTCTCGCTCGCATCCTTCTCCAGCTTCTTGGCCTCCGCGCCCAACTGGTTCATGAGTTCTTTTCCTGCGCCGGTATCTACGACTTGGCTGCGATAATCAACCATTTCTCGTTGAATCCTGAGCGCGCGGGGCTTAACGTCCTTGCCTAGCAGTTGCACGAGAACGTTGATTGCCGACTCGTCTGTATTGTTGTGGCGCATGACCCGAACGCCGTGGCGCATAGCGTCGCTGAAGTACTCATTCTGGAGTTCCTGCAGCCTCGACTCGCCTTTGTTGGGAGAAACAGTATCCCACATCGTTGTGACGATTATCACGTGCTTCATGGCTTCATCCCCGCAGATTTTGCGAAACAACTTGTAGCTGTTCAGGCGCGCCTCGTCCATGCGGTTCGCGGCGATATCATGTAGGAACAAAACGCCGGTTAGCAGCTTGTCCTTGGTGTAGCTACAACAAGCCTGATCAATGGAAACCACTGAATCGCGAACGATGTTTCTCACGTCTGCTGCAGGAACTCGCCAATCAGCTTCAGGACATCCGCTTGGGATCTCTCTGTGTCATCAAAGCCTGGCGTATCAACCAATATAATATCGTCGCCGCCGAGGCGCATTCGTGCCTGCTGAATTCCGATGGTCGCGGACACCAGCTCGTGGCCGACTTCCAAATGAGAGCCCGAGGCACTATTGATGAACTGAAACAAACGGAATCACAGCGCAGTCATGTCAGAGGCAAAGTACTAACCGATGTCTTCCCCGTGCCAGTACGGCCCATGACCCTGCGAACAACGCATGCCGTCAGCATAGTTCAGAACGTAAGAAGATGAGCTCACGCTATCAATTTTGGCTCAGACATGATGAAGGATGGTCCGCAAGCACGACTTTGAACAACAGTGACTGCAGAGAGGGCGATCGTGCTGCCATGTTATACTGGGGAATGCCATCGCGCATGTACATCGCGCATGTCGTGGTTGCGGTAAGCGACTTGTACAGGACCACTAACAGCGGCTAAATTGACTGCTAGAACCAGGCTTACGGCCGCATGCAAGCCGCATTGGTGTCTGTGGGCGACAACTGGCGAGTCGTCAAACAGTCCTGGGTACGCGCCTCTCAGTACCACACATTGATGCATGGAGACGATAGAGAATGCGACAATCACTCACTCGCAAGGCAAACACGCGGCGTAGCAGCCTTGTCGCATTTTCTTTCAAATGCGTTGGCGTCTCTATACCCGGGCCCGATACTATGCAGGTATTCAATGGTTGTCTGCCAGTGATGGCGCCGAAAGCTTTGGAGTCGATCTGTCGGGCGGCGCTGACTCCGCTGAGAATGGACTGAGAGTTTCAAAATACAGTATGAGGAAACGTTGGGATGCATCAGATGCGACTATGATAGCGGTGGTGCCGCCGTGACAATTGGTGGCGCTTGCATGTTTTCTGCCACATCATCAAAAATTCAAAATCGAAGTGAAATCATCAGCCACCGTGCCACAAATCACGCCCCTCCACGTGCCTCGACCCCAGGGCCGATAGATGTCTTCCCTCGCGCACTCACTGGCATGATTTGTGCGCAGAGCAGCCTAGCAATTATCAGCTCGAACCGGCCCCAGCATTGACGCGAGCACTGGGATCGACAACATATAAGTTCGGAATGGGTATAGGAATGTAAGTATAGGCGTCCGAGATCACTGTAACGATCCAACCTGAACTATGGCATGGTATAGCGACGGGCAATCGTCGTCGGCATGAGCTCGCTGCACGAAGGTCAATACCCCACACGGCAACTACCCCTCAGCCTTCTCCCTTCAGATTCAACGGGACTCTAGCACACTGTACACCTTCACGCAGAAAAGGACCTGGATGCGCCCCGCCCGCAGAAAACGGAGAATGCCATTGAAGCCACCCCGCAGCTTCTCCTCCTCCCCCTTGATACGTTTCAGCTCTTCCTTTGTCCGCTTCAGTTCGTGTCTAAGTTGCGCCATCTCCTCTTGATCTGCGTGCACCATATCGTCTCTGAGCTGCCGGAGCTCTTGCTGATGCCGAGCCTCCTGTTGCTTGTACCGTTCGAACAAGTCAAGTCCAGCGGCAGTGTCCGGCACCGATTTCCGTTCCTCTACAAGCTCGTGCTGCATCTGAAGTTCCTCTGCGAGGCGCCTGGCGAGTAGAGAGGAGGCTATGGATCTGGCCGACTCTGCCCCGTTCTGGTGGCGGACCATCCTCGCTCCTTCCCGTATGGCTGGCTGGAAGAATATATCCTTTGTCTGGAGCTCCTGCTCGCGTGCCTGACCGACCTGTTCTGTCACGGTAGGGTCGTCCCACATGGTCGTCACAATGAACACGTTCCTCATCGTGCTTGCACCGCAGATCTTCCTGAACAGTCGAAAGTTCTCGCGCGCGATGCCGCCCATGCGGCGGTCAGATATGCGATGCAAGTAAATGACTCCCGTCAGCATGATGCCGCCCTCGTAACTGTAGCTCAATAGTAAGCCGTAGCGCCTTGGCGGTACCCAGTCGTCACTCACGTCTTTTTGAGGAACTGGCCTATATCGTTCAGCACGTCTGCCTGCGACTTCGTCGTATCGTCGAATCCCGGAGTATCAATGAGGACAACTCTGTTGCCGCCCATTTCGCAGCTCGCGACCTCGATTTCCGTGGTGCATGATCGAAGGCTGTTCCCCACTTCGAGGTTCGAGCCGCACACTTGATTGATGAACTACAAGGCGCCGTCAGTCGCTGGAGGGTACGTTGAGACGCTATTGCTGACCGTCGTTTTGCCCGCGCCTGTTGGGCCGGTGACTCTACGTGGATGTTGGTACGTGATGGTCGTTAAACGCTGTCAAGATGCGGAGGGGACTTACGCAATAAGTTTGAGGTCTGCGTTGTAAGGTGCCATCTCAGCCAAGGCGGTGTCTACGGCAATGAGAAATGTACACACTACTAACAGAACAGAAGCGGTAGGCATGCATTCAATTTGGTCGGTGTCTGGCCAGTATCATATAACAGGCACTCGACGTCTCGCAGCCCACCGCAGCATAGCCGCGTTGCCACCACCCTCCGGAGACAGCGACGCTAGACCAAGGTGCGTTGTGTCCCATAGCGCGTGTATCGTTGAGATAGTCGTTTTCGGTGACTCTCGCATGTTATGGTTCAAGTTAGAACAGGGGCTTCGCAATACAGCGATGTTTCGTCGTACTGTGCGGCCCTTGCATCATTGTCGCTTATCAGTGCCGGAACATGCAAAGGGGTCGCTCCTGCTATTCTTCGTCATTCGCAATGCGTTTCCTGGCGCAGGCTATCTTCTCTCCAGCCTTCAGATTGTGGAAGCCCTGACCAGGTGACGGTCTTGCTCATGCGTGGAAGGAACGACGCATTGCCTCGCTTCCTAACTTTAGTTGGCCCGTCCGCCAGCAGCCAGCTGCATGTTTCATGCGATCATCGGGTGCGGTGTGATTACTTCGAATGTGCCTCCGCTGCAAGTAATCGGACCGCATGCAAGCCTCATGGCCTCTGCCTCTACCGCCGTGTCCTTCCCCCTTGCCCGGCTCAGATTGCGTTCAAATGGATTGCCGAAGGTATATTTCTGCCGTGCTCACCACTCCGAGAGCTAAGCCCGTGAGTCGCGTAGTTGTGACACGCTAGGAGAGTCTATGTTAGTAGTTGCGAGACGCTTGCACCGTGCATCGGCATCTCAGGAATCCCAACTCGTTGCCCCCTGCAGGTCGACTCAGGCCGCATCACGCATCGGTTGTGTCAGTACTTTAGTAGGGCAAAAGTCATCCACACGCATGTTATCCTCGCAAGTCACAGACAATGTCGAAGAACCGATGTCCACGGCCACAGTCGACCCCGCATTGCCCGTCAAGCCCTCAACAGACGCTAGGAACTCTGAAAGCACTGATACAAAGGTTCAAAGGCACTCCGCCTGTATACATTTTGTACGTAAACTCGACACAGCTCCTTTGGGTGAGTGCTGATGCGTCATAGAGTGATGGGCTCTACAGGCACGGGTAAATCAACGGTCAGCATTGCTTCGTACGTTGTGCTCCGAAAACTGAGAGAACCAGTTCATCAATTTAGTCAGCGGTTCCAAGCTCGGAGTAGGACTCGGATTAGAGTCCAAGACGGAAGTAGTTCAGCCAACGAAACCCTTCAGAACTGGACAAGAACGTGTGATCATGGTGGACACGCCTGGTTTTGATGACACAACAAAGTCGGAGTCCGAGGTCCTCAGCACCATCTCGAGATATTTAGCAGACCTGTGAGTTGTGCGACACACCAATCAGTGCACCAAGCTCACCTACTCGACACGGGCAGACATCGCAAACGCATCCGCATTCGCGGCATCGTATATATGCATCGAATCACAGACAACCGGATGGGAGGCACGGCGCTACGCAATTTCCGCATGTTCCACGCCATATGCGGGTCATCTGCGATGGAGAACGCCGTCATCGTCCTGAACATGTGGGACGAAGCCAAGCAGGCGGTCTACGAAAAGCGCGAGAAAGAGTTGCGCGACGTCTTCTTCCAGGCTGCGCTAGCGGATGGTGCTCACTTCGCGCGCCACGACGGCAGCAGGTCCTCCGCCGAAGGGATACTGAAAGCCCTCGTAGCGCGACCCTCGGTCGACCTGAGGATCCAGGTCGAGATGGTTGACGCGAGACTAGCACTTCACGCTACGGAAGCAGGGTTAGCGCTCCTGGGAGACCTAGCAGGGAGAGAAATCAAGCACAATGACGAGCTGTGTCACATCCGTAGGGAGCTAGTAGAGGCGAGGCGACGGAAGGATACCGCAGACGAGGATGATTTGGAAGCAGCGGAGAAGAGGCTGGAAGATCTGCGACGCCAATTGGCGGAGGAGCAGGAGAAGCTGCGACGATCCGTCGCTGACCGGCCAGGTGTTAGCACGAGCGGCCAGCGCGCGCAAGAGCTATTGGCATACCTAAGGAAACTAATTGTTGCACCCAGATCGGGAGTATAGAGAAGCAGTTCGTATTTATGATAGGCTATATACTAGCTCTTCAGGAGCTAAACCTCACGTACGCATACATACAAGGTCGCGACTTACTTCTTGATTCCGTGACGCATCCTAGAGCGTAACTACCGGCGTGAGGAGTGCCAATAGCCGAAGGGATAGATCCCGTCAACGAGCGCGGGTACGAGATATACATCTGAGATGTGTCTCAGACCCTGCGGTCTCGTTGCGCTGGGCCTCATGGTCTTCAAGGAAGTTAGAAATCAGGGCTAACTCGACGAGGCAACTGGGTTCAATGGTAAAGTCAATATAATGAAACCAAGCGCGGAAGAATGGTTACATACTTTGTTGGAAGCTAGCACTAGCAGTCACACTGAATTCTATTGTTGCGGGCCCGAGTTAGAAAGTGTTGTTGTTTCAGAGAGAAACAGAAGAACCTGTGTCCAAATATCAGACATACAGGTGGGATACTTGGGTATGTGGTGGGCCGTCAAAGAACGAGTACGGCGGCTTGGGCGCTTCATGATGTCAAGCGAGGGGCGGGCGCTACCGAGAGGCGCGATGGGCGTCTGGAGCGAAGCGGTTGGAGGGCAGACAAACGGCGGCAGCGACCTTAGACACGACGCTCATCTCGCCCGAAAGCTCTCCTTCTCCCTCCCACTCGTTCACCATCGACCAGCGCGGCATCCGCTGCCATCTTGCCTCTGCTCACAGTCTATCAGACCCCGACCAAAGTTGCCTTTTGGGGCATAGCACGCTGCCTCGCTTCATCGCCTGTTGTTGCTGAGATATTATCAGTTCAAGATCAAATCTCACCCATCCTCGCCGCCTGCCGCCAGCCGTCTTCGCCCAATTCTCCGTCATACCACCCCAGACGCTGCTGAACGCTTCTGGTCGCACACATACTAGTTCCGACGGGCCATCCCACTCTAGTTGATCGTATACCCCACCACCCGATCGTTCAGTCCCAGCAGCGTCCATGGCAAAACGCAACGCGATCATCTTCGGTGCGTGGCCTTACAGACACTTGAAACGTGCTCACTCACCTACCACTCCGTGTGTGCCGTCGATGCCTGCATACAGGTGGTGTCAACACTTGCGGCCGTGCACTCGCGGCATACTTGGTGCCCTCAGAAGGCGAGTCTCTGGTTGAGGTGAGTAATTCTGTTGTCTCTGTGTGCTCTCTGCTCTACGGAGTCTGCGCTTTCGACGTCATTCGCAGGCCGCGGCCGTGGTCATCGGCGTTTGTTGCTAGGTTAGAGGGCCACGTTCTTGAGCGATCTCGTGGGTAGTGCGTTCATGGAACTCGGGTCCCTCGAGCCACGGTCACACATGCTACTTACGGCCCTGGCGATCGATGTAGGAGCTCCTTACCCGTGTAGTATCGTTGACCGAGCACGAGAGTTGCGCCGCTTCTCAGGGAGGCTAACGACCTCTGAATCCTCTAAGCGTGACCTGGACCACCGTTTCCATGCGCTTGATGATCCCTGCATGCATGTCAGACTGACTGTTCTCATCGTAGAACCTCCGGATAGTGGACAAGTACTCTGTCTCGCCGCCTACTACGTACCTCGGCGCGCAGTTCAAAGAGGTGTTGACAAAGCCCAACGTAACATACCGCCAGGCGAATCTAACTGTTGCCTGTGAGCCCGTCCCTCTTCCGTCATGAGTCGGATCGGCATCTAAAATTTGATGTCTTCAGCTACGGTCACTTCATGTTTTGATCCACCAGAAGGCCAGGAACCGTATTCGTATGTGTTCGACCTAACTGGGGAGGTACAATGGGACCGTCCAGAAGCAGTGCAGATCAACAATACTCTCCGGATGGCGCGGCATGTCGGGCTGGAAGCTGCGAAACGGGGCGTGACGGCGTACGTGCGAATCATGCATCCGTTCTATGAGTGCAAGGAGAAGGGAACGCATGACGAGAAGGACGACCCGAAGCCGGACGGTGTCCTCGGGACGTGGTGGCACGAGACGATGCGGACCCTGGGGGCGATCGAGGGGTGCGTGCGAGCACAACTAGGGCGCGTATGGGGTGTTGATCTTGTGGTTGCAGGCTGAACCTGGTCATCGTGAGGAAGGCGCTGGTTTACGGGCCTTACATCGAGTATGGGCGTGAGTGGTTACTCGTCATTTGGGGGCGTGTATACTGACCTGCCTATAGCGATCATCTCGTCGATAGCGATGGCGGCGGTGTATGGCTACCTCAAGCAGCCTGTAAAGGGGCTGTGCGTCTGTCCGCCTTCATTCCCTGTTTTTTTTCGCTCACGACATTATAGATGGTCCCCGGGCAAGCACCCATCGCACACCGTCCACGTGGATGATGTAGCAGCAGCATTGTGGGCGTGCGCGGAGTGGATGGCGAGCGTGGGTGGGCGTGCAAAGGCAGACGAGCTCGCGGGCGAGGAGATCCCGTGGCATAACGACAAGAGCAAGCTGGCGGAGGTCAGCGAGATAGTCCCGCCGGACCGCAAGGTGGTGGCGCCGTTGTTCAACGTGGAGGACGACAGCCAGCTACCTTACGTTGAGGTGGCGATGCGTATCGCAAAAGCGTTCGGAACGACGTTTGGGTTCTTCAACTTCATGGTGAACACGTTGGCGAAGGTGCGTCAAGCCCGTACCCACAGACAGAGTGGTCATTTGCTGACCTCGCGGATACGTGCACAGTTCAACCTAGAGGACGTCGTTGAGGATATCAACGAGGGCCATGTCTCCACGTGGACCACGATGATCACGGAGTCGAATCCTCCCGTCCCCAACACCCCCTTCACCGCGTACACGGATATCTACAACCTGAAGAAGCACGTCGTCGCGTTCAAGGCGGACAAGCTGAAACGGCTGACGGGGTGGCAACCCAAACACCCGGAGATCACCGAGGACGAGGTGCGCGAGGTCGTCGTGAAGCTCAAGGCGGAAGGCACCTGGCCGAACAACGACTCATGATCCCGGGCGCCCCTGCGAGCGAACCTGTTCTCGCGCACGGCACGAGTAGGCTACCTATGCTCTTATCTCCACTCATTACTGAGCCCTCTGTGTTCCAGTGTTGACGATGACTACGAATAATGATGTGGCATGAATTCATCTGGATGTGCTAGTTTCGGTTGCTCCCCTATTCCCCGTTTCGCACCGTCGCTTCGCAATTCTGACCTATACATATTTCAATCACTTAGTACCATACGATTCGCGTCGATTTGCCCGCTTCCAATCCGCGCGTTATAATGTAGTTGCTGTCGGCCGTTAGGGCTGTAATACTACCACAGTTACCTGCCCCTCTGACGCTATGCAAGAGCCTACTCATTGGACTAAGTTAGGAGGTAATAGTGCACGCCCATTCCGCCATGCCCCTCTTGTCTTTACTGGCTCATCGACAACGTTGTGTCTTACAGGCTGAGATGGTCCAGCCCTTCCAGGAATTTGCTTCGGAAGAGCTGTGCATACCATCATGATGATTTTGTTGCAAGTGGGGGACCCGCCCCCCAAAAGAGAGTATGACGCCAGTGGGGGAATAACATACATGCATAGTACGGTGGGCATGTTCAGCATAGGTGCTCGTACGCGCTGCTCGAGATTCAGAACGCGTGTAAAGAATTGTCATGTTGTCGTGCGTTGTCTGTTGGGCACGGCCTCGGGCTGAGTATGAGGTGGCATTGCATGGAGCACATAGAGAACTCACTTTCGAAATGATTTGCGGAGGAACTTCCTGATACCTCTGACTATCCGACGTACCCTTCCACTTCCCGGTGTCCTGGAACCGTTTTCCACGCCCATACTTGCCTTCTGACATTCATCCTTAAAGCTCCAATGCCCCATCGGCACCTCGATGAGTTTCTCTCCGTACATACCGACGTCGCTGGCCGCATTGTCTAACCTGACAACGATGGGCGGCACAGCTCGCGCCTGTACCTCCCACCTAAGCCGTCGTGGTATACGAGATACCGGGAGGCGCACTGGTACAGGGCAGGGGTCGCTAGCGTTGGCGCAGACAGCTGCTGTCTGTGGCGTCCGTTTGACGAGGTACTGTATCACCTCGTGTGCGGAATCGGCCGTTCTGTCATAGGCTAAGGCCACGGCACCGGCTTCGATGAGCGGCTTGAAATAGAGTTCGCGCTCGCAAAGTGCTTTCCTCCGCCCGTCTCGCACGTCAGGGGCAACATCCTCCCACATACTCAGGACGATGGCTATGTGGTGTAGCGCTTCCTGGGCGCACAGGTTCTGGAATGCATGGAGGCTCTGCAGCGCGACTTGTCCCATGCGGTTGTCTGAAATTCGATGGAGGTATATCGCTCCCTGCATGACTCTTCCCTTCTTGCGCCTGTGAGCAATGACACCGTCACGATAGTGTTTATACTGGGAGGACATGATCACTCACATTTTGGCCAGGTAGGCACTCACCATCCGGATGGCATCCTCAGTGGACCTGGAAGTGTCATCCAGCCCAGGAGTGTCGATGAGAACGACACGTCTCGAGTCACATCGGACGGGTCTTGACAGCTGTATATTGTGCGTCCTGGATGATAGCGCAGACCCGACAGCTAAATGCGACTCTGTGGCAGTGTTGATGAACTGAGGCGTCGGGATTTGAGCGGCAAGTACGATACCACTGGTAAGAGCTTACTGAGGTCTTCCCGGTGCCCGTACGTCCCATAACACTGTATTGAATTTGAATTATGTTCATACTGATGACAGTGCCTCCGAACACTCACAGGATGTATACAAAATCCCGCTTATCGAATACCGCCTTCACGGCAGTAAAAAGGCTTGTTGACAATGATGTACCAACCATGGTGAGAATGTGGATCCTTGACGTGGGCGTAAGCGTCAGCCTGTATATGAGCACTATGCAATCGCATACACGTTGAAGCCATGCCGTGGGTTCACGAGACACGATTCCTATGAAGTCAGTTGATCGTGTCAGACTTATGTGCCTCTAGAGACGAAACAATGTCCAATCGATGGCAAAACGCAAGTCCAGCGCTGATATAGTATGACACGAGAACAGCTTCTGCCATCTCCGAGTCCAGCGCGCGCGAGCATCTACTTATTAGGTGGAAGCCCGTGCACATAGCGATCTGGGTCATGTCCAGCGTGCGAACCCGTGCAGTATGTGAAAATACAGAACCGTGCGATCACCCGCTTCCTACGACAGCATTGGCCTGCAGTTGCCGTTTGCGTTTCCAAGCCAGCGCACTAGGACCCCTTACTAGCGGGTCACAAGCAGACATAACATGCCACCCGTCAAAGACCCTGGAAACGAGGCCGTAGCCACATCCGACAGCCGCTCGTATCACCGCTCGCCTGGGCAAGATATGAATCCGAGAACCCAGAAATGAACGAACATACGCTATTAGAACCACGACTCGTGTCCATACGGAACGCCCTCCTCAGACTCCGCGATACTTCATAGTATGGCGACTTCCTCGTCGGCAGCAGATACAAGGAAACGGTTTGATGTCTTGTACGTCAAAATTTGCGTCAGGACGGCCCGGCTACTGACAGGAGCTATTAGAGTCATAGGAAGGACTGGAACGGGGAAAACGACGGTAAGCTGACCGACCCTTGTCGTGAGATGTTCTCACATAAGAACCGGTGAGGTAGTTTGTCAATACCATAGCCAAGTCAAGCCTGGAGATCGGGGCATCGAGTCAATCGTCATGCACAGAGACGGTTCAGAAGGCAGGTTATCGGTCTAACGATGGTTTGATCGTTATGCACGATACCCCCGATTTCAACGTCGATCAATTTCCACTAGAGAAGGCCCAAATTCTCAACGAAAGGTCAGCACTACAGCCGTAAGTCGTTAGAGGTCAGCTGTGCTGATGAACTGAGAGTAGCCAATGGACCGCTGTCATATATGTCATAGACATAAGCCAAAATCGCAACACGCTCTCGCAGGATGAGAACTACAAGATGATCAACACCCTGTACAATCAGAAGGCATTGCAAAAGTTGTTGTTTGTCACCACGATGTGGCCAACGGGAGTCGACACGACGAAAGAGGGGAACCGAGAGAGAGAATACGAGGCGCACCTGCAGCAATGGAAAGACAAAGGCGCCACCCTACTCAGATTTGACCCCATGGATGTGTCGGAAACGGGACAAGATCCCTTCACGAAGATGCTGCTGGATGGTTCCTTATTGGCATACCCAGGTACGGGTCAGACTCATGCATCGCGAGTGGTGAAGGACTGACACACCTTGGCGCGCGTACACAGAGAGTAGAACGCCGCCGGTGCTTGATCATTCGAATGTGTCTTCCGGATACGATCCCTTGCGCGGACTACGCCGAGGCTTGCAGTGGTGTGAGGACTTATGTTGTATCGTATGCTAATGCTAAATTTGTATGGTTACTACGGTATGAGAATATATCGGCACTCACCAGTCGTATCTTGTCATTTAGTGCCCAAGTGTTCAAGGGCCCATTCCGCGAGGTATGGTTGAGGATATCTTCCTGTTGATAGCATCGGCACCATGCCTGGGTCGTCAAACCTACGGGTGGTTCTAAACAACAAACCACTTGCGCGATCCCCTAGCCGCACCTGCGAATGAGACTCGCCCCTACCTCAGGCCCTTACCACGAAATGATTTACCGCGTCTACCCATCAGTCGCTCCTGCTCATAGTACCGTCGGGGTCAGTGCGCCATCTTGCATTGGAGAGCATCAAGCATCGATGTGCAATGCCCATGACTATTGCGGCAAAATAATGCGAATGAATAAATACATTGTTGCTCCGAGTTGTCCGATACTTTGCTAAGACAGTCGCACACTTCCTGTCGGTGCTTACGATGGCACGGGCGTTGGTGGCACCGACAGAGGCTGTGCAGGCGCCATGGCCTGTGTCAGATGGGCCGGCATTGGCTCCGGAAGCACCTCCAAGAGGAAGCCAGGGAGGAAGCGCTGGATACGTTCGAATGTCGCGGCCCAGAGTTGCTTTTGTCGCTCGTCGCGCGTGTCTGGGTGCATCGGCTGGACCAACAGTCCCGTGGCGTTCATGACCAACACGACGTTCTTGAGCGACTCGGGGATGGCCTCGTACTGGTGTAGAAAGCCAAGTGGTCAGTACCAACCCACATAGGATGAGCTTAGTAGATAAGGGAGCCTACCAATTGATCCCGCCGGTCGACGTGCATCAGTCGATCGAGCAAATCCAGGACCTGCAACCAGAGTTCTTTCGTATCTGCGGTCTGCCCCTCCCGCGCCTCGAGGTGCATGAATGCTTTGCACAATAAGGCGCTCGCCCTCAGCCGCGTCTCAGGCAAGCTCATGGGGTCACGCATCAATACCTGGGGCTTAAGCAGTTCCTCCAGAAGCGGGAATATAACCCGACGAAAGAGTTCCTCAACCTGTGCATGGTCTGCCACATTCAATGGGAGGAAGGGCCCGAGTACGACGCGCTGGAGGTGCACCAATGCAGCGTGCCGGATCTCACGGGAGACATTGATGGAATGCCGGCCCAAGCTCGTGATCGTTGGCATCACGTACTGGCTCCAAACTGGAAAAAGCTTTCAGCGGGCAGAACAAACGAGCGAGATACTCATGTCTTACTCAGGTCCTGTGGGATACCTGCCTCAGCGAAGGATGCCCAATATTTCTTCATCTCGGCGAGCATGTCGATAGCCTTGCGACCACGGTCAACGATGGGTGAACTGCACGACTCAGTCATCAGCAGAACGTTCACGGTGCAACCGCCACCTACTTCGACGCGTTGAGTGTCTGGTTCCGGCGACCCTGCTGTTGAGCATCTATCGTCAAGGTCGCGGCTGTCATGAACTCGTCCAATACGGCGACAATGCCTGGATAGTTGTCGCTCGTCACATGCTGCCCCGGGCCGTCGTTCACGAGCGCGCTCATAAGCTCAAAAGCCTGGCGCGCAGCCTCGTGGTTGCCTAGAGTGGAGCGCAGAAGTGCGAAGACCAGATTCCATTCCGTTGATGACCGAACGATATCTTGATGCGTGCGGACAATGCGGATGAGGCCTGCTATGACTTGCTCTGCTACCGAGGTCGCTATCTGGGAGGGTAGGCCTGCCAGTAAGTCGAAGGAGACAAAGACTTGATCACGTAGGGTCGGCTTTTCAACACGCGAGTGAGCTTCATACCAACATATACAAGAGGTTTGCACTCACTCTGGCCGCCAGCAGGTAACAAAGCCGGAGCAAGCCGACCACAGCACGTTCTATGAGCAGTATGCTATACTGCAAGGGTGTCGATAACAGCGCTGAAAGATGTTCGAATATGACGGGCCTGTCTTGCTTCAGCGTGCAACTTAACGGGGGATGCCAAGGCAAACATACCAGAGCTCTTCGATATATTGCGGAGTTTGGCACGCGATGCTAACCATGGTCTCCAATAAGAACACAGAAGCGGGATCGTACGGAAGCGTGTAAGGCCCTTCTTCGTAGGTGCTGCCTGCTGGCACTTCATCCGCTTCTTGCTTCAACCGCGCCACAGTCCGTTCATGAGCGAGCGCCTCCAATGCACGTATCGCTGCCACCAGCGCGTCGACGTCTAGCTGTCTACAGCAGATTGTCAAGGCTTGTTCTATCATACGACCTTCCTGGCACTCACAGAATCTGACTATAGAGTTCATCGAGCCGGCAGCTCGTTATGCAGTCGATGGTGGACAACGTGTTTTCCACGTCAGCATCAGTCGCCTCGTGGACGAGGGCCTCAGTACTGGAGCTGTAGGGTGTCATCAAGTACGAGGACAAAGCAGAGAGCAGGCCGTCGGCACGTTGGGCCTGGCGTGCAGGCTGTGAACGGCGCAATGGGATGATAGACACGCCTCCCAGGAAGTCTTCCATCTGCAACATGCGCGTCGGCAGGAGGGAATGGATGAAGAGAGTCTGGAACATCTCGAAAATCTACAGAACAATCAGTATTAGGATGGTTCATGAATAAAGTCGCAAGTCTTACCTGTGTCCATCCTTCCCGCAACGCATTCCCGTTTCCGTTGACGATGTTGAAGAGCACGACTGCAGCGAGTTGGCCTTTCAAGTTCGTTCCAAACTTCACCGCGAGCGACGATACAGTCACGCTCTGACCATCGACCTCAACAGTCGGCCAGTTCGGGACCTGCGATGACGGTAGGTCTGAGATGAGACCGGTCGCCTGGGAGAGCTGCACGACGACGTAGTCGAACACGTCCGCCATGCCAAAATGCCTCGCGAGTGTAGCACACTGTCGGAAGCCTGTGATGGCCCGCTCGATAATGTAATCGTCGTCGAACGTGATGAACGCGTATGCGATAGCTGACACAACAGGCTTCCAGACAGTCTTGAACATGTCGACGTCGAAGATGGAGGAATTGCACATCATGAGTTCGCCTTCAGCAAGGGGTGGTCAATCTTGACGTCCGCATAGTGGCACAATAGCACCCACCTGTGAGCCGTGTGCGAGCCAGCAACTCCTTCCACGCGTACTCGAAGCCCGCCTGACCGGTATGCTCTTCTGGCATGATGATTTCTCGCTTCCGAATAGAGTCGTAGATGTTTTGCTGTAGCTGCTGTCAGCAGAGCCGGCGGGGCTTTCGCGACTCAATACATACCAAATACTCCTGCGAGAAATCTGACCCATCGTTGACGCCCTTCAGATTCCGCTTGTAGTCGTCGATCGTCATCCTTTTCTACAGCCGCGTCAGTTCAATCAATAGGCGATTAGGCATGCCTTACTCGTATCTGGGGGCTATGCTGGTCTGTATTCAGCATGATGATCGAATACGCGAGGACGTAGACAGCGTCTTGCGACTTCGCTTCCGCTAAAGGCGATCATGAGTGAAAGGCCAACACCTAGTCCTCTCTTGGCGCACGTACCAGGACTGGCAGCGAAGTACACCTCTGCAAACGTCTCTGTGATTCGAGCAATCTGTTGCGCCTCACCCGGCAGGCGGAATGTTTCGAGCATTTCGCGCATCGCATCAGCAACGGATATCTGCATCGATGGCTCAGCGAGCAATCTGAGAGCAGTTGGCTGGAACCCACATCCTTGAACTCGAACAAGCTTAAGAATGCCTTCAATACCTCGAGATTCTCCGGTCTGCCGAGGAAGTCGCCGAGGAGGCGCTTGTCCATTCGCGCAGAATTCTTTAGGAACTTCGCAAGGCTCAGTGGGCGCGGTTCATTCGGGTCCGTGTAAATGAGCTTGTTCTCTTCCAGGAAGGATATACCCGTCTTTGGCTTGGTATTGAAGCGCGCCGTGCCGGTAAGGACGAGCTTCTTGCGAGACTTCGCATGTTGCAGGTGCTCGGGCGATGTGAAGTGCTAGGCGGTCGCGTTAACTCAGCCGCGCCCTCATGTGCGTATCGGAACTCACCGATGGCCAGGGCTCGCTTTTCTAAGGAAGAGTAGATGAGTGTGGGGAGTCATTCATATATGGAAACTGGTACCAACACCTTCAGCCCGGCAAGCCATGTGGTTCACGAAGCCGAGGACGACGTCTAGGCATAAATCTTGTGCATTCTGTTGCAGTGCTTCGCGTCCACCCAATCCTTCTACGGGATAGATACCCTACACATGGTAAGAATCAAGGCCAGCGTGGAGGTCATGCTCACAGACCTTGGTCGCGAACTCGATAACGCGCTCGAACATGTTTTCACAGTTCATGTCACAATCGTAGTTGACATAGAGGTCGACCATGAAGCTGGGGTGCCGCGAGATGAGGCATAGCGTCTCAAGTAAGAGCTCCCGTGTATCCCCCTTGGCCGGTGCGACAAGCAGCCTGGGTGTCGGGGGAGCTTGTTCTACATTTTGTTCTAGATGTGACGGAATGGGCGTCGGCGGCCGGGGCGACGGCCTGCCCATCGCAGCTTGAGCTTTTGCTGGTGCTGGAGGTGCGAGCCTATCAATTGTAAAGGCAAGGAACAACTCTTGTTGCAGCTTCAGCTTGGGGCGCATGATCTCGAGCATCGTCGTGATTGTCCGGAGAGCTGCTTGAAGGACACTGAAATGGTCGGAGCGTGCAAGCTGGAAGAGGAATTTGCACCCTTGATCGACGATAAGCGTGACCAGCGACGGGTATGCGCTGAGTCGCGTTCCTGAGGCTTCAAGGGCAACATTCAATATTCGAAGTACGGTCAGACGGATGGAGTCGGTGTGGAGACGATCATTGGGATCCAGGACGTTGATGACGACCCGGAGTAGTTCCACGATCGAAGCTAGCCCGTCTGTGGAATCATGATTTGAGCGGTGTGTGTCGTACAAGCTCAGGCCAAACTTACAACGAGGTCGACCATCCGTAGGTCTCGGGGTCCGCGGAGCATCTGCGTTACCGTCGGTCTCCACACACAAGGTCGACTCTTCGTCGGACGCTTTCACGCTCATCTTACCCTCCTGCTCATCCGCGTCGTAGCCGTTGTCTGCAAGCTTTGCTTCCTCCACAGCTGGGTCCAAGACGTGGAGCTTGGAGCAGGCCGTCCGCACTAGTGCGTGCATGGTGGCCTCTGCAGAACGACGAAGTATCTCTATGCGCGAATGAGTGCTATACCAGGTAACTACACGGAGCACTCACCGCTGAGCCTCATTTGACAACACGTTGTCAAGACCGTTTCCAACATCTCGCACACTTCTACGTCTCCGAGTAGGTTGCCGACTGGCCCACAGAGCGTGTCTTGGATGACGGCCATAATCTTGAGCAGCACCACTTCGTCCCCGGACGAGTCGCTTGTTTCAAACTTGCACCGCGAGATGGCGTTGCTAAGTTCCGACAGGGCAGCAGTTAGAGAGAGCGCGTCTGGACCAATGAGGCCGCAGACGAAGAAGTTGTGTAGGGATGTGAGGGCCGTGGAGGTAATAGGGCCAGTCGACAACGGCGAGCGGATGATGGCGCAGAAGGGAGAGAGAACAGTAGGGAGAGGGAGGCTCGGAACAGCTAGTATGCAACTGCTCAGTACGTACGCATTCTCCCATGAAGATGCTGCAAACCTTCCACGTCCTTGAGCAACCTCTTCAGATCCTGGAAGCCAGCCATGAGCTCCTGTTCGGTGCTTCCACGACTCGTTGACTGATTGGATGAGTCCTGCCGGACACGCCTGAGTCCAAGGCTGCTTGCTAGGGCGGAATCACGAGTACTGTATGATCGCGTGGACAGAGCCCATCTGGAGTTCTTGCGCATAACCGACGTGACAGCGAGAATCTCTGAGAGAACGACATGTTTGACGGAGACAGCATCTTCTGAGTATGTGTTGGCGGTGCTCATGGTAGGATGTTTCAAGGCGTCGCCGCCAATGTAAGAGTTGTCTTTTCAGCAGATAGCGCGCTTAATCCGAGTGCAACGTGTCACTTCCCGGAATGGTGATCGGTGAGGTGGTTGTTTGGATCCAAGGCTGTTGCCAAACAATGGACTTCCATTCTTGGTCGCGCACCTCGTCCGCCACCATCATCGCAACAGCCTGAGTAGTCCAGGACATCTACTGGGACGCCAAAGGCTCTTGAAGGGTATCATAGTGAGTAATTGGCTTTTCAGGTAAGATGAGCTATGTGGAAAACCCTGCTCCTTGGGGAACAATTCAGTCAAACAGAAAATACAGGTGCAAGCTGGTGCCTGCACGGCTAGGCCATACGTATATACTCCCGGCTACAGTCAGCAAACCATCCCGATCGGCCACCACTACCGCCGCCATATCTACCACGGCCTCCGCCGCAAAGCCCCTTACTACAATTTCAGTCGGAGACCCATGTGGACGCTTCGACAGCTACGCCTCTACCTAATGATTTGCCGGCGGTCCTTCACTCAGCCGGAGATTCAGCTACATTGCCTCGCGCCATTGCTCGTGGAGATCTACGAAACTGCCTTTTATCGTTCTAGATGTGGTCTGGCGACCGCTCTTGATCGATCCGGAATGACTATCGCGACGCGGACGGGCCTACCCACCGATGTCATCCAGATCTGCTTCACTTTCATACAGTTAGCCACCAGCCTGTGCGCGTCGTTCTTCGTAGTTGTGCCTTTCATCAAGTTGGCCTGGTGCTACAATCGCATGACCCAAGTCCGGCGACGCTTTATTGGGAAACTCTGCCGCCTCATCCTCTCTGGAAGCCTCGCCTTCGCCTTTATATTGATAGCGGGCGATCTGGATCTAGCCCACAGACTTCCTCAGTTATCCAAGACGAAGTACGCTGCAGGCGTACTGTTCATCACCATATTGCTCGACAACATTGTTGTCTGGCCGGTCGTCACGTTGATCATGCGCAGACATCCAGATGACGCGAAGGCCGTGTTCGTCAACGTACGTTGCCCGATATTATCGTCACTGTATGCTGCCTGACAATATTCTCACAGGCTGTGGACAATGTGATGGCAGATCTCCCGGCCGTTGGGCAAGAGGACATCGAGCCCGATGACCTATGTGCGATATGCCGTGGGTCGCTGAAAGATGTCAGCGCTGGCATCGAAGCATCAACTGGCGAACCCATTTCTGTGGCCGAACGTGGCGTCACAAAGCTTCCTGGCTGCGGACACGTATATTGTAGGGCTTGGTACGTGGGGCAAGGATCATCTGTTTGTGTGCTTATGCAGAGGCCACGCGCTAGCCTTTCCGAATGGGTTCGTCGCGGCGTAAGTGTCAAGTTTTGTTGCACATGTCTGACTCGGCGGCGAGCTGAAACGGTACCACCTTAGAATGGGACGTGTCCCTTGTGCAACCGTTGGTTTATCGATGCACTACCTCCGAATGAAACTCTGCAGCAGAGGAACGCCGAATGGGTGATGGATGCGATCGAGGAATTCAGGCGCGAAGAACTAGCGCGGGCTCGGCGTAGAAGGGATAGAAACAGATAATCGGAGGTGTCGTTGGGATTGCAAGGTACTGCACACGCATTCCCGGGTCGTCAGACTCGCCGTAGGTGAGGAGCCTACATTCGAGCCCCTGGACTCGATGCGGCTCGTCGATATGTTTGTAAATTCTGTGTGATATGTCTCAAAGGTGCCAACAACGCCTCTGTGGCACAAAGTATCGCATTTCTTGTTACATAATTATCTCGAGCTTGCATTTTGTTCTGAATGCACCCAGCGGGCAGTCCGTCTCCATCCCCGCATGGCGCATTGCACGGGCCGTTTATTGACCCAGGCTTGAGACGTCGAGCAGGTTGCGACATGCATCTTGAGGAGACATCCGTAGATTCAGACAATGGGTAGCGTCAATCCGAGTGCAGCCAGCGTCATGAAACAGAGAGAGCCGATTCTATACAACAGGCGGTCTGGATTGCACGGCGATGTGGTTCATGTCATGATCAGCAAAGCGGGTCAAAGGCAGCCAACACAGCAATTCAGACAATTTTTCGCCGAGACGAGATCATTCGAGTGAGAATACTATGTACTGCTGGTGTCCTCGCTAGTCGCAGTGCCCGTTCAGTTCCCGGGCGTATAAGTCACCGTCTACAGGGGGTCTAAGGAATAGTACTCGAGCACGCCTTGGCCAGTACCGTCGTTCTCGTGAATGGTATCTGCGGATTCGTCTCCTGGATGCCCAGAGACGAGCGAGCCGCCAAGCACGCTCAGCGTCGTCGAGCATGTTTGCATATACTCTGCGGGTACCCACGAAAGAGTATGACTTTCGTCGGTATAGGATGCATCCCCGGAAGTGCGGATGGTGCTCTGAAGCAGCGAGACTTCGCGTAAGTTGAAGAAGAGCCGCGAGAGCAAGACCGTAGTGAGCCTATGTGACGCGTCAAATGCAAAACGAGGACAACGCGAAAAACTATGCGTACGAGTAAATGAAGTTGTCGAAGTCTTGAAACGCCTGCGTGCTAGGTTGAAAGCGGAGAAGGGCATGCTAGGAAGGGATGAACACTCACGGGAATCTTCGCCCAGCATACGGTACTGAAGATGTTGAGGACGAGGAGGGTGCTACAAGAAATTCTGAATGGGGTTAACCGATCTGCGTGAAGATCTTCCGTGACATACCCAAAATATAACGTTCCTTCAGAAAGAATGTCGGGAATAGTAGCTCGTCAGCTTCACATACCCCTGCGAATCGCGTATATGTCTCGGTTACTCACCGTCTCGTAACAAAAGCAAAGAAATAGGAAGATTAGACTTGCCAAGAGGGTACACTTGCCGTACTCCGTAGGTGACGCGCCAGGTCGCGAGGAGGACGAGAGTGTCCCCGATGATGGCGCTGACGCGTGTCGAGATCTCAACTATGAAGAGATCCGGTACCCATGGTGAGCAGACTGTGTCAACCAAGGCACAAGAGGATGCGTACAACTGGAAGCGGGTCAGTCAGCTTGATGAAATCTACGGAGAAACGAACATGGCGGCACGCTCACATATTCTGCTCCCGTGCGGGAATGTCATTTGTGATCAAGCAGGTATAGGAAGGAGGTGAGACTCTCCAGACCATGAGCACATTCCGATGCTGGAAAACCCAAGTGTAGTGAGCAACTACACAATGGCCTCGGCACTGAAGGGGGTATCGCGATAAAAACGACGTACAAGGTTTGTTGCCACTGGAACGAGAAAAAGGACAAAGATCACAGAGGGTGTAAACCAGTCACGAGGGTTGATGGCATGTATGCGCAATGCAGATATCACTAGGATAACTGGGATGAGCAGGAAAGCATATTGGACTGCTTGATGCGAGTACTAACCACCCCATGTCAAGTACAGCACGCATATGTCTGCTCCAAACACGAGAGTAATGATGTAAATGCTAGAAGAACGTCAGTTTAGTTGTTATGACAGCGAGCCGTCACAATGGGAACAAAACGAACTTCTAAGGTTATCGAAGTTAGCAAGCCCAGTACACAAAAGACCGGCTACGCACTTTACAACTGAGATTCCATAGTGTAGCGATATTCAGGATGAAGTAAACGGGGGTGCAAACGTGCATCAAGCCATAAAGTATGGGCACGACAGGAATCCTACGTTGACCGGGCCGTCGCCATACTAGGTCCATCTCGCGGGTGAGATTGATCAAGCGGTCATAAGTATACAGTGCTGTTACACCGGTTGCTTGAGTTTTTGCCGTTGCTTGCAGCAGCGGCCATGACATACTCACCAAAAGGAGCGACGAGCAGATAGTTCTGGAGGAGTCTGCGAGAACACAGATCAGGGCGAACACGTCCAAACATCTGGAATATGCTACGCACGCAGACTCGAGCTCGTCTGTGGATTGGGGGGTCGCCATTGTGTAGTAAGGAGGCCTCACTGTTGCTATGCCTAAATATCTTCGCCCACTTCAAGGTTCGGCGTTGGGTAGAGTGTGCTTGGCCGCAGTGGCCTGTACTAGTCGAGTGGCACGGTATAGATGAGTGCAGGGAGCAGTGGCTTCCCGCTACTCGGCTACTCGGGTATACTTGTAATACAGTCCAGCAACGGACAAGCATGGGTAGCGAAGCTGGCCAGTGTGGACATGCGTGGCCGCTGGCGCCTGGAGCCCTGGACTGATAGTAGCGGCGTCCTCTATTCGCTTTCTCGGACGGCACTCGCCACCTTCCATGCCAAAGATATGACGAAGTTTATCAGGCATATGATAGTTATATCTGAGACTGAGACTGGCAAGCATGTATTGATTTCTTGCAACATGCTACGAATGAGACGGCTCACCGTGACTATGGCAATAAGTAGTATGGTCGAAGAGGTTCCTTCAATGTCACTATCAAGTCATTATACGCATCACTCACCACCACAGCTCACCGCTTTATAACAGCCGCCGCCGCCGCCGGTGTCATTCTAGCACGACGTGCAACTTGAAGGTAAGGTCCACTGGCAGCGACTCCAGCCACAATTCTGTCGAAGCGACCTGCGATGCGATGCAGCGAGATGGCATCACACGTATGTGAGCCGTTGCTTCCCAGTAAGGCAAACGGGACTATCGTAACTGCATTCCTGTGAGCTTGTGGCAGTCAAACAAGGGGAGCCAAGGGAGAGTCAGGCCGCCTTGGAGCAGCCGCAAACCGGCTTGGACGCGCGCTGGTGGCACAGGAATCTCAGATCCGACTGATCGATCCGCGTCACAGCGTCGACCTTCAAGTTTGCATGAAGCGGCAAGTACTGGACCGTGACGAGTATGCGAGCCGTCTCGGGGGCGAGGGGTAGCTTTCGAAGGCATAGTAAGAATACTCATTCGATTCTCAGGAAGCCTGCTCTACTACGTACTACTAGTATCTACACAGGAAGGCGGCAAGGCGTGCTGGCAGCTTGCCGCGGGCCCATCTCCGTGAGTCGGTTACTAGTACTACGGGTCTTCGCACATTCTGCCACTTCGGCCTAAGGCAATCGAGTCATCTCCAGGAGGTCTAGTGGATGCCGTTCGAGATGCCTCGTACGGTACGTCCGCTATCTCCGTGCAAATCAGTGTTCACAGAGCCTTCAACCTCGTCACGCCCATACATGAGCGAGCCGCCCAGCGTACTCAGAAAGGATGGGTGGGTTTGCATGGAATCGGCGGATGTCCATGGAAGACTACCAACCCCGTCCGCCAAGGAATTAGCGTCAGGGTCTTGGAGGGTGCTCTGAGGGGGAGAGACCTCGCGTAGATTGAAGAAGAGCCGCGAGAGCAGGATCGTAGTCAATCTATGCGGTGCGTTAACATGGGATCACGAAGCGGCAAGTACCCAATTGAAGGACGCGCACGAGTAGATGAAATTATCGAAGTCTTGGAACGTCTGTGTGACGGAAGGGTGTTCAGAAGGGCTAGGTCGACTAAGGGAGACTACTGACGGGTATTTTCGCCCAGCAAACAGCGCTGAAGATGTTAAGAATGAGGAGGGCACTACCAGGGGCACAGAGTGAGATCCATCGACCCGAATGAAGACCGCAAAAGAAATACCCGAAATAAAGCGTCCCTTCACATTGCGCGCCGAGCGTTGTCAGCGAAATCGAGATACGCAGACGTTGTCACCACCCACCGTCTCGCAATAGAAGCAATGTGATGGGGATATTGGGCTTGACTAGATGAGACACTCGGCTCACCCCATAGGTGACACGCCAGGTCGCGAAGAGAACCAGTGCATCCCCAGCGATGGCGCTCACCCGGGTCGAGATCTCAACTGTGAGGGGTGCGTTGCAAGTGAGCGGGGCAAATTTTGCATTAGTGCGGGTAGGAGCGTACAGCTGTGCAGGATGAGCCAAGGGAATAGATTCGTGCGGCCAAGACACACTCACATATTTTGCACTCGTGCAGGGACATTATTTGTGATTATGCACGAGGAGGAAGGCGGCGATAACTCCCAGACCATAAGTATATTTCGGTGCTGGAAAAGGCACGGAGCGTGAACGATCATGTCATGTGGTTGGGCATCCGCGGAAGAAGGGCCCGAACGATATGACATACGAGATTCGCTGCCACTGGAACGAGGAAGAGGCCGAAGACCACAAAGGGCATGGTCCAGTCACGTGGATTGATAGCATATACACGCAATGCAGATATCACTGTGCAGACGTTCTGGAATTAGCGAGTACAACTCGGAACGAGGGATGTAGATACGGACTTCCCCATGCCGTGTAAAGCAGGCATATATCAACGCCAAAGGCGACGGTGATGAAGTATGTGCTGAGGAACGAGTTGAACGACAGCTCAGCGTATATGCCAGCCGACCTCTGAACTACGAACCTCTGGGGTAAATTTGACTTCAGCATGTTCGGCACGCAACAAATCAGCCTACGCACCTTACAACTCAAGTTCCACAGGGTGGTGATATTCAGTACAAAGTACAATGGGGTGTAGATGTGCATCAAGCCGTAGAGGGCCGGCACGACGAGAGCCCTGCGTTGACCGGGACGCCCCCAAACGAGGTCCACTTCGCGGGTGATGGTGATAAGGCGGTCGTAGACGTAAAGAGCTGTCCTCCTGAGTCAATCATGATGCCCAGAGGTAAATGCGATAGCAAGGACGACATATACTCACCGAAAGGGGCGACAAGTAAGTAACTCCGGACCAGTCTGTGTGGATATTGGTCGGAGTGAGCGTATAATCAGCATTCCATGACACGCCACGCACTCAGAGTCGAGCTGGTATACTACTTGCTCAGGCTGAGGGTTAGCCATGGAGACAAGAGAGCTTGTGCTGATTCTCACTCAGTTCAAAGGTTGCTTTCACGTACTACTAAGTTTGATTCCCGACGAAAGCGGTTTCCGTCCTCTGACCGGACGGCAACATACCGCCGCTGCACTGGTAGTGCCAGACCGGGGCCAGAAGTGACGGTAGCGATTAGGGAAAATGTGCCAGTGGCCCATCAGTAAGCATGACAAGCGAAACGGACTGGCAAGCGAGACATTCTGTTCGCATACATATGTGGTGCCTTGTTTCAGTAACGTACGGCCTCTGTGGCGTTGTTCGCACCTTCGGGTATTGTTCGCCACCGTCCATGAGTTGACAGAATTGGGACTCCAATATGGAGGCCGTGAATACACGGCCGAATTTGAGTCAGCTGGATCTTTGTACCAATGCACAGATGAGCATATCGACCCAACTACTGAAGAGAAAACCTAGACCGCAAGACCGAATCGATGTTAGCAACCGGCGCAGAACCTCACGAGGCTGAGAACATGGCTGAACCGCATCTTTTCCCGATCAAGACTTGTAGCGCTCATCGGAGGCGCGCAACGGGCACCGTGACGATCGCGATCTGGCGGCCCAGCAACGACGAGCAACGACGGGCAACGACTTTCCGGATCCCTTGCGCATCCGCTGAACCCTCTTTCTGCCGTTATTCTGCTACCCTCAGTGAATTCGGATGCCAGTCCTGGATGTCTACGCGATGAGATGGCGAGCCTCCGAACACGCGATGCCTGGAAGGTCAAGTTGTTTGCCATGCCAGTGCAGTGCGGTGGCCAGGTCTCAGGTTACTAGGCGTTGGGCAATAAGTCGACTCACAGTGCTACTGGGAGCTGCTGGTAAGCAACACTGAGCGTTTCCCCCCGCGCCATGTTCACGTTGTGTCACTGCTTGGTCCTTGCTCACGGTTGTTTATCAGGGTGTGGCTACTCTTCGGGCCAACTATGGATGCCACGCTGGGTGATGAGCAGAGCATACATGGCGTGGTGCAATCGAAAGCGAAGGTCCGCACAGGTCAGCACCACGCTTGGCTCCGATGCGTTGCTCCTCGCCATCCTGCTCTCGTGAACGTACGCGATGCGGCGATGGCATCAGCCGCCTACCTGGACAAGCGTGGTGCTGGGTCCTGAACGATCTGCGACGTCGGCGGTTCTAGCCAGACGAACAACGAATTGCAAACTTACCAAAGCAAATAAGACGTCATGATCACCGTGAGGCCCCGAGATATGCATCCTATTGTGGTTCTCGAACGCTGGTGAGCAGCCACTCTGCACCTGCACGGTACATGGAACTCGTACCGGGGCGCCGAGGGCGTATCTGTCACCTTGGCGGTTCGATGCTAATAGGCATGGTTCAGGCGTGCTGACGAGAAGGCGAAACACCGGTGTGGTGGAACGGTAGGGTTGAGTCATCCCCCGCGAGGGCGCGGGATAGCGTGATACGTGCATGGAATGGTGGTGCTGTTGCGTGGGTCTAAGGCTAGGGTCATGCGATGGGTGAGTCGTACCCTCTCGTCGGTTGCTGTAGAAAGTTCATCGCTGACAAGGTTCGACGAGGCCTGAACAGAGGGGATGGCGCGCACGGCACCGGTCGGGCGAACGTCACACAACCGCATGTCTAACGACTTTGCGAAGCAGGCCCCGGCTGTACCTTCGCCATGATTGCTACCCGGTCCCGGATTCCGGGCCGTGGTTGTTCAAACAATGGCTGGGCTGTCGGTCTGGATCCAGTCCACGTCCATCGTCCTGCGAACCAGAATGGCGGCGCTGGAAAGGGTGCACTTGAGTGACTTGATCACGTTAGAAGTTATGGGCTCCACCCACTAGAAGACACGTGCTGGCCGACGGGCTCGCGGGTGGGTAATCGCATTGACCCGCTGGTGGCAGCTGGCCGCATACGTTCTCGCCTGTGGGTCACACTTTGCCCGAGTGGTTTGTTTCCCCGACGGCAGCGCGGGCGAGAGGGAGGGCTGACGTCAGGGCTTGCCCGATGCAGATCTGCGGATCAGGACGGAGGGTGCGATCGCGCCTTCCTAATTGCATCGGCCGATGCATCGACGATCGCGTAGCCGCCCGCCCGCCACCCCGCGCAAGCCGTGGGCGCCACTCGGGTCCCCGCCTCGCCAACGACGAACATCGCCCAGGGCCTCCCCGAGAATGGCCGTTAGCAAGCTGACGCGCTGGAACCACAACGAAGCCGTGAAGGACGCCGGTGAGTTGGGGAAGCGTCATAGCGGACTCGAACGTTCTCGTGCCCACCCGGGTCCGACTAAGCCAGCGCTCTGGCGCGTTCGACGGATCTCGAGGCCGTTCCAATTCGTTGTTCGACACCGGCGCCTCGACGGCCTATCGCTGACTCGGCCTATTCCCGCCACCTCGCTGACCGTGTTCGAGCGTGTCTCTGCTTCTAGCCTCCCGCCGCCGCACATGTGTAAGCCGTCGACGTCAGTCTGCTTCGGGCGAACTCGTCACCCCACCTCGGGTCGTCGGCGCGCAACTCGGACCTACCTGCGTATATAATGGGTGCGTCACTGGTCGTTGGAAGGCACCAGTTGTTCTCAACTCAACTGTCTTACGACACAAACGCCCAACGACCTACCCCTCTCACCCTCACCTCTTCCCTCTCCCGCACATCCTCTGCTCGCTTCGACAAGAATAAGCAATGGCAGGTGGTAACCAAGCAGTCAACCTCAACCCGCCCAACGCCACCGAGCACATCTCTACCAATGGCTCCGACTGGTTGTGGACGGTTTTCTCAATCATGGCACTGAGCGCCCTCCTCGCTGGGTTCGCAACAGTCTTGGTAAGCGCCGCTCCTTACTTCTACCCTTCGAGTTACTGACCACGCTCTACAGAGGCCTCGTGGACAGCGTCTCTTCCACCAGCTTGCGGTCATCGTCCTGACGACCGCAAGCATCGCGTACTTCTCCATGGCTTCTGACCTCGGTGCAACGCCCATCACTGCTGAGTTCCGCGGCGGCGAGACTCGTCAAATCTGGGTAAGTAGGGACGTCGTATACGCAAGCCGTCGGGGGTCTAACACGTCGACCCTCTAGTATGTTCGGTACATCCAGTGGTTCATCACCTTCCCCACTATCCTCTTCGGTCTGCTGGTCACCACTGGCCTACCGCTGTCCGACATCGTGACGACCCTCTTCCTATCGATCGTCGTTGTGATCACCGGCCTGGTCGGCGCGCTCGTCCACAGCACCTACAAGTGGGGTTACTACACCTTCGGTGTTGTTGCGCTGATCTACCTCTGGTACGTACACTCGGTCCCTGACATCGACACAAGTGCTCACCGTATGTCACCAGGTTCGTGATCCTCTGGCAAGCACCCGCCTCGAGCTTCGCAGCGGGCGGTGTCGTCCGCCGGGGCTACTACCTCACCGCGGGCTACTTCTCGTTCATCCTCATCACCTACCCGATCGCCTGGGCGTGCGCGGAGGGCGGCAACGTCATCTCTGTCACCTCCGAGATGATCTGGTACGGCATCCTCGACATCTTCGCGGGCCCCGTCTTCTTCGCGTGCTTCCTCTGGGAGCTCCGCGGCGTCGACTACAACTCGTTCGGCTTCCACTCCGGCAAGTTCGTCGCGCACGAGACCGCCCCCGTACGCGAGAAGGCTGGCCCCGCCCCCGCTAATGCACCCGCCGCGCCCACTGGCGAGCAGGCCGCGTGAGCGCGTAGCCGCCTAGGTGTCGCGCGACATCCTCTTCTTCCTTCGTCGTCCGGCCCGCTCCAAGCGCATCTTCACCCTCCCCTTCATGCCGTGATCTCAAAGTTGATGAACGTACGAACCCAAACGACCGACCGAAGCGAAGCGAGTCCTCTTGTATATGTCCGCTAATGCGCCCCCTCCTCCGTCCCATCCCATCATCTCTTCATGGCTCCGACGGCGTTACGACTCGCTAGTGTATAAAATTACCTTTAATCGCTTCTGTGTACCCCGTAATCGCCCACCTTTCCGCCTTCGCAGTGTACCGTAATAACCTGCTCTGTTGTTTTAGCCCTTTCTGGCCTGCCCTTTGCACGTGCTTTGGGGTTCTCTGGCTGTGTACGATAGAGACGCAATGCGCATTGCTCATTTTTTGTGGATCCGCATTTCTTTGTGTGATGGCGCGACAGTTGCGCTGTGACTGCATGCTCGGTCAATAGTCTGGTTTACGCGGCCAAGATTTCACGACCACCACTACCACCACCATCACCTCTTCATGTAATCCTCGCGTCGCCACTATGAGCAATACTTGAAGGGTGGTCCGCGCTTCGCGTCGTTTGGATCACGACGGTACGCACAAGTTATTTCGGGTGTAGGAGGTCAGGCTATCGAGCGCGAAGGAGAGGCCGTGGCATTGCCATCTAATGGTTCTCGATTGTCGGGGAAAGGAAACTCTCGTGTCCACTAGTCGCGTCTACTATACGAGGGCTTTTACTGAGCGTATAATGGGCACGAACAACGATCATCAATTAGTAGAGCAGTGATATCCCATGCAATCCAGGAAATCAAGACGTCTACCAGTTCGTACTAATCAGGCACTCGGCGACTCGGAGGCCTCAGGCAACAACTCAGGCTCCCCCATCATCTTCATAAAGGCTTGATAGGTGATCTGATCGTCTTGTTCTTGTTTCTTGCCAGCGATCATCTTCTCATCCTCCAGGGTAGGCAACCCCCTCCTTCTGTCAACGATCATTTCGATCTCCGTGGACAGCAGAGAAACTTCCCCGAAGGCGAACCACATTTTGTAAAGGAAACTGCCGATCGCTGGCTTGAAGTCTGCATGCGCGCCCTCGAATACCTTCTCGTACCGCGCCATGGACTTCAGGAACCCCGTCTTCTCGTTGCCGATCCTCCTCAGCGATTCATAGTTCCAGTTATTGATGACGACGATCTTCCGGTCGCGGTCCGCTCGGTACGTAGCAGCCCCGCACACGTAGACATAGAAGAAAGATTCTACGTCATAGCGATACTTGTGGGCCGGCGGAGGGTTCGAGAGTAAGAGCTCTACGGCCATGAATGGGCCCGTGCCCGTGCGATACCGTGGCTTCGCGTTGTTCTCGGACGTAGCAGCCGGTGGCTCGACATCCTGTTGATTCGAGGGCTGGCTTGGGAGGTGCTGGCTCTGCCGCAAGGACACAGACTTGCCCTTGCCCTCGCCCGACGGCCCGGCGAGCTGCGTCCACCTGCCCAATGTTGACCGCTCGCCGCTCGCCGTTCTCCTGGTCTTCCGCAAGGTCCCAATCGCAGAGCACGCCAATGATCTCGTCGCCGCGTCTGTACCACATAATGTTGTTCATGCTGATGTCGCAATGCAGCACCTTCGACGTCACGTACACCCAGTGGTGAGCTGCACTACCAGTCAGATTGTGGCCCTGGTCTAATCAATGAAATCGACATACCGCGAAAGACTTGGACGAACACCAGATGGAACTCCGCCGGCGACCCGATAGCGTCCAGCGGGCGATAACACTTGAGAATGAGGATGCGACAGACTCGCACGTCCTGCTCGTCAGGGCACAAGCCCATCGCGTGACGAGGCATATTCATCTCCTTCATGTCCTTCGTCATCGACGCCTTCAGGTCAACGATGTGCTGCAATATCTTCTTCTTTCCTCCATTCTTCAGACGCGAGCGAACCTTGCGGATGAAAACGTCCTCCCCCGTCCGTGCCGCGTGCGGCCAGGCGATCTTCGCGACGAGCTCCTCCGACTCCGATGCCTGCGCGCCCGACGCTGCTCCCGCTCCGGGTCGTGCCTTCACGGGGATGACCGTCGTGCCACGCCCGATCAGTCCGAACTCGGTGTACACCGAGCGATGCGCTTTCTTGTCGACATCAAAGTCGTATTCGAGCACCCCCGAGCCATCCTCGCCCTGTCCCTCCACATGGAGTGTCGCCCCCTCGTAGCCGTGCTCCTTGTCGAAGACGTCGCGGCACATCCATGGCTCGTCTCCGCGGAGTCGTGGGTAGTGCACGTTCGGATGGATCCCGAGCTCATGCACGCCCGCAGCGCCCATCGCAGCGACGACCAATAGGAACAGATTCGCGTCCCGTCCAAAGAACTCGATTGGCTTCGTAAACACGACCCCCATACGGTCGCCGTACACGAGTCGTAGTTTGTCGTCCTGGATCAGCCATCCGATGGCGTACGACCGTACGTTGTGCGACATCACCTCGGTCAAGTACTTGAGGAGCTGTGCCTCTTTGTGGATGATCGGTTTGTCTGCCGTACTCGTTTTCGGGCGCTTCGAGCTCGACTCCGTACTCGCCTGCGACCCCAGGGTGTCAAGCTTCCGCTTGCCGGCGGACGATCCTGCGCCAGAAACGGGCTGCGTCCCAGAGTTGGAAGGCCCCTGGCTCTGACGTGACGGCCCTGCCGATGGGCCTTGAGGTTGCGCCTTCGGCTTCTTCGAATGCCCTTTCCCTACTCCTCTCGCATTGGCTTCGTTGGCTAGGATCCCTGGATTGTCCTGACCATTCCATGAGTGATCGGTGACGACATGCAAAGTTAGAAGAAAGGTTGCACGAACCAGAACAACGAAGGCACCGCCCTGTTCCTTCAGCAATATGTCCGAGAGTCGGTCGGCCGCCATAGCTTCTTTACCCCTCTCGACCTCCATAGCCACCGTCACCCACCGCCAGTCCGGCTTCCGAGTGTCTTCTAGCCCGTACGTCAAATCAGGCTTCTCTCTCAAACCGTGTTCGCCGACGGCCTCTGCCGCACGAGCGCCTAGCTTCCCTACGTACGTCCGCACCGGCACCTTGCCGCCTACTAGTTTCTTAGCACGATGTTCGATTATGGCCTTCCGCCGATTCTGCGCACGGCTCGTATCCGTGGGTCCGACGTCGCCGTAAAGCTGCGACAAGAGCGCGTTCCCTACTTTACAGAACGGCTCATACGTGGCCGTCTCTTTGGATGTGTTGAGGAAGTCCTGCACGTCGTCCGCTGACAACGTGTACTCCCCAGACTGTCCACATGGATGGGGGAGGATGTCCTTCCAGTCAAAGCCGAACACGGCGTTGACGAAGGTGTCTACGTCGACGTTCCATCTGGTGTGGTCTGGGTAGGCATCCTGGATGAACACGCCATGAAGACCAGAGTCGGCGACCCCTTTCGCGTTTAGGATACGCGTCCGAGCAGAGACTTGCACTGGCGTAGAGTGAACCGATTGCTGGGCTATCGTGCAACGCGTCAGAGTCGCCAAGGATGGTGCCAGCCGGTTGATTTCGAGATACTTACTGGCATTTGCAGCGCCGCCAGTGCGGCTCGGTGTCTTGGGTTCCGGAGGAAGTGGCTGGGAGGTAGACATGCGGACGCCTTCAAACGTGCGAAGAGACGATGTGGTGGAGTGAACGACGAAGAAGGCTCGAGGATGAGCAAGCGATACTTCAGGGAAGGAGAGCTGTGAGAGGATCGCTCCTGCCAGTGAGGGAGCAGGACGAGGTTGGGAGTTGCGCGCGTCCATGCTGATATTCGCGTCTGGTTGTGGCCGCGGAGATTTGCGGGTAATTCTGAACTCAGCAGTCTGCCACTCGGCTCAGAAGGACCGGCGCACTTGACCTTTGTTCGTCGCAGCGGAGGTTCGGGTAAAGGCAATGGTTGCCGTATTTGGAATGGAGAACAATAGTTGATCGGCGCTGATAGGCGCCGAAGATACTCCCGCCACTGACCTCGGACTGGCTGCCACCAAGGCGGCCGACTGTGCCTGCCAGTGGCAGCCACCACTGCCAGTGCGCCCAACTTGAAGTTCGCGCTCGCGCAACACTGTTCTTCCTGCCAGTGCTCGCTCAAGGCCACCTTTGTCGGCGGGTAGTAGGAGCGATTCGAGAATCAAGCGCTGCCCAGCTTCCCTCTTGCCAAGGCTTGTGTGACCACCTTGGCGCCCTCTTTAATGCTGATCGTCTCTTCGTGCTACGTTTGGCGGCGTCAGCAAGACATCGAGCCGCAGCACCGGTGCCCTAGATACCAGTGAGCGTCTTGAGAGCGGTCACCTGGTGCAACTTTGCGCAACTCTGACACGTTGTGCCACAGCCCTGAATCTGGCTCCCTGGCGGTCCACGAGCAGTGCGAGCGCATTCACAAGGAATGCGCACGAAGCGATGGTTCAATGGCTCAATCGCAGGGCCGAGCCACCGTAACAGTTCTTGATTCGTAAGTGAAGGAAACTTTCATGTCTGCTAGACGAGGAGTTTTACTGAGCGTATTATGCGCATGAACAACGATCATTACTATAAAGCAGTGATATCCGATGCAATCCAGGAAATCGAGACATCTACCAGTTCGTACTCATCAGGCACTCGGCGAGGCCTCAGCCAACAGCTCAGACTCCCCCATCATCCTCATAAAGGCTTGATAGGTGACCTTATCGTCTTGTTCTTGTCTCTTGTCAGCGATCATCTTCTCATCCTCCGGGCTCAGAAGCAACTTCCGCATCCTTGCGTAAACTTTGATTGTTGTGATATCGTCAGACAGCGCAGAAACTGCCCCGAAGGCGAACCACATGTCGAGAAGGAAACCGTCGATCGCTGGCTTGAAGTCGGCCTGCGCGCCCTCGAATACCTCGTCGTACTGGTCCACGCCGCCGCGCATCATGAATCCAAACTTCGCGTGGCTGATCTCCTTCAGCGATTCATGGTCCCAGTCCTTGATGACGAAGATCTTCTTGTCACCGTCCGGTCGGTACGTGGCAGCCCCGCACACGTAGACATAGAAGAACGATTCTACGTCATAGCGATACTTGTGAGCCGGCGGAGGGTTCGACCGTAAGAGCTCTACGGCCATGAATGGGCCCCTGCCGGTGCGATACCGTGCCTCCACCTTGTTCTCGGGTGTCGCAGCTGGCTGCTCGACATTCGAAGGCCGGCTGGGGAGGTGCTGGCTCTGCCGCAAGGACACAGACTTGCCCTTGTCCTCGCCCGGCGGTGCAGCTGCCACGTCCACCTGCCCAATGGTGACCGCCTGCCACTCGCTGTTCTCCTGGTTTACGGCAAGGTCCCAACCGCAGAGAACACCAATGATCTCCTCGCCGCGCATGAACCACTTGATGTTATTCAGGCTGATGTCGCAATGCAGCACCCTCGAAGTCTCGTACGCCCAGTGGTGAGCTGCACTACCAGTCAGATTGTGGCCCTGGTCTGCAAAATGAAATCGACATACCGCGAAAGACTTGGACGAACACCTGATGGAAGTCCGCCGGCGACCCGATAGCGTCTAGCGGGCGATAGCACTTCAAGATGAGGATGCGACAGACTCGTACATCCTGCTCGTCAGGGCGCAAGCCCATCGCGTGACGAGGCAGATTCAGCCCCTTCATGTTCTTGGTCATCGACGCCTTCAGGTCTACGATGTGCTGCAATATCTTCTTCTTGCCTGCAGCCGCCAGATGCGAGCGAACCTTGCGGATGAAAACGTCTTCCCCCGTTCGTGAGGCTTGCGGCCAGGCGACCTTCGCGACGAGCTCCTCCGATGCCTGCGAGCCCGACGCCGCTCCCGCTCTGGGTCGTGCCTTCACAGGGATGACCGTCGTGCCCCGCCCGATGAGTCCGAACTCGGTGTACACCGAGCGATGCGCTTTCTCGTCGACATCAAAGTCGTATTCGAGCACCTCCGACCCGTCTTCGTCCTGTCCGTCCAGAACAAGGGTCGCTACTTTGTGTTGCTCGTCTGCGTTGTCCCCGCTGAGTCGCGGCCAGTGCACGTTTGGATGAATCCCGAGCTCGTGCTCGCTTGCAGCACCCATTGCGGCGACGACCAATGAGAACAGAGTAGCGTCCTTGCCCAAGAACTCGAACGGGTTTGTGAACACGACGCCCATACGATCGGCGTAGACCAGTCGCAGTGTGTCGTCCTCAATCAGCCAACCGATTGCGTACGACCGTATATTGCGCGACATGCTGTTGTTCAAGTAATTGATGAACTGCAATTCCCTTTCGGTGATGTCCGAGTCCCTGGCTGCGTCCGCCTGGCTAGTCCGAGCGCGTTTCGGGCTCGGCTCTATACTCGTCTGCGACTCATGAGTCTCATGCTTCCGCTGACTGGTGGTCGATCCGTTGCCGCGCTGCATCTCCAGGGCGGAACTTGACCTCTGTGAGCGCGGTGCCGACGGGCTTCGAGGTCGCCCCTGCGGCTTTCTCGACTGGCTCTCCCTGACTCGCACGTCTTCCATGGGGGCTTTGTCATCCGGCGTGACGCACGGGATGGTCCCTATACTATCCTGACCATTCCATGAGTGTCCGGCAACGAGATGCACAGCCGAAGAACGTTCGGACATACCAGAGCAACGAAAGTACCACTGTCTTCCTTTCTCAGTGATTTTTCAGACAGATCGTTGCTTTCCGTGACTTGAGCCCTCTCGACCTTTATAGGCACCATCGCCCACTCCCACGTTGGCTTTGATGTTTCTTCCCCTCGGTATGTACGATCATTGGTTTCCTTCATGTCGTGTTCTCCGATGTCCTCGCCCGTACGAATGCCTACTTTCCTTGCGTACGTTAGCACTGGCTCCTGACGACCAGACTCCTCAGCGTGATGTTCGATGCTGGCTCTGCACCGGACATTGGCACGGGTCGTATCCTTGGGTCCGTTGGCACCATACAGTTGCGACAAGAGCGCATCCGTGACCGTAGAGATACACTTAGATGTCCCCGTCTCTTTCGGTTTCCCGAGGACATGCTTCACCGGCACGTCGGACGCTGACAACTCATACTCCTCCCCGGGCCCTTCGCGTGGATCGCGCACGATGGCCATCCAGTCGAGAAGGAACACAGCCTCGACGAAGCTATGGACGTCAAAGTCCCATCTGATGTGGCCTGCGTAAGCTTGCTTCATGAACTTGGCATGGGCCGCAGCCTGAGAGCTGGGCTGCGCAAAGAGAAGTCGCTGCCAACCAGAGAGCCGCACGGGCGTCGAGTGACCCGATTTTGGAGCTAGTGTACAACATTTCAGCGTCTCACCAAGTGGCACCAGGCGACCGGTCTCAAGATGCTCACCGATACTATCCAGAACCTCTGTGCTGCGGCTCGGAGTTTTGGGACGATCTATAGAAGTGGTCATGCTAACGTAACCATGAGCCCAATGAGTGGATCTATACGTTCCACACGTCGGAATTGTTGTGAGAAACCGTGCTGGGGACGGAATAGCCGGCGCCGGCCGTTCAAGCGGTCGGGACGTGTGGAACGATGGGTTTATCACACGTTTGTAACGTGCCGGCAGACTGTGCACTACGCCTGTTTCAAACGCACCGGCCGGAGGTGCTTGTCGTGATGAACCAGCCGGTGCGATAGCCACACAGTGGAGGGTGCACGTAATGGACGTACCGGCCGGGGTGCAGAAATATACGCCCCGGTCACTGCGTTGGAAACGACAGGAAGGGTGCACGTACCCATCGCACCGGCCGGACGCAAGGACCAGCACACCCCGGCCGGTACGTTCGCAACGGGCCACCTGCGCACGTACCTAACGCACCGGCATTAGCGCTTCTTCAAAGTGGCGGACTTGTCTTGGGCCAGTTGGGCGCTAACCATTTGCTCTTGTGCACTTTTCCACGCTCTTAAAGCGTTGAAGACTGTTGAAGAAGTCTTGAGCTGGACGGGCGGTTTTCCCTGATGCAGTACGCGGCCCAGACATATCGGGGCCTGCACCAACGGCACTGCTCGATGCAGTGCATCAGCAAGCCCTTATTCAAGCCCGCACAGAATGTCTTCACTCAGTGAATCGCGCGCAGCAGCATCAGATGCGTGTATTGCGGTGGGTCCTGAATCACTACGCGACGAGCTAGATATTTTTCTTCTGTTTGATTATGGGCTGCAATGTTCCCTGTATCTTAAGCAGATCATACCCTGTTATACACATATGCACTGTGTCTCCTGCCCGATTTTGGCTAAGTACCGTGGCATGGGAGCCGGTCGGTACGCTTTAAACGTGCACAATAGTGGGGCGGCCGGCTCATTCAAGACGTGCAGGCTCGGCGAGCGATACTTTGCCGGCCGTTACGTTCAAAACTTCCAGGGGCGGCCGTCTCGTGCTCAATCATGTGCAACGGTGAGCGGCCGCGACGTCATACACAGGCATGCCACGCTGGGCGGCCGCTACGTTCCCAGACAGCTTCGCACAGGCGGGCGGCCGTGACGATAATCCATGGCGAGCGGCCGCTACGTCCCAGACCGCTAGGCCATGACAGGCGGCCGCTGCGTCCCCAGCGGATATCAGAAATGGGCGGCCGTAACGTTTCAACCCAGGGGGCACAATGTCTTGAAATCGTTCCGGCCGTCACGTTGCTGAATTCATGCCGGCCGGGACGTTTGAATGGTGCAGTCGGATCCACGATCCATGTCAGCGGCCGTGCCATTCTCCACGTACGCATGGTACGCGTTCAGGGGAGCGGCCGACTCATTGGCAGCGTGGTGATTGTGCACATTGCGGCACCGTCCGCACTGTTGTGAACGTCGCAACACCACATACGGCTGTAGCGTCCGTATCATGAAGAAAGGGCCAGCCGGCCGGCTGCGTTTCTGACATGAACAACGTACGTTTCTCAGTCAGTTTCCTACGTTGGGTACGTTGTAGATACACTAATTGATGTGTAACCATACGAAGGGACGATGTGTTTGAACGAACAGTGAACTTGAGGGGAGGAAGTGGAGCAGCGAGAGAGCCACTATTGCTAGTTGAGCAATAATGACTGGGGGAGAAGGAAGGAGTTGGATGTTGCGCGTGTCCATGTTGACATTCGGGCATCGCCAGTCTGAGTGACGGGAGGATCGTAGGCGCTGATCCGCGCCCATCAGCTATTGTTCTCCCTTCCAAATACGGCAACCATTGCCTTTACCCGAACCTCCGCTGCGACGAACAAAGGCCAAGTGCGCCGGTCCTTCTGAGCCGACTGCTGAGTTCAGAATTACCCGCAAATCTCCGCGGCCACAACCAGACGCGAATATCAGCATGGACTCCCAACCTTGTCCTGCTCCCTCACTGGCAGGAGCGATCCTCTCACAGCTCTCCTTCCCTGAAGTATCGCTTGCTCATCCTCGAGCTTTCTTCGTCGTTCACTCCAACACATCGTCTCTTCGCACGTTTGAAGGCGTCCGCATGTCTACCTCCAAGCCACTCCCTCAGGAACCCAAGACACCAAGCCGCAGCGGTGTCGCAAATACCAGTAAGTATCTTGAAATCAATTAGCTGGAACCACCCTGCGCGACTCTGACGCGTTTTCCAAAGCCAATAAATCAGTTCACTCGACGCCAGCGCAAGTTTCTGCTCAGAAGCGTATCCTAAACGCGAACGGGGTCGCTGACTCTGGGGTTCATGGCGAGTTCATCAAGGATGCCTACCCGAACCACACCAGATGGGACGTCGACGTCGACACCTTCATCAATGCCGTGTTCCACTTTGACTGGAAGGACATTCTACCCAATCCATGCGGACAGTCTGGGGAGTACACGTTGTCAGCGGACGACGTGCAGGACTTCCTCAACACATCCAAAGAGACGGCCACGTATGAGCCGTTCTGTAAAGTAGGGAACGCGCTCTTGTCGCAGCTTTACGGCGACGTCGGACCCACGGATACGAGCCGTGCGCAGAATCGGCGGAAGGCCATTATCGAACATCGTGCTAAGAAACTAGGCGGCAAGGTGCCGGTGCGGACGTACGTAGGGAAGCTAGGCGCTCGTGCGAAAGAGGCCATTGGGGAACACGGCCTGAGAGAGAAGCCTGATTTGACGTACGGGCTAGAAGACACTCGGAAGCCGGACTGGCGGTGGGTGACGGTGGCTATGGAGGTCGAGAGGGGTGATGCTATGGCGGCCGACCAACTGTCGGACATATTGCTGAAGGAACAGGGTGGCATCTTCGTTGTTCTGGTTCGTCTAACCTTTTTTCTGAATTTATATGTCGTCGCCGGTCACTCATGCAAATGGCCAGGATAATCCAGGCATTCTAGCCGACAAACTTGCCAACACGAGAGACGGCCGAGTAGGGACGGGTCATTCGAAGAAGCCACAGGCGCTACCTCGAGGTCCATCGGCAGGCCCCTCACATCAGAGCCGCGGACCCAATTCCAACCCAGGCGCACAGCGCGTCTCTGGCGCTGTATCGACCGGCAGCAAGCGGAAGCATGAGTCTCAAGCGAGTACAGAGTCGAGTTCGAAGCGCGCCCGTACGAGCAAGGCGGACAAGCCGAGGGTCATCATCAAAAAGGAGTCGCAGCTCCTCAAGTACTTGACCAAGGTCATGTCGCACAACGTACGGTCGTACGCCATCGGATGGCTGATCCAGGACGACAAACTACGACTCGTGTACGGCGATCGTATGGGGGTCGTGTTTACGAAGCCGATCGAGTTCTTCGGCACAGACGCAAATATGTTCCTGTTGGTCGTCGCCGCGATGGGCGCTGCAGGCGTGCATGAGCTAGGGATCCATCCGAACGTGCACTACCCGCGACTCCGAGTGGGAGGCGAGCCATCGATGTGCCGCGACGTCTTCGACAAGGAGCACGGCTACGAGGGGGCGATGCTCCGTGTGGAGAAACAGGGCGAGGATGGCTCGGGGGTGCTCGAATACGACTTTGATGTCGACAAGAAAGCGCGTCGCTCGGTGTACACCGAGTTCGGACTGATTGGGCGTGGCACGACGGTCATCCCCGTGAAGGCACGACCCAGAGCGGGAGCAGCGTCGGGCTCGCAGGCATCGGAGTCGGAGGAGCTCGTCGCGAAGATCGCCTGGCCGCACGCCGCACGGACGGGGGAGGACGTTTTCATCCGCAAGGTTCGCTCAGGCCTGAAGGATGCGGGCAAGAAGAAGATATTGCAGCACATCGTAGACATGAAGGCGGCGATGACGAAGGACATGAAGGAGATGAATATGCCTCGTCACGCGATGGGTTTGTGCCCTGACGAGCAGGATGTGCGAGTCTGTCGCATTCTGATTCTCATGTGTTATATCCCTCTGGACGCTATCGGGTCGCAGGCGGAGTTCCATCTGGTGTTCGTCCAATCCGTTCGCGGTATGTCGTTCTCATTGTGCAGACCAGCGTCATAATCTGACGTGTAATGCAGCTCATTATTGGGTGTACGAGACATCAAAGGTGCTGCATCGCGACATCAGCATGAACAACATCATGTGGTACAGACGCGGCGACGAGATCATTGGTGTGCTGTGCGATTGGGACCTCGCGGAAGACCAGAGCAACGGCCAGCGGCCAGGAATCGATATCGGGCAGGCAGATGCAGCTGTGCCGTCGGGCAAGGGAAAGGGCAAGTCTGTGCCCTCGCGGCAGAGCCCGCACATCGCTAGCCTGCCATCCAATCAACAGAACGTTGGGCGGCCAGCTGCCACCTCTGAGGAGAAGGTGAAGCCACGGTATCGCACCGGCACGGGCCCCTTCATGGCGCTGGACCTTCTATGTGAAGGCATTGCTCCGGTTCACAAGTATCGCCACGACCTGGAGTCCTTTTTCTACCTTTACGCATGTGCCGCAGCCACATTCAATCCGGGCGGCGAGCCGAAGATGCGCGTCATTAGGCAGTGGGACGACGCTGACCTTCTGAGAATTGGGGACAACAAACGGAGGTTCCTCTACAACCGGACGAAATATGACGAGGTGTTCCAGGACGCAAGCGTGGACTTCGCGCCATCAGTCGACAGTTTCCTACAGAAATGGTGGACACTATTTTGGAACGTTGCTAAGGCGTCTGGTGATGCCGACGAGTTTCGGAGGGGTAAATTCCTCAGCCTAGAAGACGAACGGAACATTGCCTTCGTAGAACGGCGGCGGGACGACATAGTGACCTATCAAGTCTTCATGGGAATTATGGGAGAGCCGTTGGAATCTCCTGAAGCCGCCGAAGCCAGTGCTCATTAATCTGTGACATTCGATCGCCATCATCCTCGGAGCCTCAGTCATTTCTTGTACTCAATGAACTTGTAAAATCGCAGAGAGAGTATTCATCGTACCACCGTAGCCGTGAGTGGATTTGCCGCACACATCTGTCCTGTCCTTACATCATCGTATGTTGAATCTACCGCCGCCCTGGGAGAGTGTAGGTACTATTACCGTGTGCTGACCGGTGCCAGCCGGCTGCTATGATGTCGCATGCGTTCGGATGAATCGGATCTGTACCGTGCAAATTGTTCCACGTCACGTTTTGCATGCGGCACACGCACCCCAGACTGAGCTTAACGAGGTAGGGTCAGTGCATAGCAGCGGCATGCTGTCCCAATGCTACCCTCGATGTCCTCCGCACGGCGTCTAGGGGGCCTGAGATTGACGGTAGTACAATGTTGAAGAGAATATTCGCTGTAGGTTAGCGCATGTTCTCGCGTGGACCATCCAGGACTGACATTGATTTCACAAAGTGTGGTTGAATAGAATGGGGATTCAGCGTAGGACGAGGACGAGGCGAGCGGAAGCCATATGCATTGCTGTGCCGCCGCCGGATCGTGCCCGTTCAACAAGCGGAGCCATACTTTGTCCAGGCTCCTAGAACCAGCCGGCCTATAGCGTTCTCGTTCGCTTTCAGTTGATATCCCCTGTGCTCAGTGTCGATATAGTGAATTGACCAAAAATGGCAACTTATGATTATTAGTCAGAATGTTTGTACCTGCCTGATTTGTGAGCTCCTTCCATTTTGAGTCTGAACAAGGCGAAGAGAACGCTATAGGACGGCTGGCCAAACTGGCACGCCGAGGTCTCCCCGAGGGTGTCCCAGCGCTGGTCTCTCTGGCGGCAAATACGTTAGCGAGCAGCGCGCCCCTAGTGTAGGTCTTATTTTCGCTGTACGCATGTCCGGCGCCCGCTTTTTGAAAGCCTTCAACAGGTATGAGCCAGTATATATGTTGCTATACAAACCTAGACTGCGGGAACAAGTGGCTACTTGGATGCAAGAAGTGCAAAGCCCTTCGCCTCCACCATGCATCGGCTTCATCACTGCTGAGGTTCTGAGCCTCCTCCCACCAACGTATCTCAGCCTTGATGTACGTGTTGCAGACCTCGGTCATTTCGAGGAATACCTTCATCAAATCCAGCACAAACATCGGCATTTCTTTCGGCAGGTCCGCGGCGTGGATGGCCGGCATACGTGGGATCTTTGGCATGTAGGCCATGTTCAGAACTTCTGATTGTCTGGATTGGTTGTGCTATTGACCTACCTCGGCACAAAGCTAATATGAGGGAAAGGGGATTGGGAACGTACCCTTTGTTTGGCTTCTTGAACCCGTTCTTCGATGTATCGAAGTTGTGCGTGGAGCACTTCGGACTCGTGCTTGATGAATGCGAACCACTGAAGTTCGCCCTCGCAGATGTCCGACACGGATGGAGCGGGTAGCCCTTGCGTCCATTGTGCCTTTGGGTGAGTGACACGCGCCGAGCTACAAACATACGGAATGCACACCTGCCGCTCCAATTGATAATGGGATTGAGGTGGCCATAAATGCGGTATCTGATGCTGGTAGTAGTCCTTGTCAGCACATGCATCATATCCTAGCAAGGATACGCTCACCGGTCTCCTCGTGCCCCGATTGAGGCTTGCTCGGCCGTGCGTTCGATAAATTGTTCGAAGCCTGCACTGCGGATTCCTGCCCTCGGGCAAATCCTGCGCGCGGGCATATCAGCGCAAGCTCTAACCATTAACACATGGTGCCAGGTACATACCTTCGTGGCTATACACCTGTCTATGTAGATAGGTTGGTGCAGGCTGCAGGCGTGCTGCCATGTGCACAATGATGTCGTGCTGATGCGCCGCCTCTGGATTGAGCAAATCCCACAGGAGCTCCAACGGTGCGGCGAGCACTGTAGGAACCTGGTCTTCCTGTTCCACCATTTTGCTGAAGCCAAATAGCATGGCATAGCCACACTATAGGACATGTATTGACTGCGCAGGTATCCAATTTATAATTGTACGCACCATTGACAGGACCAGGTCTTCAACGGCGGTTTCCCTCATTGCAGATGTCTTGAGCTGTGCAAATGTTTCCATTACTTTTGGGATAAAAATGGAGTGCATCGCTTCATGAAAGATGCTCGGGTTTGGTGCTGGCATGATGGGAGTATGAGTCTGATAGAGGGCCTCACTGTCAACGAACCGGCCAGTACGGTCAGGTGCATATATTCCCACGCTGCAATGGGCGCCTGTTCTGTGATGGACCCCCACTCGGCGTGGGGGCGCGAGCTGCTCGGCGTGGGGGCGCGAGCTGATCGGCGTGGGGGCGCGAGCTGCTCGGCGTGGGGGCGCGAGCTGCTCGGCGTGGGGGCGCGAGCTGCTCGGCGTGGGGGCGCGAACGTGGCCCCCGCTCGGCGTCGGCGTCCACTGTGATGCATCCCCTCTGTGCTCTCCCTTCCACTCCCATGCGGTGATGGGGGCCCAGACAGACTTGCCTTTGCAGTTGCCTGTGTACCGCCAACGATGCATCAATCATGCAGACCGGCAATGCGGCTGGTTGTGTGCATGGAAACTAAGTATCATATTGAGCAATCTTTGAGCTCTCTACATTTGCGGCTCACCGTGCACATACATCGCCGCGTATGCGGATGCGGCATGCGCGTGCAGATTCCCGTAGAACACCGCCCTTTGCCTGCAAAACTCAGGATATCCTCGCCACAGTACCCCATCCTGCTGCAATGCATACTCCTCCCACAGTTCTTCCTGGTATCTGAAGTATCGTCGTACTGAGTCAAGCTCCCGCTTCAGAATGGCCTCCTCCTCGATTGCCCTCTGCATTTTACATCGAGAGCAGTACCAGTTGACACGTTTAACTGTGTGGTTGTGTCAGTGAATTGTATGTGGTAGGGCCACGTCCAGCGGCTCCTCACCTTCAATGAGGTCTTGACTGGGTTCCTCTCCAGTGTGCACGTCGAGACGCCAGATCCATGAGAGATTGCGATGGCGCTCGCCAGCAGAATTGGGATCAGCTATAGCCGTGCTGGCTTTGAGATCTTCAGCCTCGAGCTTCTTGTATGTGCTCCTGTCGGTCGGGGTCATATCCAACAGGAGCATTGCAGCTCTGGAAGCACGGTACGTAGCGGCAGAAAGCTGTATCCTTTGTTCAAGTCGGTGCATTGGACCCCAAGCACGTGTCTTCTTGCTCTGCGTGCGCGACGGCCTGATACTCACACGGAACATCCAGGACTTTGTACTGATAAGCTCGGTCAGCTTGTGAAGGCTGTCATTTGCCTGTCCACGGCGCAGGCTAAGCTCCATGTCACATAGACCATGAAGCCGACGGGTGCGATCCTCGTGCGCAAACTGTGATGGAAATCGCAGCAATTGACGTTCAGCCACAATCTCCTCGTCGCCGTCCTCGCTACTGTGCGAGGAATGCGAGCATTGTCGTACATTGGCGGCCCTCGCTGGTCGTGCCCGGTGCAGTTGTGAGCCAGAAGAGAGCGAGGATGTTGGGATGCGATATGCTGTTGCCCCAACAAATGGCCACGCACGAGTATGCCACTTGTCTATGCGGCTCTGCAATGCTTTTCGTGACTTCGCCAGAGCAAGCTTCTCTAGCTTTGTTGCATTCCTGCCAAGCTGAGAGACATGCTTCCTCAGGGCAAGTCTATATGGAGTTTGTTAACCAATGTCATTCGTTTGAAGGCTGAACTCACTGGGACTTCTCAATATCTAGACCCTGCCAGTGCAGCAACCATTCGCTTCGTCCGGCAGGTAGGTCTTCCTCCACGTCCTCTTCAGCTAGCAGCTGAATGGCGACATCCTCACGCCCAATACCTATATGATGCTGTTGATATATCCTAACCAGCAGCATTCATAAACACTTACGGGTTGGTGGCTTGGTGTCAATTGCATCCATGATAGTAGGATCCTTTCTCCGCTTTCGCTCTGCACGCTCCACTGCATGCTTCCACTCTCTCAGATTGACGTGGCCAGCTATTCCGGCCTCCATCTCCTCGAATTCCTGTTTGAGCTTCTCTGCCAGCGGGCGTGTGCACTGGATGCGTCGGACAATACTCTCCACTGTACACACGCATGTGAGTAGGTTTCAATAACGGGCATGAAGTACCTACCCATAGTGAGCATCTTCTTCCAATTCCAGTCATTCATGTGTCGGTCCAACGTCTCCTGTCGGTGCGATGTCGACATCGTTCTTGTGCTGATTGAGATCTTGTTCAAGGTGGACCAAAGCGTCTCCAAGATCTCCCCGTCGGTCTCGCCCATACCTTTGATGAACGTAGGTGAGTACCGCAACTCGCATTCCCGTTTGTGCCCATGCACGTGGAAGAGACCAATTCCCTTGTCAATAATGAGGCCACGTGGCATGCTAAGGTGCTGTGCCTTCGCAAATCGCTGCTCCAGATGGATGCCATATTGGCACATCACATCGTACAGAACATACGTATGTTTGATCCCTTCACGTCCAGAAATCGCTCCGACAGCGAAAATAAGACCTACACTAGGGGCGCGCTGCTCGCTAACGTATTTGCCGCCAGAGAGACCAGCGCTGGGACACCCTCGGGGAGACCTCGGCGTGCCAGTTTGGCCAGCCGTCCTATAGCGTTCTCTTCGCCTTGTTCAGACTCAAAATGGAAGGAGCTCACAAATCAGGCAGGTACAAACATTCTGACTAATAATCATAAGTTGCCATTTTTGGTCAATTCACTATATCGACACTGAGCACAGGGGATATCAACTGAAAGCGAACGAGAACGCTATAGGCCGGCTGGTTCTAGGAGCCTGGACTTTGTCATGCCAAGACAATCTTTGAGCAGCCCAAATGTCCGTGGCTACGCAGTATGCATACAAAAGAACTCTGCCGCAGCCTCGACATGGTAGCAGCACGAGTGCAGTGCGAAGCTGACTTCCACTGGCAGGACTCGGCCCAAGCCTTGGCAGGCTGGCGCTTTCAATTTGAACGTTTGAACGGCCACACGCCGCCGACACCATTGCTTTCGGTCCTCGTATCGCACACGCGCACTGTCGTCACGCTGGCCCCCACGTTCTGCTCGCAGTACCGCATGACCACCTCACGCAGTAGAGTCTCGTCAAACCGCACGATTGTGTCGGGGATCCGGTCCGCGGCTACGGCGATCTGGGCCGCCTCAGCCTCGTCTGCAAGCCTCGCGAGCCTGACCATACTAGTTTGCACGACCTCAGGTACCCAGGACATGTCGAAGAGCCCGCCCTCTCAGGCTCGCCATAACGAAGACAGTGCGTATGCGACGCCGAATGCCACGCGTCCCATCCCTCAGAGTCTAGCTAGATCGCGCATCCCGGGTGCGTGGACTAAGACGAGATATTCTTTGTGTATCATCAGTATGCCCTCAGATGGTGCACGACCCGACCGGGATGGAACATGTACGCACGTACATGTCCAACACTAGACTCTCAGCCAGCCACCGCGCGTATAGCTCTACTTCCAACATGGATGCACCCTCCGCGTGGACGCGCTTCCGAGTCACGAAATCCGTGTGGCAGTCAGCGTATCGAGCCACTCTTTCGCGAGCGTGCACACCCACGCTAACCCAGACTCGCCCCCCGCGAGCTCTTTCAGCTGTGCGACCCCCTCGAGCGCGTCCTCAGCGCTACAGGAAAGCAGCGAATGCGACATGGTCGACATTGTCACGCTTGTTCTCGAGTTCAGTGGGCCGCGGGGACGGCACAGAAAACGCGCACGCGATCAAGAGAATACCAACGGGGAGAGGAGAACACGCTGTCGTGCAGTGAGTCCAGTGGAAGATGATGTCGAGGATGCAATTCCGGGAGAAGGTATATGGCTGGAGAGGAGGGTGGGGCCTGAGAGATGGATTTTTGGTGAGCGTATTGACCTTATGCTTGCATGTCGTGCTAGACTGACCTTTGCATGGAGCAACCACCAGCCCATTGGGTCTCAACTGAGACGCATGGACGCAGGCTCGCGCCAACATCCCCATCATTAACCTCGGGTCACGAAGCACGCAGGCAGCCGGGACTCCGGAAGGTCTTCCTGCAGGTCAATCCATCGGGGCTGAATAGGCGAGCCTAGCGCAATTGAGGGAAGCACAACTCGGAGACGTGCGATGAGTCGAAGCAAGCACGACCGTAGCGAGCGCGACCGAGGCGAGCACGACCGATGCAAGGATGACCGGGCGAGCGGGATATCCGAGTCAAGTATACAGTAGGATGGCTCAGAGGTTAGATGTGAACGGACTGATGCCTACACTACAGCACCATGACTGCACACGCCTCAGGCTGTGCTCCCGCACTGGCAGATCTCTCGTCACTAGTCCCGTTGTCGATCATTACAGCACTCAGCTTCATTCACGGTTTGACATTTGACCTGTGCGCAGATCAGAGGGGCAGCATGAGACCCAAAGAAGACCATTTGAGAGAGGGAGGGACGGTCTTCTAAGGGTCTACGATCGCAACGGCTACATAAGGTGGATACAAGTCTCATCGTATACTTAGTGTGCTTCGACTGATAGTCCGTGAGTACCACGGGCCCCGTATATGACGCTGTCGAACGTCACTGTTGTACCTAGTATTCGATCTATGGCAATAACAGGATAACATACAGGATTGTGGAATGAAGTTGTATATGAGCCCATTCTGTGGTGGTCTACCACTGGCAGAGTCGCTAGCAATCTACCACTCAAACCGGCAGTAATCGACTGGAGCGGATACACGCAACAAGAGAGCTTGCTTGGCATCTGCCAGAGTCGGACGCCTCAGTTCTTGGTTGGTAGGTGAAGGAAACTCTCGTGGCTACTGGGCGAGATGTTTTACGGAGCGTATTATGGGCATGAACAAGGATAATAACAAAGTAGAGCAGTGATATCCAACGCAGCCCAGGAAATCGAAACGTCTACCAGTTCGTACTAATCAGGCACTCGGCGACTCGGAGGCCCCAGCCAGCAGCTCAGGCTCCCACAGAAGCTTCATGAAGGCTTGATAGGTGATGTTATCGTCTTGCGCTTGTTTCTTGTCAGCGATCATCATCTCCTCCTCCAGGGTACGCGACGGCTTCAGGCTCCCTAAGTAATCGATCATCTCGATCTCGTCCGAGAGCAGAGCAACTTGCCTGAAGGCGATCCACATGTCGACAAGGAAACCGCCGATCGCTGGCTGAAAGTCTGCATGCGCGCCCTCGAATACCTCCTTGTACTGGCCCATGCGCCTCATGAATCCAAACTTCGCGTTGCTGATCTCCTTCAGCGATTCATGGTCCCAGTCCTTGATGACGAAGATCTTCTGGTCGCTGTCCGGTCGGTACGTTGCAGCGCCGCACACGTAGACATAGAAGAATGATTCTACGTCATAGCGATACTTGTGGGCCGGCGGAGGGTTCGAGAGTAAGAGCTCTTCGGCCATGAATGGGCCCGTGCTCGTGCGATACCGTGCCTCCACCTTGTTCTCGGGTGTCGCAGCTGGCTGCTCGACATTCGAAGGCCGGCTGGGGAGGTGCTGGCTCTGCCGCAAGGACACAGACTTGCCCTTGTCCTCGCCCGGCGGTGCAGCTGCCACGTCCACCTGCCCAATGGTGACCGCCTGCCACTCGCTGTTCTCCTGGTTTACGGCAAGGTCCCAACCGCAGAGAACACCAATGATCTCCTCGCCGCGCATGAACCACTTGATGTTATTCAGGCTGATGTCGCAATGCAGCACCCTCGAAGTCTCGTACGCCCAGTGGTGAGCTGCACTACCAGTCAGATTGTGGCCCTGGTCTGCAAAATGAAATCGACATACCGCGAAAGACTTGGACGAACACCTGATGGAAGTCCGCCGGCGACCCGATAGCGTCTAGCGGGCGATAGCACTTCAAGATGAGGATGCGACAGACTCGTACATCCTGCTCGTCAGGGCGCAAGCCCATCGCGTGACGAGGCAGATTCAGCCCCTTCATGTTCTTGGTCATCGACGCCTTCAGGTCTACGATGTGCTGCAATATCTTCTTCTTGCCTGCAGCCGCCAGATGCGAGCGAACCTTGCGGATGAAAACGTCTTCCCCCGTTCGTGAGGCTTGCGGCCAGGCGACCTTCGCGACGAGCTCCTCCGATGCCTGCGAGCCCGACGCCGCTCCCGCTCTGGGTCGTGCCTTCACAGGGATGACCGTCGTGCCCCGCCCGATGAGTCCGAACTCGGTGTACACCGAGCGATGCGCTTTCTCGTCGACATCAAAGTCGTATTCGAGCACCTCCGAGCCCTCTTCGCCTTGTCCGTCCAGGAAAAGGGTCGCCACTTCGTATTGCTCGTCTGCGTTGTCCCTGCTGAGTCGCGGCCAGTGCACGTTTGGATGAATCCCGAGCTCGTGCTCGCTTGCAGCGCCCATCGCAGCGACGACTAGTGAGAAGAGAATCGCATCCTTCCCTAAGAACTCGAATGGTTTTGTGAACACGACGCCCATACGATCGGCGTAGACCAGTCGCAGTGTGTCGTCCTCAATCAGCCAACCGATTGCGTACGAGCGTATACTGCGCGACATGCTAATGTTCAAGTACTTGATGAATTGAAATTCCTTTTCGGTGATGTCCCTGGCTGCGTCCGCTTGGCTAGTCCGAGCGCGTTTCGGGCTCGGCTCTATATCCGCCTGCAACTCATGGGTCTCAGGCTCATGCTTCCGCTTACTGGTGGTCGATCCGTTGCCGCGCCGCATCTCCAGGGCGGAACTTGGCCTCTGTGAGGGCCGTGCCGACGGGCTTCGAGGTTGCCCCTGCGGCTTTCTCGACTGGCGCTCCCTGACTCGCACGTCTTCCGTGTGGGCTTCGTCATCAGGCGTGGCGCACGGGATGATCCCTGTATTATCCTGACCATTCCATGAGTGTCCGGCAACGAGATGCACAGCCGAAGAACGTTCGGACATACCAGAGCAACGAAAGTACCACTGTCTTCCTTTCTCAGTGATATTCCAGACGGCTCGTTGCTTTCCGTGACTTGAGCCCTCTCGACCTTGATAGGCACCATCGCCCACTCCCACGTTGGCTTTGAGGTTTCTTCCCCTCGGTATGTACGATCATTGGTTTCCTTCATGTCGTGTTCTCCGATGTCCTCGCCCGTACGAATGCCTGCCTTCCTTACGTACGTCAGCACTGGCTCCTGACGACCAGACTCCTCAGCGTGATGTTCGATGCTGGCTCTGCACCGGACATCGGCACGGGTCGTATCCTTGGGTCCGTTGGCACCATACAGTTGCGACAAGAGCGCATCCGTTACCGTGGAGATACGCTTAGATGTCTCCGTCTCTTTCGGTTGCCCGAGGACATGCTTCACTGCCATGTCGGACGCTGACAACTGATACTCCTCCCCGAGCCCTTCGAGGAACACGGCCTTGACGAAGCTATGGACGTCGACGTCCCATCTGATGTCGCCTGCGTAAGCTTGCTTGATGGACTTGGCATGAGCCGCAGCCTGAGAGCTGGCCTCCGCAAGGAGTTGCTGCCAATCCTGAGGAGAGAGCCGCATGGGCGTCGAGTGACCCGATTTTGGAGCTGGTGTACAGCATTTCAGCGTCTCACCGAGTGGCACCAGGCGACCGGTCTCAAGATGCTCACCGATATCCAGAACTTCTGTGCTGCGGCTCGGAGTCTTGGGACGATCTATAGAAGTGACCGTGCTGACGTAACCGTACGAAGAGATGATGTGTTGAATGAACAGCAAACTTGAGGGCCCGGGAGGGTTGTCAGGCGGTGTCTAGGGAAGTGGAGCAGCGAGAGAACAACTCTTGCTAGTTGAGCATTGATGAGGGAGCGGGAAGACGTTCAAGTTGTCCATGTTGACATTCCGGCATCGGATTGTGGCTGCCACTCGGCTCAGAGAGGATTGCTGTATATGGAAGAACAGTGGTCACACATCCAAATCCGCGTTACTACCTGGCGCTGAAAAACTTCCGTCACTGGTCCGCCATAATGGCGGCCGGCGCCACAGGTAGATCAGCGAATCAATTGGTCCGAGGCCATAACTGATTGCTCTTACTGCGCTTTCCATATTGCTAGATAGTAGAATCCTTGATCGCCGTGTGTTAATACATAGAGTGAATGCCACGACTGAGAGAAACCCACCGCTTACTACGGCGCGCACACAATTTCCTGCCCTGGTGCTAGACTTTTGCGGCTGGACTCTACCATCAAGATCACAACTTGAACTAGCATCCGAGTCCGTGCATGGCGGCATCTCCTCTAGGCAGACCGTAGATACGGCCTTGTTGAGGAGGAGTCTGGAAGACCGATGCGGCGGCGCTGCCATCAGTGGGTGCCAGTGCGTACCGGGCTGGGCCGCTATTGTGGCGGCCAATGACGGGGAGTCAGCGCTTCAGCTTCAGCAGTCAGCCACTTGGCTCAGGAGGCCGGAGGAGGGGGTGGCGCGCGTAACGCTCGCGCCACGGAACACCCGCCGAGAGCCCTTCCATGTTACATAGGCACTGTCGCCAGCAAGTATCACGACGGCCTCTCGGTTCTGGTAGGCATGGCTTTCTCTACATCACAGTTCTTGTACCTGTAATCGACGTAGATTTCATACCCCGAATTTCTTGAAGTTACCTCAAGACGCAACAAGTTGAAGAGGAGCAAGTTGTCGGGCTTGAGCGTGATGGTGCGAACCCACCGAGTCGCGGAACCCAAGAGTCTACTAGTATTCGCGGTAAGATCCTCGTTCCATGGTTCAATTTTTCTGACACGTAGTAGAGCCAGATGCCTAAATGCCTGTCGATCGTCGTCGTCATCACCGGCCTGGTAGGCGCGCTCGCCCGCAGCACCTACTATACAAGTGGGGTTACTACACTGTCTTCGGTGTTGTTGCGTTGGTCTACCTTTGCATATCTTCGCTCGTTCTATCAACCGACATGAACGCTCACCACGTTGCCGACAGGTTGGTGATCCTCTGGTAAGCACCTGCCCCGAGCTTCGCAGCCGGCGGTGTCGTCCGCCGGGGCTACTACCTCACCGCGGGCTACTTCTCGTTCATCCTCATGACCTACCCTATCGCCTGGGCGTGCGCGGAGGGCGGCAACGTCATCACGGTCACCTCCGGCATGCTCTGGTACGGTATTCACGACTCTTTCTCGCGGGCCCCGTCTTCTTCGCGTTCTTCCTCAGGCTTCAGGAGCTCCGCGGTGGCGTCGGCTACAACTCATTCGGTTCCCACTCCTGCAAGTTCGTCGCGCACGAGACTGCCCCCGTCCGCAAGAAGGCTGCCCCCGCCCACGCTGATGCACCCGTCGTGCCCACTGGCCAGCAGGCCGCATCAGCGCGTAGCTGCCTAGATGCCAAGCGACATCCTCCTCTTCCTTCGTCGCCCGGCCCGCACCAAGCTCAACGTCATGCTTCCCTTCATGCCTCACAGCTGACAGTGAGCGTACGAACCAACGACCAGTCGAACCGAAGCGAGTCCTCTTCTCTATCTCTCCGCCAATGTGCTTCCCTCCTCTCCGTCCCATCCCATCATCTCCTCATGGCTCCGACGGTGTTACGACTCGCTAGTGTATAAAAATCATGTTTAATCGTTTCTGTGTACCCTGTAATCGGCCATCTTTTCGCTTTCGCAGTGTACCTTAATAGCCTGCTCTGTTGTTTGAGCCCTTCTGGTTTGCCCTTTGCACGTGCTTTGGGGTTCTCTGGCTGTGTACGATAGAGACGCAATGCGCATTGCTCATGTTTGGAGATCCGCATATCTGTGTGTGATGGCGCGACAGTCGCGCTGTGACTGCATGTTCGGTCAATAGTCTGGTTTACGCAACCAAAGTTTCACCACCACCACCATCACCCCTATCTTCATCTAATACTCGCATCGCCGCTATGAGCAATAAAGAACAATCCACGCCTCACGTTGTTTGGGTCACGACGGTACGCACCAGTTTTTTCCGGTGTAGGAGCTCCGGCTATCGAGCGCGAGGGAGCGGCGGATGAGGCTGGGGCCGAGCCACCGTAGCATTGCCTTATAACAGTTCTCGATTGTTGGGACTCCGAAAAGGAAACCCTCGTGTCTACTAGTGGCGTCTACTGCACGAGGGCTTTTACAGAGCGTATTAGGGGCATGAACAACGACCATTACTAAGTAGAGCAGTGATATCCGATGCAATCCAGGAAATCGAGACGTCTACCAGTTCGTACTAATCACGCACTCGACGACCCGGAGGCGTCAGCCAACAGCTCAGGCTCCCCCATCATCTTCATAAAGGCTTGATAGGTGATCTGATCGTCTTGTGCTTGTCTCTTGTCAGCGACCATCTTCTCATCCTCCAGGGTAGGAGGCCGCCTCCTTCTGGCACTGAGCCTTTTGATCTCCGTGGACAGCAGAGAAACTGCCCCGAAGGCGAACCACATGTCGTACAGGAAACTGTCGATCGCTGGCTTGAAGTCGGCATGCGCGCCCTCGAATACCTTCCCGTACTTCTCCTCGTCCGTGAGGAACTGCGCCTTCTCGTTGCCGATCGTCTTCAGCGAATCATAGTTCCAGTCCTTGATGACGACGATCTTCTGGTCGCGGTCCGCTCGGTACGTAGCAGCCCCGCACACGTAGACATAGAAGAAAGATTCTACGTCATAGCGATACTTGTGAGCCGGTGGAGGGTTCGAGAGTAAGAGCTCTACGGCCATGAATGGGCCCGTGCCCGTGCGATACCGTGGCTTCGCGTTGTTCTCGGACGTAGCAGCCGGTGGCTCGACATCCTGTTGATTCGAAGGCTGGCTTGGGAGGTGCTGGCTCTGCCGCAAGGACACAGACTTGCCCTTGCCCTCCCCCGACGGCCCGGGCGCAGCTGCCTCCACCTGCCCAATGTTGACCGCTCGCCGCTCGCCATTCTCCTGGTCTTCCGCAAGGTCCCAATCGCAGAGCACGCCAATGATCTCGTCGCCGCGTCTGTACCACATAATGTTGCTTATGCTGATGTCGCAATGCAGCACCCTCGACGTCACGTACACCCAGTAGTGAGCTGCACTACCAGTCAAATTGCGGCCCTGGTCTGCACAATGAAATCGACATACCGCGAAAAACTTGGACGAACACCAGATGGAACTCCGCCGGCGACCCGATAGTGTCCAGAGGGCGATACCACTTGAGAATGAGGATGCGGCAGACTCGTACGTCCTCCTCGTTAGGGAAACAGCCCATCGCGTGACGAGGCAAATTCATCTCCTTCTCCATCGACGCCTTCAGGTCAACGATGTGCTGCAAAATCTGCTTCTTTCCCGCCTTCTTCAGACCCGAGCGAACCTTGCGGATGAAAACGTCCTCCCCCGTCCGCGCAGCGTGCGGCCAGGCGATCTTCGCGACGAGCTCCTCCGACTCCGATGCCTGCGCGCCCGACGCTGTTCCCGCTCCGGGTCGTGCCTTCACGGGGATGACCGTCGTGCCACGCCCGATCAGTCCGAACTCGGTGTACACCGAGCGATGAGTCTTCTTGTCGACGTCAAACTCGTATTCGAGCACCCCAGACCCATCCTCACCCTGTCCCTCAACATGAAGTGTCGCCCCCTCGTAGCCGTGCTCCTTGTCGAAGACGTCGCGGCACATCCATGGCTCGTCTCCGCGGAGTCGTGGGTAGTGCACGTTCGGATGGATCCCGAACTCATGCACGCCCGCAGCGCCCATCGCAGCGACGACCAACAGGAACAGATTCGCGTCCCTTCCAAAGAACTCGATTGGCTTCGTAAACACGACCCCCATACGGTCGCCGTACACGAGTCGTAGTTTGTCGTCCTGGATCAGCCATCCGATGGCGTACGACCGTACGTTGTGTGACATGACCTCGGTCAAGTACTTGAGGATCTGTGCCTCTTTGTGGACGATCGGCTTGTCTGCCGTACTCGTTTTCGGGCGCTTCGAGCTCGACTCCGTACTCGCCTGCGACCCCAGGGTGTCAAGCTTCCGCTTGCCGGCGGCTGATCCTGCGCCAGAAACGGGCTGCGGCCCAGAGTTGGAAGTCCCCTGGCTCTGACGTGACGGCCCTGCCGATGGGCCTCGAGGTTGCGCCTTCGGCTTCTTCGAATGTCCTTTCCCTACTCCTCTCGCATTGGCTTCGTTGGCTAGGATCCCTGGATTGTCCTGACCATTCCATGAGTGACCGGTGACGACATGCAAAGTTAGAAGAAAGGTTGCACGAACCAGAACAACGAAGGCACCGCCCTGCTCCTTCAGCAATATGTCCGACAGTCGGTCGGCAGCCATAGCTTTGCCCCTCTCGACCTCCATAGCCACCGTCACCCACCACCAGTCCGGCTTCCGACAGTCTTCTAGCCCGTACGTCAAGTCAGGCTTCTCTCTCAGACCGTGTTCGCCGATGGCCTCTGCCGCACGAGCGCCTAGCTTCCCTACGTACGTCCGCACCGGGACCGGCACCTTGCCGCCCAGTTTCTTAGCACGATGTTCGATTATGGCCTTCCGCCGATTCTGCGCACGCCTCGTATCCGTGGGTCCGACGCTACCGTAAAGCTGCGACAAGAGCGCGTTCGTCAATTTACAGAACGGCCCATACGTGTCCGTCTCTTTGGATGTGTTGAGGAACTTCCGCACGTCGGATGCTGACAACTTGTACTGCTCAGACCTTCCGCACGGCGTGGGGAGAATGTCCGTCCAATCAAAGCCGAACACGGCGTTGACGAAGGTGTCTACGTCGACGTTCCATCTGGTGTGGTCTGGGTAGGCATCCTGGATGAACTCGCCATGAAGACCAGAGTCGGCGACCCCTTTCGCGTTTATAATACGCGTCGCAGCAGAAACTTGCACTGGCGTAGAGTGAACAGACTGCTGGGCTGTCGTGTAACGCGTCAGAGTCGCCAAGGATGGTGCCAGCCGGTTGATTTCAAGACACTTACTGGTATTTGCGGCACCGCCAGTGCGGCTCGGTGTCTTGGGTTCCGGAGGGAGTGGCTGGGAGGTAGACATGCGGATACCTTCAAACGTGCGAAGAGACGATGTGTTGGAGTGAACGACGAAGAAGGCTCGAGGATGAGCAAGCGATACTTCAGGGAAGGACAGCTGTGAGAGGATCGCTCCTGCCAGTGAGGGAGCAGGACGAGGTTGGGAGTTGCGCGCGTCCATGTTAATATTCGCGTCTGGTTGTGGCCGCGGAGATTTGCGGCTAATTCTGAACTCAGCAGTCGGCTCAGAAGGACCGGCGCACTTGGCCTTTGTTTGTCGCAGCGGAGGTCCGGGTAAGGCAATGGTTGCCGTATTAGGAAGGGGGAACAATAGCAGATGGGCGCTGATTGGCGCCGAAGATTCTCCCGCCACTGGCTCTCGGTGGCTGCCACCATGGCGGCCGACTGTGCCTGCCAGTGGCAGCCACCACTGCATTCAACTTGAAGTTCGCGCGCGCGCAACACTGTTCGTCCTGACAGTCCTCGCTCAAGGCCTTATTTTTCGGCAAGTAGTAGGAGCTATTTGAGGCTCAATAACTGTGATGAATTCTAGTGCCAACACACTGAGGCGCAGCACCGGTTCCCCAGATACCAGTAAGCGTCATGAGAGCGGTCACATGCCAGTGGTGCCACATTGCGCAACTGTGACACGTTGTGCCACAGCCCTGAAACTGCCAGTGGCTCCCCGGCGGCCCACGAGCAGTGCGAGCGCAGTCACAAGGAATGCGCACGAAGCGATAGTGGTAATGGCTCAATCACAGGGCCTAGCCACCGTAACAGTTTTGATTGGTAGGTGAAGAAAACTCTCATGTCTGCTAGATGAGGGGTTTTACTGAGCATATTATGCGCATGAACTTCAACGATCATTGCGAGCGGAGCGGGCATATCTCAGCTAGGGGGTGAACCCCAGGCAACAAACATGTACAAATTGTCCGCTCGCAAATAATACTTCTCTTCATAGTGGCATGAAACACGGCCTCCCGCTTTCAGAAAGGCTCCTTGATTCTCAAGAAAATCACCAAAACACACTACTGTATGGGCTTGACCGTAACATGTACATTTCACCGCGACTACGCCTCTTTCTGATGCGTATATCGCTCTGCAATGTCCGTGCGCCACGACGGTGACTTAGACGCCCATCCGCCGCTGGGCCACACTAACTTACGCGTCCGAGCCTGTTTCAAAGGCAGAAAAATCCGATGATGTCATCGGACCTCCTGTGACACAAATTGATGTCTCCTCAGCCTAATTTGCTTGTAGCGAGCCCCTCTGTGTCACAGAACGTTTATTACTATAAAGTAGTGATATCCGATGCAATCCAGGAAATCAAGACATACACCAGTTCGTACTAATCAGGCAGTCGGCGACTCGGAGGCGTCAGCCAACAGCTCAGGCTCCCCCAGAATCTTCATAAAGGCTTGATAGGTGACCATATCGTCTTGTGCTTGTCTCTTGTCAGCAATCATCCTCTCATCCTCCGGGGTAACCAACCGCCTCCTTCTGGCATTGATCATTGTGATGTCCGCAGACAGCAGAGAAACCTTCGCGAAGGCGAGCCACATGTCGAAAAGGAAATTGTCGATCGCTGGCTTGAAGTCGGCATGCACGCCCTCAAATACCTCGTCGTACTGCTCCGCGTTCCTGAGGAACTTCACCTTCTTGTCGCCGATTGTCTCCAGCGATTCATGGACCCAGTCCTTGATGACGAAGATCTTCTGGTCGCCGTCCGCTCGGTATGTAGCAGCGCCGCATACGTAGACATAGAAGAAAGATTCTAGATCATAGCGATACTTGTGGGCCGGCGGAGGGTTCGACCGTAAGAGCTCTACGGCCATGAATGGGCCCGTGCCGGTGCGATACCGTGGCTTTGCGTTGTTCTCGGGCGGAGCAGCTGGCTGCTCAACGTTTTGTTGATTTGAAGGCCGGCCGGGGAGGCTCCGCAAGGACACAGACTTGCCCTTGACCTCGCCCGACGGCCCGGGCGCAGCTGCGTCCACCTGCCCAATGTTGACCCCTCGCCACTCGCCATTCTCCTGGTCTTCCGCAAGGTCCCAATCGCAGAGCACGCCAATGATCTCGTCGCCGCGTCTGTACCACATCATGTTGTTCATGCTGATGTCGCAATGCAGCACTCTCGACGTCTCGTACGCCCAGTGATGAGCTGCACTACCGGTCAGATTGTGGCCCTGGTCTAATCCTTGAAACCGACATACCGCGAAAGACTTGGACGAACACCTGATGAAACTCCGCGGGCGACCCGATAGTGTCCAGCGGGCGATAACACTTCAGAATGAGGATGCGACAGACTCGCACGTCCTCCTCTTCAGGGTACAAACCCATCGCGTGACGAGGCAGATTCAGTTCCTTCATATCCTTCCTCATCGACGCCTTCAAGTCTACGATGTGTTGCAACATCTTCGTCTTTCCTCCAGTCGCCAGATGCGAGCGAACCTTGCGGATGAAAACGTCTTCCCCCGTCCGTGCCGCGTGTGGCCAAGCGACCTTCGCGACAAGCTCCTCCGATGCCTGCGAGCCGGACGCCACCCCCGCTCCAGGGCGCGCCTTCACGGGGATGACCGTCGTGCCCCGCCCTACGAGTCCGAGCTCGATGTACACCGAGCGATGCACTTTCTTGTCGACATCAAAATCGTATTCGAGCACCTCCGAGCCGTCTTCGCCCTGTCCCTCCAGACGGAGTGTCGCCACTTTGCATTGCTCGCCTGCGTTGTCTCCGAGTCGCGGCCAGTGCACATTCGGGTGGATCCCAAGCCCGTGCTCGCCCGCAGCGCCCATCGCGGCGACGACCAATGAGAACAGAGTCGCGTCCTTGCCCAAGAATTCAACGGGTTTTGTGCACACGACCCCCATACGATCACCGTAGGCGAGTCGTAGGGTGTCGTTCTCGATCAACCACCCGATCACGTACGACCGCAAGTTATGCGACATGGTCTCGTTCAGGTATTTGAGAAACTGCGCCTCCTTCTCGGTGATGTTCCTGGTTGCGTCCGCCTTGCTAGTGCAGGCACGTTTCGGGCTCGGCTCTGTACTTGCCTGCGACGCACGGGTCTCATACTTCCGCTTGCTACCTGTCGCCGGCCCGGCGCCAGAGACGCGTTGTGTCCCAAGGTTGGAGCTGGGCCACTGGGTCTGACATGAGGGCCCTGCCGGCGGGCCTTGAGGTTGCGCCTGCGGCTTGTTGTACTGGCCCTTCCCTACTAGCCCGTCTTTCGTGCTGGCTTCGTTGGCCCGTGCCGCACGTGGGATACCTGGATTATGCTGGCCATTCCATGAGTGTCCTGCGACAAGAAGCAAAGCCAAAGAAAGTCCGGGCATACCAGAGCAAGAAGGATGCCACCGTCTTCCTTGATTAGCAGTGTTTCTGACAAGTTCTTCACTCCCATGACCATAGGCACCATCGCCCACTCCCAACTTGGCTTTGGATTCTCTTCCATCCTATCGATCAACCCAGTGGTTTCCTTTAAACGGTGTTCGCTGATGGCCTCGCCTGTACGAACGCCTACTTTCCTCACGTATGTTCGCACCGGCACCGTGCCACCTAGTTTCTTAGCGCGACGTTCGCTGCTGGCTTTGAGCCGACCCTTGGCACGGATCGTATCCTTCGGTCCGCTGGCACCAGAGAAGATCGCATCCCTAGTCGTTGCCCTATAGGTGGAATCACACGTTTTCGCCTCTCCGGGCGCCTCGAGGACCTTCTGCACCTCCGATGCTGACTGCTTGTACCCCTCCACGGACCCTTCGCACGATTCGGGGAGAATTTCTGTCCAGTCGAATGGGAACACGACCTTGATGAAGTCGTGTACGTCAACGTCCCAGTGAATGTGGTCTACGTAGGCCCTCTTGATGCGCTTGGCATGAGTCGCTGAGCTGGGGATACCGCTTGCCAGTGGCTCCCGGGTATGCTTCTCAGCAGAGACCTGCGCTGCCGTTGGGTAAGCCGGATTTTGGGCTGTCGCGCAACGTGTGGACGTCAGGCAGAGGGCCACTGACTGACCGGCCTCAGAATACTCACCGGTACTTGGGGCTTCACTACGGCTCGGTGTCTTGGGATCCGGAGGCAGTTGCGTGAACATTGTCATGCTAACACCTTCAGACGTACAAAGAGACTGCGTGTTTAGTCAACTACGCGGGGCAAGCAGTACCTCGGGCGAAGTAGAGCGGCGAAAGGATCGCTGCTACTAGTACTGCCAGGGAACAGAGGGAACAGGGTGGGCGTTCGCCGTACGGTACGTCCATGAAGCTCAAGGTGCTTTGCGCGTCTGTGCGTGGCTCCGGAGATCTCCGCGGTCGTGTCTGCGTTCCAAATTAGTAGTCCGCGACTCGGTTCAGAGGGGCCGGTGCCAGTATTTGCACTTGGCGTCATCCGGTTGCAGTGGTGGTTCGAGGACACAAATAGTTGCCGTATTTGGGAAAACAGTTGGTTGACCTTGATTGGCGCCGGAGATCCTCCCGCCACAATATCAAGAGGATACTTGCTATGAGTCCTTCAAGGCGTCTACGGCGTCGTTCGACTCGCAACAACTACATCCACCGCGACACAGACAATCGGCTTGATCTACATCGTATCTATTTCAATAATATGTCTGGCCTCATGCCGGGCTACATCCTCAGGCTATCGCCTTCCTTTCCTTTGTAGTATTCCCACTAAGATCGAGGAGGACTCCACGCACGATAGCGCCCATAGCGCGCCTGCTTTCACAGAGCGGAAGAACCGACGTAATGAACGCCGCGATGAATAGCCAGATGACACAAATGATCATCCAAGCTTTGAAGAATGTCAAGGAAAACACGTAATGTGAGAGAAACATCGGGATCGGTATGAGCTGTGTATGCGCGGGAATTAGAACGGCTGCTGTTTACATCGAGGGACAGGAAACATGGTGTACGCACAAAGACGATGATAAAGCTCATGATAGCCGATGCCCATGTCGCTGCACGAAGCGATCTTTGCAAAGTCGCGTAATCCTCTGGACGCTGTTCTTCAGAAGAATTCGAAGCAGAGTCTTCGCGCTCATCATCCACAGACCGAGCCGCAGATTGGACCTCTGATTTCGCCTTCTCCAGGTCCTCCATGGTACCCGCGTCACTGCTTGGGGTATCACTCGGTACGAGTAGGCCGTCTTTCGCCGGCCCCAACCCATGCTTGAGTTGCTGGTCCATCGCCCTGCCTCGCGGATTGATTTTCTTTGTCTCGGACCAATCGAAGTCGTTGTCGGGCTTGATGAGCGTTATGATGATGGATATGAGCGCGCCCGAGCAGCATGAGCCCATATTACCGGCAAGGTTGGGATAAATGTTGCCTGAATAAGAGTGCATGAGAATCAGGTCAATATCATGCATCGATAAAGAGCTACGCGCAACGCACCGGTGGTCTCTATAGTCAGTGAACCATAACACGCTTTCGCTACAACCAACCAGGAGATCACTCCGATACACAGCCCGCCCAGCGCACCACACATGACCGCTAGGCGAGTTTGCTTGCGCCAGAGCACGCTCATTACGATAGGCCCCACGGCAGACGTATATAGCGTGCCGGAGAAGAGGAAGAGCCAGTTCAGTGATATACCGATGCCGTTCCAGAGGCATGCGACACAGGACATGATGATAGCCCATGCACCAACCATGACGTGGGAGACACGGATGAGGGCTTCTGGGGATGCCTGTGTGATATTCAGTCCATGGTACCATGTGCGAACTCGCAACGTACGTCAGGTTTGAAATGTATCTGGTATAAGTCGAAGGTGAGGATAGAAGACGTTGCAATCATCTCGGACGACGCCGCGGATGTCACGGCCATAAAGAGGAGAATAAGCTACCCGATACTGACTTCAGTCAAGCTAGATGTGGGGAGCACGACGATTGGCTCACCATTGCTACTGCTCCGCCTTTTCCCAGCAATGCAACTACACCCGCCGGCGCAGCGAGGCCAGCATCAATTTCTCCGCTAGTCAAGCCTCCGGGGTAAGGGAAAGCCGGATCTTGAACCTCGCGTCAATTTCAACTTCGAGTCACTTGACTCAAGCGCGACACGCACTGTTCGCCAATGCGACCGCTGCGAGGCCCATGATAGAAGAGAAGGTCAGAGGAACAGCAAACCATGCTACGCCACCCATCAGGTACGCGCGGACGGCCGTCTTAGCTTTGGACGCTATGGCGCGTTGCCAGTACCCCTGCATTTGAGCCTGGTGTTAGTACGTGCTTGAGCATCCATCACTACCACATGAAACGAACCTGATCGAGCATAACGGTACCAAGACCGCCGAATACCTGGATGATCATGAAGACGAGTCCATCTGAGTTGCGGATAAGCATGGCCCACGGTGGGTGGAGGAAAGGTGGGTGTACGCACAATTAGACTTTAAGGTCATGTATGAGCCTCCAGCATTACCTGCGACCGGTCGTTCGATAGCCGCCTGCTGCAACTTCTGGTACATGCCCTCGAAGCCACCGATCAACTCAGCTTCGGTGTACGTGTAGAAGTAGAAGTATAGGATAATGATCATAAGGATAAGGGTATGCGTGTAGTCACCTAAGCAGGTCGTGTGAGCATATTTTAGGAGCACAGAGCAGAGATACTGACAGAGGAACGTCGCACGTAGTCCCCCGAGGATCACGTAGACCATGACACCAATTGGGATGAGGAAGTTGGCAGCATATATATTCATGCCGGTGAAGGCGTTGACGACAGCACTCCCCCCGAGAAGAAGCATACTCGACACGATAAGGTTCGTCACCAGCCCATAGGTGACGAAGATGAAGTGCGGCGTGTTTCCGTAGCGCGCCTGGACGATCTCGAGATACGTGTGGCAGTACGGCGCAATCATCTTGACACGGACAGCAAGGACGGCCATGAGGAAGATCTGCAGGGTAGCCCCCGCGGCGTAGTAATACCCTCCGCACAGGCCGTACTCGTACGTGACGGTCGAGCTCTGCAGCAGTGTCGCGGCCCACGTCCATGCAGAGACGATGCCCGACGCGATCAGCCCCGGCTTGACTGAGCGAGAGGCGGTGTTGAACTCCTCGGAGGTGCCGATCTTGAAGGTTGTGTATCGATTCTGGAGCGTCGACAGGCCCATCATGAGGACCGCGAAGACGAAGCCGATCCCCAGGACCACGCCATATCCGACGCCTTGGGTGAGTACTTGTGCTCCATCTGTAGTAGCCATTGCTGCGTGTCGGAAGGGGGATCGTGGCTCGAGAAAGCTCGTCTGTCTGAAGAAGAAGTGGCTTATGACCCTGGCCCGGGTGCGGAGTTATATAGGTAAGCGGCACACTGCTTATCGCCTTGAATATAGTGATAGAGAGATAGAAACCTGGGAAGCACTGGAGGGCTGTGGTTCTCGACTCGGGCCTGCTGCGATGGATCACCCTTGGAGCAGAGCGGCTGAAAGCACCTGCTCCACGCAAAGCTTCGCGAGCGTCGAGGTGCATATTTTTCAGCCAATGAAACCCGCCTCAAGCCGATTGAATGACTTACCAATACATCGCTTCCAGCGTCCCAACGCTTCCCATACTTGTAGGGCGGCCCCCGACTCGGACTCAGGGAAGCATGTTGAACACGCTATCAGGCACTCTATTCTTCGTATCAATGGAGCGCATCCGTGCAGCCTATACCTGCAGGTCTGATGGTTCCACGGTGAGGTATTGGGTGAACGAGAGGCCATGGTACGTACCCGTGAGAGGCAGCGCGTCTAGCCCAGCGTCTACAAGGAAGGTGTTCCGCCTCAAAGGAAGTCCGTTTCACCGATACGGAGAAAGCCTACTGAACAGACGGGGGTGGTGTGATGTCCATGAGAAGTTGGCCGGATCGGCGAGCAAACAGTGTCATGCTTATCGCAATGTAGTGAAGCCGAGAGACCTGATCTAGTAGCGCGGAATAGTGACTATATAAACAACTGCACGAGGTCAGCTCATAGAGATGCACGCATGAATCGACAACACTTACTGACCGCGTACTGCCAGTGACAGTTTGTCCGCTGTAAGATTTCGCTATCCCATAGACAGATTGCAGTTCCTGTTGCTTCATTCGACATGTAAGCTATACATCGACCTATGAACGAGGATGATACCTGTGTCCCACCCTAGCACTCCACTCGGCTCTCGGCTTTTGTCACACTGAGGGGCCACAAGGCGCCTGCGAATCGCCACCGGCATGTGCAATGACAGACCGTTCCTCCATATTACGAAGACTCATAAATGACCACGCTCGTTACTTACATGCGAACAGATGATGATGAGAGAAGGGAAATCGTAGCTGGAGGTCGTTGAGGGGCAATAGGATCGGATGACAGCAGCCGCAGAGCGAATGATGTGACCGAAAACCAATGTAATACGCGGGAAGATGAGGTGTATGACAGTCATTGCAGAAGATAGTAGTAGTCATGAACGCGAGGGGTATGAGGAATGACAAGCTCGCTCGAACTCGACCAGCCAGAGCAAGGATGGGGGAAGTGTCCGCGCGCGCCTTAGAGGACGATGCAATGGTGCTTCTTGCCGCCCTTGGGCCGGCTCAGAAGCGCAGCGCGGGTGGCGTACTGGAACACCTCGCGAACGCCCTCGCCAGTTCGCGCTGAGCACTCCAGATAGTGCTTAGCACCAATCTTCTGCTGCACCGCCATACCCTGAAAACGTTGTGGTCAGATACATGTGTTCAAACGTAAACCGACAACCATCCCGGAGCGCTACTGCGCAAGCACGTGGATGGCGACTTGAGGCCGCCAGCAACGCGCAGCCCACTGCGTGATAAATGAAAGGGCACAAACGACAACACACCTCTTCTGGAGTGACGGGCCGCTGGTTCGTCTTCCTAAGTTCCTCAATGACTCGCGGGTCACGTCGCAGATCCTTCTTGCAACCGACTAATATGATGGGGAGACCGGCGCAGAAGTGCATGACCTCGGAAATCCACTGAAAACACGAATACGTCAATAAATGAAGCGCAACATATCATTCCGCAGATGAGACGCACCTTCTCCTGCACGTTGTCCAGCGAATCAGGCGAGTCTACAGCGAAACAGATGAGGATGACGTGGGAGTCGGGGTAGCTGAGCGGACGGAGACGATCATAATCCTCCTGGCCAGCTGTATCCCACAACGCCAGTTCGACGTGCTTTCCATCGACCTCCACATCGGCAACGTAGTTCTCGAAGACAGTGGGCACGTAGACCTAATACGGTAGTAAGCGCCGTGTTATTAGCACACGAGCTACAGAGATTGTATGGCTCGAGGACGGGGTTTCGTCCGCACGTAGAAAGGAGCACGTACCTCCGGGAACGTCCCTTTCGAGAAGACAATCAGCAAACAGGTCTGGAGGAGACGGTTGCATAGTCAGCACAGGGGTGGTACGACGACGCATACGCGCGCGCAACAGGGACGACACTGACCTTTCCACAAGCACCATCACCAACAATGACAAGCTTCCTACGGATTTCGGACATGACTGGACAAAGGACTGACGAGCGAGGCAGAGGAACGGTTGTCGACGACGCGGACGGCGGGGTAGCTGGAGCAGCGAGGAGACGTTGCAGGGCGATGATAGCAAGCGGGCTTTCCAGCGGGACTTGAAGTTTCGAGTTCAACCACACTGCCATACACAGCAACCCCCCGTTTTTATGTAAGCACAAGGTCTGTGCGTGGGAAAACCTATCACTTATCGTGAAGGAAGCAATACTATTCTATAATAGTGTTGCTAACCACAAGTGCACAGCTCATCTCGCTTGTGGGCCAAAGCCGCCGCAAGGCGCTGCTGGGATGTTTCTTTTTTGCTCCTGTACCTTTGTAAATGCATTGAGGCGCGATTGCTCACACATGCCGACGCACTGCATGACGGGGATGTCGTCCACCGCTCATCTTCTGTGCACAGGCTGATAAACTGCCATGGTAGGTTTCTCGAAGCGCGTTGCCACAGCCTCACTGGTTTGAAGCCGTCATCTCGATGTGATTGCAAGCGTGTGTAACAAGGCATTACCTACGTACCAGTCTCATAGCAACATCTATGGGACACACATCAGAAGCACAAGTACTACAAGCACGAACGACCAGTTTCGGCTGGCCAGCATCAGTCGAGTCTCACAATAAATGTCTCGAGGCAGCACCTGGTTTTCTCTCCGGACGTATGGCAGGATGAGGTACTCTACAAAGTTCACAATTGCTGTCAACGCGTGTCATTGCTGTTCGTCGTAAGGTGGCTGCAATGCCACTGGCCCACTGAATTCAGGTAGTACAATACAGCTCCGCTTGAAATCAAACCGGTCCTAGTCATCGATGATGACCCTTCTCAGCTGCCCTTGCCTATGAAGGCTTTGATGTGCGCATCGTGCGACTTCCCGCGAATCCTACACCCGACTGGCAGGGGGTGCACTGGACTGGTATAAGTGCGTCTGTCGCGAACGTACGTTGGCAGCGATGGTAGAAGCGAGCAGACGCCACAGAGCGTGACGAGCGCAAGTAATGAAGGCGTGACCATTGATACAAAAAAGATAAGCCATACGCGTCACGCTTACTGACCTTGTTGTCCACGCTACTGAACTCTTATTGTGGGCCAAAGCAGCGCCCCTGCCTCTTCATCGCGCTGCCGCAGGTCTTGAGTCGGCCACAACTTTCACCCCCTCCTCCATGCTGCCTGGTACCCCGTTAAGAAATGCCAGCCGCCGCGACTCGCGCCGCAGGGGTGGGAGGAGCCCTGCATCCCGCTCTTCTTCCATCCTCGGCTCTCTCAAAAGTTTTATCGCGACCCCGTTTTCGTGGTTCTCGCCTCAGGAGCGGGAGCACGAGCAGCTGCCGGAAGATTTCGAAGATACCCCGGGCAAACGGCGCAGAAATACACAAGTAGCCGATCGCGACGACCGGGAGCATGAGGAGGGGGTTGCACGGGCGAAAAGGCAGCGCGTACACAGCCCAAAGCCCGAGGCTCAGCAGCAGCTAGAGCAGCAGCAGCCAACGGCGGGCTACCTCGATGTTCCGGAGGGCCTGCTTTCCAGACAACAAACCCAACCCCGCATCAATCTAGCTCATGGCCGGTCCTCGTCGCTGGTCATCCCGCCCTCGCGTCCGTTCGCGTCGCGCCCCGATCGCCACTCTTTATCCCCTCTCGCTGGCTCGTCGCGCTCGCAGCCGCTCAGCATCGCACGTACGATGTCCATGGATCCGCCGACAGGATACCGCCCGCGTGCGTTGTCGCGCGATGTATCGATGGGCCTCAACTCCGCGCTCGACGTGTCGATGACGCCGTCACACACGCCGTTCCAGGTGCGCTCGCGGATATCGATGACGCCTCAGCCCTCTAGCCAAACGTTCGGCCCTGCCGTCCCGCGCCTCGATCGTGAAGCGTCGGAGCCTCCTGCCTTCGACACCCTGACGTCGAATCCGCAGTTCGTCAAGCCTCCGCCTCAGTCACAGTTGCAGGGGCAGCCGCTCACGAGGGAAGCTACGTTGACTCTCGGAACAATAACGGAGTCCCAGCCACGGACGCGGCACATGTCACCTTTCGGGGAAGTCAGAAGTCGAGCATCGTTAGGACAAACTAGCGCAGCGATTATGGCGCGCTCGCCCTCCTATGACGGTGGTCAGTCATTTTGGCAAATAATATCTTGTGAAAGTGTCTTATCTCATCTCACAGGCCACAAACGTACCGAAACCCCGGCAGAGAGAGTGCTGCAAGACATGGACGTGTACAAGACACCTCTCCTCCCTATGCGCTTGCGCAGCTCACCCAGTGTCCCTGATATGTTTAAGTCTCGCAGGCTCCCTATACCCGTCCTCATGGCCGGCGAACATGGAAAGAAGAAGAAGCGTCTTGGCTCAACTGAGGAGGACAAGGACGAGCCAGGCGCTAAGCCGTACGCTAGAAGGGGTGGAATGAAGAAACTGCTGGCGAGGCGAAAGCAGGAAGAGGACGAAGAGAATCACAAGGAGCAGGAGTCTACCATGGAGACAGATGAAGGTTCGAGCACGGCCGTTGTGCAAACTGAACCTGAGCCGCACGACGTACCTACTCTTCCTCGCCTCGTTGTCCCAGAGTTTCCTCCTCCCGCAGCTGGCCGCACATCTACTCTCCGCGTTGGTCGCAACAAGACGTCGCGCTCCCACGCGCCCCCCGTCCAGCGCGGGAAGAACCGATTTTCTGCTATGGATGAAGAGGGCGATGACTTTATGCTCACCTCTGAGGATGGCCTCGTGGAGGCACCGAAACCACCGTCGCTGTTCAAGCCTCCTTCAGGATTCAGCTTCGCCAAGGACGTAAGTACTGAATACATCCTCGTACATCATGAGAGCTACAATATTTCACAGACTGCACCGATCAAGCTCAATTCCAGCGCGTCCAAGGAACCCCCGATTGCGTCTCTGCCGTTCTCGTTTGGCACTCTCACGCCGGACTCGTCCAAGGCAACCACGGGCGCTCCGTCCTCCTCTCTGATCTCAAAGCTTGTTGACAAATCCGCCAACCTTCCTCAGAGCGGGTTTGCTCCCACCAACCAGGGCCCTGCAACGGCGGTCTCGACCTCGCCCACGACGGCTACTGCACCTACGCCTCCTGCCCTCCAGTCAGTACCTAGCATCCAGCTGATCCCAGCGACACCGGCTGCCCAGCCTGCTAAGGAATCTGATTTACCCGAGAAGATACCTGATTTCTTCGCGAACTCCTCTGTCCTGGCAAAGCCCGCTCTTGAGATCAAGCTGCCCACTGGCAACTCGCTCTTCGGTGCTTCTTCGTCCACGGCCACTAGTCAGGTGCTGTCTGGCCCGTCGAATAGTGCTCCTGCAGTCGCGACGCCTACTGCACCTCAGGGGGCTGAGCAGAAGGAAGCGCCCAAACAATCTTTGTTTGGCTCATCTCCTGCAGCGCCTGATGCAACAAGTGTGTTCGCACGGCCGTTCGGTACATCGGCTAGCACAGCAGCGTTGACAGGCGAACCCATCAAGTCTGACTCAAGTACAACATCAGTGGCAGCGGCAGCACCCACATCCATTTTCGGGGCAGCGCCCTCCATAGCCGTGGGCCAGGCTTCTTCGGCCGGGACCCCTTTCATGCTCGGTGCGCCAGCGAAATCCGCTGAGGCATCGGCTGCTAGTGTCTCTTTGTTCGGCACCTCCTCATCCAAACCGATTGAGCCTGCCACCAGTGACACTGCACCTACGACCACGCCCACCAGCGCGTTCAGTTTCGGTGCTCCTGCAAAGCCTGCGGAGAAAAGTACAATCAGCGCGTTCAGCTTTGGTGCTCCCGCCAAACCCGATGAAGGATCCACACCGTCAGTGTTGGGCCCTGCTGCAAACATTGAGAAGCCGACGAATGCTGCCCCTCCGGCGAGCGTATTCACGTTTGGACAGCCTAAGGAACAGCAGGTCAAACCAGCCGACGCTGCGCCCGCTCCAGCGACTCAAGCGTCCAAACCATCTCTCTTTGGCGCGGGGTCGTCGACTTTTGGCGGGTTTGGCAGCACTCCTTCTACGAGCAGCGAGCCTCCGAAACCGTCCTTCACCTTTGGTCAGCAGCCTGCAGCAACGTCTACGCCTGCTACAAGTGTTCCAACCATCCAAGCTCCTAAACCGCTGTTTGGCGGAAGTGGCTCGGCCAGTTTCCCTTTCGGTGCTACTAACCAAGGAAGCACCACGACCGCAGCTCCTACGGCGCCTGCGAAGTCGCCTTTCTCCTTCGGTGCTTCGCCGGCTACGCCTCCAGCCACGTCTGCAGACAAGCAGCCCGTGCCGCCGTTCACCTTTGGAGCGGGAAGTGGCTCTGCGCCTCCCCATGTGTCAATGGTGTTCGGAGGACCGACAAGTGGAAGTCAGGGTGCGGACGTCTCGAGCAAGCCGTTCACCGTCGGTGCCCCTGCTCCGGCTCGTCCGACTACTCCGCCTCGCCAGGACCAGGAGGTCAGCATGGATGAGAGCCCCGTCCGGGGTGCGGGGATGGACATGAGCGGGCACGGTGGTGCAAAGCAGCCTCTGAAGCTCAATACTGCCTTCTCGTTTGGCCAACCAAGCGGTCCATCGCCTTTCGGACAGGCTAGCGCATCTTCCGCTACCACCCCGTTCGCGTTCGGTGGATCGTCGAGCGCACCCAGCATCTTCGGTGGAGCTAAGACTGAGATCAAGCAGGATGGGAAGCCATCGTCCGCCTTCGGCTTTGGTCAGCCTAGCGGCTCTGGGTTCGCCTTTGGACAGAAGCCTGCCAGTGCTCCGTTCGGTGGCTCAGGTGGCTTTGGGCAGCCGTCTGCAGCGGCCCCTACGGCGGCACCGTTTGCGTTTAGTCGCTCGACGTCGGGAGGAGGCACCGGTGGCTTTGGACAGCCTCCAGCCTCATCGCCCAGTCCCTCTTTCGGGGCTCCTCCTCCGGCAACAGCATTCTCGTTTGGTCCAACGCCTACGTCTACTACCGCGCCGTCGAATCCTTTCTCATCGACAGGCAGCCGACCAGCATCCCCCGCCACGACAACGAGTGGCATGCCAGGAGCTGGAGGGACGAACAACGCGGCGTTCCAATTCGGACAGAATACCGCTCAGGCGCCCGCAGCTGCACCCGCCCCGAGCTCGTCCTTCGGTGGTACGCAGGCTTTACCTACTGATGGTCAAGCAGTGTTCAACATCGGGACAGCGCCGCTGAACAGAGTCACGAAGAAGCTACCCATTCGTAGGGGCGTTAAACGCTGAACATCGTCAATCTTTCTCTCTGGGTTTTTTTCCTTTATCTTGTCCCACAAACGTTATCATCATCAAATCTTCTCCGTGCTACCTCCTCTCCTCTCCTCATCATTGTTGTCACATCACATGTTTTTCTCGCTTTTCACATGTCTCAGGTTTGTTCTTAACTCGTGACTTGCTCTGTCGGATTCGATTGTCACAGGCTGAAGGCCATACGTACACATCGCATTGCATTTCGTCGCATCATAGGTAGGTAGAACGTACGCATCACACATCTCGAAGGGCTGAAGGCTCGCACACCACATGTTCATAGGTATATCAGTAGCACATCCGCAGGGCTGACGGTTCATGCATTGCGTATTATATTTCACACTGTTAGTATATTGGCGTAGGCGTATGTTGCACGATAGCAATAACATCCATGTTATGTTGCACGATAGCAATAACATCCATGTTGTGTTATGGGAACAGTGGTTGTGACAGAGACAAAGTATGTACAGTGAAACCGAAGGCAGAGAGCTCACTTTGAAAGCACCTTTCTCAAACGGGCATTCTCCTTCTCCAACATCTCGATCTTGTCGCCCGCTAGCCGCATCTTCTTCAGGAGGTAGTTCATGCGATGAAGCACAGCCGTCCGCGAGCCCATCCAGTCCGCCGTCCCGGCATCGACATCCTTCAGGGTCAAGAGTTCTTGCTCGTACGACTTGATCGTGCTCTCCGAGGTAGCAATTACCCGCTCATTGAAGGCGATGTCTTGCGTAGCACGGATGAGCGGGTCTACGCAACTGTCAGCTCCAGGGACTCCATGTACGACGTGCAGATGACTGACCTTGTACGAGCCGCTCGAAGACATACTGATAGACTGGCTTGCCTGGTTTGATGGTCGAGGGCCGGCCTACACATGCAATGTCAACGTCCTAAATCACAACTAGATATAGGTAGCGAAAGACCAACCGTTCTCGGTACCGATGGCGATGAGTTCGGCATGCTCCAGATGCCTGAGCGCGGTCTCATCGTTCTTGAATGGGAAGTCCATCAACACGTCATAGTAAGAGATCTATACGTTCGTTGAGCACGCGCCAGCGTGAAGACAAGAGACATGGACGAGAACGCGTACTTCAGGCTTCTGCGAGAGCTTCTTCATCAGCGCCCACGCCTGCTCGCGCGACCACGGCAAGTTCTTCGCGTCCTCAAGGTCCTCGCCAAACGCGTTCTTGCGGATCTCACTGACGCCGCGAGTGACAATGTCCTCGATCGCCTCTTGCACGGTCTGCCCGTTGCGCACCTTGTGCACGAGCTACATTGTGTTCGTTGAGCACCCACGAAACACGCTGGTGAGTGGGGAGAGGACACGCACACTCTCCAGGTCGCTTGCGCGTCCGCCGAGTCGCTGGATGTATGCGGTCTGTTCCTTGTTGAACTTGACGTCAATGCCACTGTCTCGCAGCTTCTGCCTGACGAATGAGAGTGCACTGGAGTTGTCCGCGTCGGAAAGCGTGACGACGTTGAGAGGCTGCGAGGGCAGTGCTGGGCGTCCAGTTCAGACCATAATTTGTGGAAGCCCTTACATGGGCCGACGCACCCTTTGCCACCCTCTTCGCGTTCTCGCGGTTCTCGCTCACGACAATCACATGAGCCACCTAGAACACAATTGAGCATTTGCGGTGCGGATATGCTTGAAGACGGCGTACCTGGTTCTGCGCAAGGCTCGCCGCCCACCGCGACAACACGTCGAGCATCTCCTCTTTACTCGCTCCCCCGCCCTTGCTCTCAAAGCCTCTCACAACAACAATCGGCATCGCCTCGATTGCCCGCACACCCTCCATGCTTCTCTCCCGCTGCCGCGGCGCCTTCTCCTCCACCTGCTTCTCCTCGCCCGACGACACAGCACCAACGATCAGCACGCGCTCCTCAGGGTGGAATGTCTCATCGCCGACGCCGAGCTCGCTCATGACGCCGTTGCCCGCAAGACAGTCGATTCGGCCATCGTGCCACGCGCCCTCCTCGATCCGTGCGCGCACCCGCGCCTCTTCCGCGCGCCGCCGCTCCGCAAGGCGGGCGTTTTGCACCGCGCGCTCGTGTCGCTTGCGGTGCGTCGTGTTCACGCGGCCGAGCCCTGTGCCGACCACTTCGAGGATCTGCTTGAGCTGGTCACTCAGCGAGGTGCTGAAGCCGGCTGGAAGATAGTAAGAGACGGGTAGAGGGAAGGGGCGGAGAGTGACTCACCTTTTTGCCCGATTAGGCCGACGCTGGCGAGGTCGATGAGGTTGTTGAACGAGTTGAAGACAGAGAAGATGGGCCAGTAGCCTGTCTGGCGCGCGAGGGACGAGAGAAGCGCTGCATCGGACGTTGTCTTCGACAGCTCTTTCACGTCGATGACCAAGGATTTCCTGTACTCAAACCTACTCAGGCGCACGCTTCACGGGTGCCCTCATCGATACACATACCTTCCGGACTGCTTGAGCAAGGTCGATATCATAGTGGTCTTGCCACTTCCTTGAGGCCCATAGACGAATGCGACCGTGTCTAAATATCACGCATGAGCCGACGACACTCCGCGAAGAGTAAGGGTGCGTACTGGGCAAATCATTGAGATATCTTTCCAACGCTGTCTCCGCGTCCTTGCGCTCCTTCCATACATCCTGAGCTGGAGTGTGCATTTCCTCACTATTCGTGGTGGCTGTCAGAGAGAACCTGGGCAGGGCAGTGTTGCGGAGCCACTGGTAAGCCTGGAACTCTGTCGGGCTCCTTCGTCAGTGATAGTCAATACTGAAGTGAGGGGAGCATACGCTTGATGTCGAACCAACCCTCGAGTGTGCCTTCGACGAAAAGGACACGGATAGGGTCGAAGATCTTCACAACAGTAAGTTCACTGGGACGGTTTAGCAAACATACGGAACGAGCACGCACCGTGTACGTCAGTGTGCCCAGCAGGAAGAACAGCACCGGCAGGAATATACGCGGATGGCTCCCGATATAGTCCCGCACGGCGTGGGCCTGAACCGGCGCCTGGTACGTCGTCCGCAAAATCGTCTTCGCGGACGACGTCGGGGACTGCACCGCGAAGCCGTGCACGGAATTGTGTGCGACCGCAGCGGAGCGCAGGCGGCTGAAGGTCACGGTGGAGAAGCGCAGGCCGCCCGCAACAGGAGGCGGCGTGGGTTGCGAGACGTCTTGTATGCGGCCGTACGGCTGGTGGCGGGTAAGCGGGCTAAGCTGATGCGGAAGAAGAGAGGGATGGGCGTACGCGGAGCAGCTCGTAGAGGGTCTCCTCGCGGAGGTCCGGGCCCTCAAACGAGACTCGAAGAATGGGGGACGGGAAGCGGTTCATGTCCTGGCGGTTTCCAGGGCGGAGTGAGAACGAGTGTCGGTCGCTGGCCTCTAGCACGCACCTCTCGCCATGGCTTGCCCTTCACCGGCCAGATGTCCCCACGCGACACGCCGTACCACGACGGTACCCCGCCATGCTCCGCCGCCAGCTCCTGCAGCCGCTGCACGATGTCCTTCTCGGCGTTCTCTGCCGTCGCGTCATAGGAGAACCGGATGAAGGCACCGCCGTCCTTCTCGTGCGGCTCCACTGCGACGATTTTGAAGCCGTAATCCTTGACATTCCCGAAGAGCGCGTGGAGCTCGTCGAGGAGGGTCTCTCTCCGGAAGTAGCTCACGTAGCGGCGGATGCTGCGAGCGTTCAGCAACGCGACGTGCACCTGAACAGACACGGTACTCACTCCCAGACCCCGAGGCGCAGCGGGAAGATGGAGTCGACAAATACGCACCCTTCGTGCCGCTAGAATGTGTGGCAAGCATAAAGAAATTACCACACCGCTATGTAGTGGGCTGGTCCGCACCTCGTTACACTGTTCCGTCGTGTCCTGGGATGCAGTAGCCACAGTCGCATTCGTTCGTCGTGTGAAGAGCGCACGCTGGACTCCTACAGCTATCCTTTGTGTCGATCCCGTCGTGGCATTTCTGGTGATATGTTTGGTCACAGAACGCTGAAGCATGAGAGGAGGAGGAAAGACGGGAGCAGCCGGCTGCTTCGACAGCCAGAGTACCGAGGGTCGGCGTTGGGTCGGCGTGCAGCCCCTTCGCCATGACGTTCGAACGCGGCTCGTCATCTAAACGCCCGTTTCATTCATCTTATCTTATCTCAAACGCCGCGACGTAATGCTTACACCGCGCGTCCGCCAAAATCTGCTCATCCGAAAATCCACTCACACTCTATCTTTCTTGCTGGACATCTTCCAACACTTAAAATGGAGCATACAGCATTAAAAAAAGAGAAAAACAAAGGGCTCAACCGGGAATTGAACCCGGGGCCTCGCGCAGGTGTCACGTGATTGTGGGATATCTCGGGAATACCCGAAGCGCGAATCATACGACTAGACCATTGAGCCGATAGGAATCAGGGCCCAGTCAGTATCCATGTATGAGCAGCGAGGCTACATTACGGCCACCGGGCCAACGCAGAAAGTCAAAGGACTCCGAGTCCTACATAGGGCATTCTACACTGTAGCTGTGTTATACTGTGGATGGATTTGCTGTGACGGCCAGCGCCCCTCAGTGCAACCAGTGAGGCCTACTAGTGAGGTCGCGTCCGGGTCGCAACAGATTGCATTGAATCAAGAGCGTGCTCGTACATGGCTTCGCAGTACTTGCTGTACATCTTTGTACTTAACCTCGCTTTACACTCCACCGTTGCTTGGATATGTATTTCCTCCACTTCTGTATATCTTCGCGCTCCAGCAGTCGGTCGACTGTGTAGAATTGCTTAGCGAGCTCCTCGTTATTCGCTACCCGGTGCACGGTAGAGTGGCAAGGTCTAGTACACCATAGATATATTGTTCGTGACGGCGGGTAAGAGATGGAAGTGGCAAATCGGAGGCGCACCTGCAAAGCCATGCAACAGAGTTGAGCATCCCCTCCGAGTGCCAGTTCTTCTTGAGGGCCTTGGTATGCACCTCTCGGGGGATAAGGTGGTGGTATGTTACCGGCACCTCGCGCTCACAGATCTCACACTCCGATGTGCGGGTCTTTGACCAGACAGGGGGTGGTGCGGTGACTTCTTCTATGTAGTCGGCGAGGACTTTGCGCAAGAAGGCTACTACGTCGTCGACATCGTCCGCAATGCCACATGAGATCAGTGTGTCGACGAATGCTGTCGGAACGGTCTCGAGGCCCAGTGTGTCCACGTCCGGTACCTCCCCGCGATGATCATAAGTAGCCGAGCGGATAGAGGGCGGGAGCGCGGGCCACGCTTCAGATGCAAGGTACAAAGCAAAGTCGTCGAGAGAAGACGAGTTGTCTATCGGATCAGAGTCCAGGATGCCTGGCTGGGACAGGAATCTACGGGCGAGACTTTGATTGAAGACCGCATATTGCGCATTTTCATCGGTCATGAGTTGATGATAACGGGGATGGATGCTCTCGATGAGATCGGCGGACGGGCGAGCGATGATCCAAGATCGGCGGTGTGTTTGTGGACGCCTGTTGGACCAGCCACCGAGCGTGGGAGAGAGACATCGACCACGTGGGCCCAAGCGCGGTTGTGGCGTCTCCAAGTCTTTCTCCCTCGCCGCCATCGCGTCTCCCCCGCCTCCTCCTTCTACCACTCTTCACACCCGGGTGCATCATAAAGAGCATCAAATACAAGCAACTATCCCATATAAAACATCAAGATGCCGCGGGAAATCGTAACAGTCCAGCTGGGCCAGTGTGGCAACCAGAGTGCGCCGCCTTCTGCATTAGCGTGCGCTCTGATGGAGATCTAACCGAGACGCGTCCCAAGTGGGGTCCGTCTACTGGCAAAGGCTCTGCGCAGAACATGGGATTAACAAGGAAGGCATCTTGGAAGAGTGGGCGACCGAGGGCGGCGACAGGAAAGATGTATTCTTCTACCAAGCGGACGACGAGCACTACATCCCGCGAGCAATCCTAGTCGATCTGGAACCCCGTGTACGGCGCGCCTTTACGCGTCTTTCTATGTGCTGAGACGTATCCATAGGTTATACATGGTATCCTCTCGTCTCCATATGCCAACCTCTACAACCCCGAGAACATCTTCGTCTCGCAAGATGGCGGCGGCGCTGGTAACAATTGGGCACAAGGATATGCTGCTGGCGAGCGGATATACGAGGAGGTAATGGAGATGATTGATCGAGAAGCTGAAGGCAGCGACTCACTGGAGGTCAGTTTGCTGCGCATGGCTTTATCCGACGCATTGACGGCCGTTGTAGGGCTTCATGCTTATGCACTCAATAGCAGGCGGGACAGGATCAGGCCTGGGCTCCTTCCTTCTGGAGCGCCTAAACGACAAGTTCCCAAAGAAACTTATCCAGACCTACTCCGTCTTCCCGAACGCACAGGAGGGTGATGTCGTTGTACAGCCCTATAACGCACTTCTCACACTGAAGCGACTGACAAACCACGCCGACTCCGTTGTTGTGCTCGACAACGGCGCCCTAGCGCGGATATCGGCTGACAGGCTTCACGTACAAACGCCAACATTTGATCAGACGAACCAGTTGGTCTGTGTCTGCAACTGAGCGCTTTTACTACGGCTGATCCCGTCGCAGGTCTCGACTGTCATGGCAGCCAGCACGCAAACACTCCGATACCCGGGATATATGAACAACGACCTCGTCGGCATCATCGCGTCTCTGATTCCAACACCGCGATGCCACTTCCTCATGACCTCGTATACCCCCTTCACGAGCGACCAAATCGACAAGGTCAATCATGTCCTTCAGTATCCCGCATGCGTCGTCTGACATGGAACACAGGCAAAGCCGATCCGGCGCACAACTGTCCTCGACGTGATGCGCCGCCTCCTGCAGCCCAAGAACCGCATGGTCTCGACGACGCCGAGCAAGACCGCGTGCTACATCTCTATCCTCAACATCATACAGGGTGACGTCGACCCGACAGACGTGCGCACCCCCTCTTCCATGACGGCCGGGCGACAAACTAACTGAACCGCTGGCGCCAGGTGCACCAATCGCTGTTACGCATCCGCGAGCGCCAGCTCGCAAGCTTCATCCCGTGGGGCCCCGCATCGATTCAGGTCGCCCTCACGCGCAAGTCACCCTATATCAGCACCGCGCACCGCGTCAGCGGGCTCATGCTCGCGAACCACACCAGCATCGCCTCCGTACGTGCATCACTGTACATGATCTCTGCGTTTGAGGGGAGGTGCTGACGCAGAGCGGGGTTTGGGCAGCTGTTCAGGCGGATGATCGACCAGTTCGATAGGCTGAAGAAGCGAAATGCGTTTGTGGAGCAGTACAAGAAGGAGAAGATGTTCGAGAACGGGCTTGAGGAGTTCGATGACGCTCGGTGGGATGATGCTTGCTGCGTTCGTTAGGCATGCGCTGAACGCTTCGTTAGAGCCACTGCGGAGGAGCTGCTCAAGGAATACAAGGCATGTGAGAGCCCGGACTACATCACATATGTGAGTACCCCTCGCTGATAGGTGGATACCCCCGCTGAAAGCCCACGTCTGGCTCAGGGATCACCGGACGCCGAACATCCAGCATGAGCCGCCTCAGTATGACCGCTCTGAGTTTGCGCATACGTTGACGTGATGCGAGCCGCAGCTGCGCAAGATGCTTCTACTGCGGTTATGTGCTGTAGGATAACCATGACGCTCGTTATGCCATCTCTAGACCCTAACTCTGGCGGGGCTAGTGCAGCAGGGTCGGCGAATATGCACGCAGTGTATATTATGTACTCTGCTGGTGTACATGTCGTAGAAGCGCGTATACTACGAACATTATCTTCAACCTCGCTTCATTTGTACGTCAGTCTCGTCCCCAGTCGCCATTTAAGTGGCCAGCCCAGCCTGTCATCAAGCTCGTGGCCTGCTGGACGTTTCGCAGCATGTCACGATTGAATATAAGCATTGCTCTAGCAGTTCAAGCTGGCGCGCACTCACGGTTAAGTGCGGAGGACATCCAGGATAGCCAAGCGGCTTCGACCTTCTTACCAGGGCCACACCGTTGTCGCCAGTGCGAATCAATGAGTCACATTCTTAAGAATCTAGCGCCATATGATACAATTTGTACATGTACTACGTCGCATCAGAGTGACAGTGATGACTTTAACGTAAATGACATACGAACGACTTGGACGAACACCTGAAGGAACTCCGCCGGCGAGCCGATAGCCCAGAGAGAGCGATAGCACTCGAGAATAAGGATGCGACAGACTCATACATCCTGCTCGTCAGGGCACAAGCCCATCGCGTGACGAGGCAGATTCGCATCCTTTCTGTCCTTCGTCATCGCCACCTTCAGGTCAGCGATGTGACTCCATTGTATCTTCTTCTTTTGAATGCCCGTAGCCTCCAGACGCGAGCGAATCTTGCGAATTAGAACGTCTTCCCCCGTCTGTGCCGCGTGTGGCCAAGCGACCTTCTCGACAGGCTCCTCCGATGCCTGCACGCCCGACGCCGCTCCCGCTCTGGGTCGTGCCTTCGCGGGGATGACCATCGTGCCCCGCCCGATCGCGATGAATCCGAACTCGGTGTACACCGAGCGATGCGCTTTCTCGTCGACATCAAAGTCGTATTCGAGCACCTCCGATCCGTCTTCGCCTTGTCCGAGCGATGCGCTTTCTTGTCGACATCAAAGTCGTATTCGAGCACCTCCGAGCCATCCTTGCCCTGTCCCTCTAGGCGGAGTATCGCCATTTCGATTCGCGGCCAGTACACATTTGGATGAACCTCAAGCTCGTAGTCGCTCGCAGCACCCATCGCAACGACGACCAATGAGAACAGAGTCGCGTCCATCCCCAGAAATTCAATTCGTTTTGCGAACACGACCCCCATACAATTGCCGTAGACAAGTCGCAGCGCGTCATTCTCCAGCTATCCGATGGTGTACGACCGTACTTTGTGCGAGACGGCCTCGTGTAAATACTTGATGAACTGCAATGCCTGTTCGGTGATGTCCCTGGCTGCGTCCGCCTGGCTGCCAGCGGTCCGGGCGCGTTTGGGGCTCAGCTCTGTACTCGCCAGCGACTCATAGGTGTTTTCCTCCCACTTTCCTAGGGTCGAACCTGAGCCAGAGGTGTACGGCGTCACTAGGTTACAATAGATCCCTGGCTCTCCCATACTCGCACGTCTTCTGTGTGGGCTTCGTCATTCGACATGATGGCACGTGAGATACCTGGATTATCCTGGCCGTTCCGTGAACTCCCAGCAATGAGATGGGCTGACAGTCGAAGACATGCCAAACATACCAGAGCCACGAACATGCCCCTGGCTTCCTTTATCAGTATCAGTAACATATCAAACAGCCTGAGGTCGTTCCCTCGCATTATATCAGTTCTCGCGAGCTTGATAGGCACCATCGCCCACTCCCACCTTGGCTTCGAGAGTTCTAGCTTCCAGTAGAGCCAATTCCGAGCTTCCTTCCGGTGGTTTTCGCCAAAGGCCTCACCCGTACGAGTGCCTACCTTGCTTGCGTACGTGCGCATCGCGCCTACGACTAGATTATGAGCGCGATGTTCGCTAGCCTGGCGCCGAGCCTTGGCAAGGCTCATATGCTACGGAACTGGGCCACTCACGCCATACAACTGCGCCAAGAGAATATTTGTGATCCCACGTCTTCGCCCCGTTGGATGCCTTGGGGAGCCTGATGCTGACAGCCTTGGCAAGAGGAAAGCCGGGCAGCGCTTCATTCTCGAATCGCTCCTACTACCCACCGACAAATAAGGCCTTGAGCGAGCACTGGCAGGACGAGCAGTGTTGCGCGCGGGCCCACCTTCAAGTTGAACGCAGTGGTAGCTGCCACTGGCAGGCACAGTCGGCCGCCATGGTGGCAGCCAGTCCGAGTCAGTGGCGGGAGTATCTTCAGCGCCTATCAGCGCCGATCTACTATTGTTCTCCCTTCCAAATACGGCAACCATTGCCTTTACCCGAACCTCCGCTGCGACGAACAAAGGTCAAGTGCGCCGGTCCTTCTGAGCCGAGTGGCAGACTGCTGAGTTCAGAAT